>WOVY01010799.1:655000-1237500 GCA_013436015.1 Rhipicephalus annulatus | reverse complement strand
CGTAGAATACAACCAGGTGATTGGGAGCGAGAGTTGAAATGCCGCAGTGCGCTGCCACCACGTGGTCACCATCAGTGAAACGATGTTTTCGAAAGCAAACCCCAAGTGTCGTCAGTAAAAAGCTTTATGCTAATTTATTCAAGAACGTCTGAAGGTCGACTACATTTCTTGTACTCCTGATTTCTGAATTTCTGGACCTTCAATCGGACGTTGAAAATAAAATGTAATGATACAGCAGTCTCAGCGTTTCATATGAAAATGGCTTGACTGACACTGACAATCACTCAATCTGGGCACTTTCTGAGATGCACAGGATACGGTAGAAGAAGAACTAAGAAGATGAAGACAGGAGCATTCTGGATATCACCAAGTGCTTCATCATATTTTCGAGCGAAAAAAATTGTTACCCACTTCCTACGTTTATATGTAGTTTCGTGAAACTCAGATACACAGTGTGCGCAGGAAAAGTAAACAAACAAAAACAAACAAACAACGGAGCCGTTTCAAACCCCATTAATAAAAACACCCAGCAAGTGTCACTGTTATAAACTTGAGTGTCATATAGCGGCAGCAAGCGTGGCATCAAACTTTCCGAAAGTGAAGCAATCGAAATATTGAATGGCGAGCCGTGTCAGCAGCCACGATTCTCAGACGTGGCGCCCACGCACACGCAGACTTGAAATTTTTACGCGTCTCCGTCGGCACTTCCCGCTTCGTTGAGAAAGAGCCTATAGCCACACGTATACCGGCGTGTATCATTACGAGTGCATGTAGTCAGTTTCTGACGCAGCTGCTTTCTAATTCTCTGATGGGAAACGCAGCGTTTCGCTTAACTGCAGAACCATGTCGTGTTGTTGTCGTTCTTGATGATGATGATGATGATGATGATGATGATGATGATGATGACGATGATAATGATATGTGGAGTTTAACGTCCCAAAAGCGCCATATGATTATGAGAGACGCCGTAGTGAAGGGCTCAGGAAATTTCGACCACCTAAAGTTCTTTAACGTGCGCCCAAATCTGAGCACACGGGGAACCGTGTCGTGTTCGACTGCGAAATGGCTCCACATATATGTACACAGAGACTTGCTGCTGTAATATGGCTCGCAAATCTGCGTTCCCGCCTACGCCGCTGCCCGTAGGCGTATAGTACATCTGCCGTGTTTGCGGAAGGTGGCTGCATGCGTTGCGGGTCATTAATCTTTTAAAACTCCGGCACACCCGGTTCATTAGCGAGCGCGCTCCGTCCGACGTTCTCGGCCTTTATCGGCCTTCGCGTGACGTTCGTGTGCTGCCGGCCCGCATAGAGACAAGCCGGCTGATTCGTCTCTGTTGACGTTGGAGATGAAGCATTAATCGAGAGCCGCGAGCATTGGATTTACATGTGATTGAAAACTGGGCATGCAGAGCTGCTTGCGTGCGAGCAATCTCCCAATGATTATGCAGAGGATCTGAACTGCGCCGCGTTAAAGGTCCGGGTGCGGGCTTGACGCGCGATTATGTACGGTTTAAAAGCGTCGTGAATAAAGTATATGGAAGAAGAATAACGTGGAGAAAAGATGCTGCGACCGCATGAATTCTCAAGAACCGGGTGTGAAGAGTCATCCTCCATTTATTCGAGCAGTATCGTGGATGTCAGCAGTGTAGCGTATATGCTAGAAGGTTGTGTACGACATTTCGGATAGCATGAAAATAAGAGAGATGGTTCGAAGGGCCCATTTCTGCTATTTAGAACCATACAAAGCCAATAGTCCAGCCAAGTAAAGCTTATTCAGTATATTAGTTAATTAGGTATCTCAGTAGCTAGTTATTTTAGTAATTGGTTAGTTCAGTTTTGTTTCCCTAAAGGCCCCCATTTTATTTCCTTAAACGCCCCCATTCGCGGGGTGTTACATAAGGGGGTGGGGTTAACAGTAAAAGCTTGACAATGATGATTGAATTCACATGGCCGATGATCAGTGATGCTTTCTTGAAAAGTATAGATGAAGCAATGTAGCTTACGCCATAAGGCAGGCCGTTCCACAGTTTGAAGCTGCTCTGAGGAAGAATGAAGCAGAAGAAATCACAGCATATCCACTGAGTGAATGATGATGTGTGGGGTGAAGCGTCTGTCTGTCTGTCTGTCAACTGTATGAAATCGTCAACTACACGAAAATCACTAACGCCACCTACTGATATTCTTTTCAAGGACATATAGGCACAACGCCATCTATTGAACAATTCATAAAATAGAGGCGGCTACATATACGTACATACTACTACTACTACTACTACTACTACTACTACTACTACTACTACTAATACTAATACTACTACTACTGCTACCACTGCTACGACTACTACAATTACTACTATTACTGCAACATTTGCTGCTGCTGCTGCTGCTGCTGCTGCTGCTGCTGCTGCTGCTGCGGCTACTGCCACTGCAACAACTACAACAACAACAAAGGGAACGACCCACACCAACACCACTTAGGCTCTAAGGTGGTGTTGCTCACACCTTAACCCTAATACGTGGTGGTATGCGATGGTGGGCGGGCAGCTTGGCTGACTAGTGCGGTGTCAAATGCGTGATGCAGTTGTGATACACGGCGCTTTTTTGTTTTTTTGAGAGAGAAATAAAAGAACTTACAATAGCAGGTAAGGCTCGCTATGCGGTGGCGACGAGAAAGAAGTGATAAGTGGGGTTCAGCTACAATATTGAAATTATCGTTGCTTGCGAAAAGCATGGAGCATAGCAGAGGCATTTCATTGACAGTGTCTTTCATGGCCAAGACACACAGGACCGAAGCACCTCTTAGAACCGTCTACTATGGGTGTTTTATGACCGTCGAATCTAGGTGCTGGTACCACATTGTTAGGCTGATTTTGCAGAATGAATTGAAGTAGCTTGTCTACCATGATCCCTTTGGTGCGAAAAATGCAGATGGTGTGTTGCAGTTCTTGCACGGCAATAATAATATGGGATACGGTTTCTTAGTTAATTGACATAGAAGATTTGTTCTATTCTGTACACCAGCATCAACTTTTGTCTAGTGCAGGCATTTATCGAGGGATATCGTGCTGTGCCTTTCTAGAATTTTGTCGGCGTTTCTTTGGGCAATTCCTTCAGCCTTTTAGAGTGTTATCGTAAGGTCACCTTTATCGCTTTTAAAAGTGAGCCATATTTGCACCATAATGGCGCATGTATCGGGTCCTGTCTGGCTCCTCTCCTTGTAGATATTTGTTATCAAACGCTGATTCTGCATTAAGCAAAGAGTTTAGCATGGGGAAAACTGTAAGGGTTTTTAGGTACGTCGATAATTTTTGTTTTGTTTTATTATCTCCAGGTTCCTTCTACCGTCACTCGGTGACCAAGATTTTAGATTATTGTAGCCGACACGAATGAGGTCTTCTTTTTACTTTTGAGCTCCCGCAGAAAGGCTTCTTACTGTTTTTTAGAACTAAGGCTCAAATTTTGTAAACGCCATGCGTATTGGTCCCATTGCAGCCGCCGCAGCCGGGATGCAATCCCACGACCCGCGGGTCAGCAGACGAGTGCCTTAGCCATATCAACCACGGGAAAATAAGGACCTGTTACCATTGAAGTCTGCTCATTCATAAATTGTAAAAAGGGGAATTGCGATGTTGGCCATGATATGTGCTCTTTAAAAAAAGTGCACTCACAAAACGCAAAATAGTTTCACCAATAAGATCAGCCGACTGTTGGCTGCTGGGTTCCCCAAGTTTCTCTTAACTGCAGTGGTTGAAACACTAGTTCAGAAAAAGAACACTACCAAGAGGGTGGAAGCCGTACAGGACAAAGTGAGGCATGTGGGGGTCCCGTATATGCATCGGATGTCCCAACAGCTCAGGGAAGCTAGTGGCAGGCAGGCATGGTGTCAATATGACGTTGTCTGCCCCTAACAAGCTTTCCAAGCTATGCTCCCGCACGTGTACATATAAGCAGAGGAGAGTGCAAAATCTGACACAGTGTGACCTACGTTCCGTGTGGCGGTAACGTGGTCTATGTCATCCCGCTCTCGTGTGGATGACCTATGTCGGCTGAACTGGAAGATGCGTCAACTAGCGGCTCAAGGAACACCCCCAAAACATTAACAAGGATGCAGGTAAATCTTGTGGCTACATTGTGGCTCATTTCACCGCTTGCCACCATGGTGATGCTTGATTTGAAGGGACGTCGATTCTTGGCAGAAGCAACCATGAGCATTGCTGGCTGGCTTCGGAAGGGTATCATATCAGGAAAAATGCTCATATTTGAATAAGCGACACGGCTATGTCCCTGCATCCGTCTGAGTTCGATTTCATTTCATCGCGTATGTGATACATTGATTCGTTTTAAATGTGGAGCATTTCTTAGTCGAACGATGTCGCGCTTTGGCGTTGGAGTCGTCCACACCCCCACTGCACGTACTCGGTTCGTCTCGTCTCTCATCTAGTCTCCTTTGAATGCGGGCGGTGTGTATGTAAGCAGCGGAGCGCACGTTTGGAATTCAGTCAAGGGAGTCTTCTCTTCACTGCATTGATGGCACCAAGCAATAAAGACGCGCTTTAACTCTACACTGTTTGCCTTCGCTTCTCCTTCACCCAATAAATAGGAATCATAAAGACGAAATAACAATGAAGTATTTCAATACCACATTCACGCGATACCCCCGCCGCTCTGCAACGCATTTACTCGATTTCCCCCCTTGGGAATATGCGAACGCCAATTTTTTTTCAACGTTCTTTCACTTTTATGCTTCTGTACTTTGTCGATTGTGTAGATTTTGTGCTGTAAGGCTGTCTTGGAGGTATGTATGCATTGAAAATGGCCCAAATAAAGTCAGTTGATAGTCTGCGCTTTTGTGTCGTCCCTTTCTTTGTGGTGCGTGTTTACGTTTGCGCTGATAAGTACTTCTAGGATTATGAACCAACCAGGCCTAAAAGAAGTTTTACTGCAGGTAATATAAGATCCTGGATAGTGTATGCAGACGGAATAAATGTTCTTAATTTGGAGCTTGGCGATATAGGCTCGCAAAAAACAACAAATACACACACTTCTTTAACAAGAGGAACACTGGCGAAAAGAAGCACCATTTGTGAAGGCAAGATGTCGCCTGATTTCGTCTCTGTTTTCAAGTTCCATAGAGTTCTGTCATCTATCAGCAACAATTTTCTTCTGTGCTAAAATTCATACGCTTAAAGGGGCCGTACAACACTTTTTTCAGAATGGTCAAAAAACGCTGCTGATAGGTAGTAGAGGCTCCCGACAAAACGCGAGCCCAATATTATAACGCAGCACGTGGCCTGGAATTCACAGTAAATAATCGAAGTCAGTTGAAAATTGCTTTTTCGCCTCTCGACAAATGACAGAATAAGTTCAAAAATCACTCTTAGAAACCCCATCCATCAGCCATTGGCTTATTTGAACATGGCACGATTGGTCGTTAGAAAGATCGCCGCGGGAGGCCATGACTTGCCCAAGCGTGCGCGCGTGATCGCACTCATAAAGCCGCGCATTCGAAAAAAAAAAGGTGCTCAAGGTCACGAGGCGTGGTAGTTTCTTTGCCCTGCTTAGCTTCCAGTGCTTTCATCGGGACGAGAGAAGAGAGAACGCAATTGCAGCGTGCGACAAATCTTCGTAGCTCCACTCGCACTGGAGGTATTCTTAAACTTTACACAGCGGTGAATTCGTGGGGCAATAAGCTCTTACCGTGAATTCATTCCATGGTTACTTAAAAACGTGTTTCAGGGCACCTTTAAGCGTTGCACGATTTAATCGTTGATGGTGGAAAAAATTGTTCCAGCCTTTTACGCAAAGCAGTAACAGTGCTGTCTTGTCGCACGGACGAGACCGGACTTCTATTCCAAAGAGCAGAAAATTTTGCATTGTATACATGATCAGGAGAAAGAGGGAGAGAGACGTTGCATATAATAGATAAAATAAATGTTTTTGATGTTTGTACGGCCGGGCGCTTGCGAAGCCTCAAACACCGTGCGACAAGCAAGATGGATGAAATCGACCATTCATGCATAATGCAAAAAAACGCACACTTGATGCCAACACATATTCGTGCATTTATACAGCGGCTCTGCACCGATGTCCACATGTTTTATTCATATGAAAGGAGCTGCAACGCGGTTTTGAACGACATGCATTTGGCATATTAGCGATGTCTGTCTCCTTGTATAAACACGTGTTATATCACACAATTTTAAGGCCGATAGGAATGAAATCTAATGCCCTAAAAATCTGTCAATAATATACAATTATTACCAACATCGTTATAACAAGTTATCGGTTAAGGCAAACTAAACACGAACTTCGGTTGGTCGTGCTTTATTTCAGTGACATTTTTTTATACAACGAGACAGAATACGCTAAAGCTTCTGTGCTTTCGTCTGTAAGGAAAAAACAGTGGGTTCCCGCGAGGCTTAAAAACTTGGGGAAGGTTTCATGACACGCAAATTGAATATTAAAAAAGCACTTCGCGAACACATTTTTTTGAAAACATGGTTACGAAGTGGTGTTGAAAGCCCCTAGACGAAGTGGAAGATCACACGCCTCTTGATATAAATCTGAACAATGGTCTGTTTTGTCAAGCTAGATTCGTTTACTTGCGTTTTCACTGCCTCGAGTTCCTGTCTTTTTTGTCTAATTACAGTGACCTTGAGGCTTGAGATAATTTAACAGTATGTATCTTGGACTTTTGCCAGAGCCAGACTGTCGATAAGTTAGAACCTATTTTTATCTCTGCTGTTACAACGGATAATATACCGAAGTAATTTATGGACACAATGCTTCATCGTTGATTAACAAGAATCTCTTGCATTTTTATAAGCAGCATCATTCTTTCCAAGTATGCTCTGTCTATAGGCAGCGACGGGTAGAGCTTACAGTATATTAAACACAGGGTGTGTTCATGTAAGTTCCTAACCTAAATACTGCAACAAAAGCGATTGCGATAATCTCTTCCCTTCATGCTTGCAGAAGTTCCTTCCGGTTGTGGTACAAGAAAACAGATGTGCGAGTTGCGCATAACGTCAGCGCTGAGCTGTCAAAACAGGAATTCATTATAGCCTTAGAAGCTTAGCGTCATGGGCAACGTAACTCTTCAATGGTTGCGAGCGCAGGATTTCATCCGCGCTATATTTTCATAGCATTGCTTCTAATGGGGGAGGCATTTCTGTCTATTTTATAGACTTTCTACTTGGTTTTTTCAACGATTGCAGTATAGCAAGGTGGACTCTATAGCTCTTCTCACATCCAGTATTGCGCTCAGTGCCCGGCACATCCGGGCACAAAACACTGTTATTTCCTTAGTAGCTGATTCAGGCACCGGCATGGCATGAATCAAACAGCACCTGGACTACGCCTAAAACTTGAGCTATCAAATCGACAGAATTACGCCGCGTGAACCGACAAAATAACGCCTCGGGAAAACTTGAGCTATGAAACCGATTAGGATAACGCCATGATCTGGGAAAAAGGGGGAAAAACTGTCTGTAAGAGATTGGGATAGCGTCGAGATCTTGCAAAAGGAGAAAAAAAACTGTCTGTAAGACACCACTTAGAAGCCACCTTGATTCAAACGGCGGACAAGACATTGAACCGAAATGACGGAACCCTCCCTATTATCTACGTCGGATTCTTATACGCCAAATTTCAAAGCCACCGTAAGCATCGCTTCGCTTGTCCTCGCTTTTATTGGGAACAATTCTCCCGTCAAGGGAGCCTAAATGCATTTTTTGTGCTGTTTTTCGTAGCCGGTGTCCTTCTTTTAATCCTGTCAGGCGTCGGTAACATCCTTCGCGATTAGAATTGTCCCTACCAACTTCGAAAACGAGTATCGCGAAGTGCTTTTCCGCACGAATTTGTTCCTGTAGCGTGCGAGCTCGAGTGGCCCGGCAGCGTCTGTATGCGGTAGGGTTCGAGAAAGTCACTGCCCACGTGGGGTTATTGTTTCGGAAACTGACATATTGGCACGCTCAAGCACAATCACAGGAAACAAGACGATGCGACAGGCGCCTGTGATTCTTCTCTTCGTGATTCCGTTGATAAAGTACGCCAGTTAGAAAAATACCAACTTAACCTGCAGCACGTCTTTTATTGCTTTGGGATTGAAGTATTCGGCTGCGATAACCAACAAACGTTTGTATTTATGAGAGTAAGTCGCGCTTTCTTATCCTTGAACCTTTTTTGCGCAGTCTTTCGCCGCGAAATAAATGAAGCCGTACACGTGTGTCCTCTGTAGTTCCCCAGCTGTTACGGGGCTCGGGTCCCAAATTTGATCCCCGCCGTGGCAGTCGCATTTCGGTGAAGGCGAAATGGTAGAGGTCCGTGTGCTGTAGAGGTCAGGGCGCCAGCATTTCCTAACACCATATCAGTATATATATAAAAAAACGCCTTATGAATTGTATGCGCGTGCTTCTATTATACGATATAAAAAACGGTTACTCTTCAATGAGAATGATGAAATTGAGGACATACATCATCATCATCATCATCATCATCATCATCATCATCATCATCATCATCATCATCATCATTCATCATCTTCTTCTTCTTCTTCTTCTTCTTCTTCTTCTTCGTCTGTCTTCTTCTTCTTCTTCTTCTTCTTCTTCTTCTTCTTCTTCTTCTTCTTCTTCTTCTTCTTCCTTCTTCTTCTTCTTCTTCTTCTTCTTCTTCTTCTTCTTCTTCTTCTTCTTCTTCTTCTTCTCGTCGTCGTCGTCGTCGTCGTCGTCGTCGTCGTCGTCGTCGTCGTCGTCGTCGTCGTCGTCGTCGTCGTCGTCCTAACTACGCCCACTGCATGCATAAAGGCCTTTTCCACGTGCCGCCAATCGGACCCGGTCCTGTGCTTTCCTGCTGCCCCCTTCGCGCAAACTTCCTCATCTCATCTGCCCACCTAATTTTCTGTCTGTCCTCTCACGCGTTTGCCTTCTCTTGAAGTCAAGTCTTTGACCCTTAATGACCAGCGGTTATCCTGCCTACGAATGAAGTTGTTACTAACTCTTCGGCGTGTACGTGCTACGTGTCGGGTCCCATATCCATTTCTTCTCGATTTCAGTTATGATATCCTTGACCCTCGTTTGTTCCCTGATCCATTATGCGCTCTCCCTGTCTCTTAAGGCTGCACCTATCATTTTTCTTTCAATGACTCGAAGCGTCGTCCTAAATGTAAGTTGGGCTCTCTTTGTGAGCTTCCGAGTTTCTGCTCCGTAGGTAAGTACCGGCAAGATGCAGCTGTTATATACATTCCTCTTGAGGGATACTCGTAGACTAACTACCATTCATGATTTCAGAATGCTTGCCGAATGTGCCCCATCCCATCTTTATTTTTCTCGTTATTTCGCTCTCATTGTTTGGCTCCGCGTTTAGCACCTGTTTTTAGCAAATATGTTTCTTTACGTGTCTCGCCATCTATCGCAAAGTGCTGTTCTCTGCATAGACTGCTGCACATCAGCTTAATTTATGCCCATTCATTTTCAGACCTACTCTTTTGCTTTCGATGTAAAGTTCAGTAATCAGTAATGACTTCATATATATATATATATATATATATATATATATATATATATATATATATATATATATATATATATATATATATATATATATATATATATATATATAATAGGGCTCAGTGAGGTTAGGAGGACAGATGAGGCCTATACGGTGCTACAGAATGGGCACGTCCTTTGCTACAGGGGTTTGGCAGACAGAAGAGAATTGGGAGTGGGGTTCCTAATTCACAGAAACATAGCTGGCAACATAGAGGAATACTATAGCATTAATAAAAGGGTGGTAGGTATCGTAATTAAACTGAATAAAAGATACAAAATGAAGGTAGTACAGGCTTACGCGCCTATATCTAGCCATGATGACGCTTCAGTTGAAAGCTTCTATGAAGACGTGGAATCGGCAATGAGTAAGGTAAAAACACAGTATACTATAGTGATGGGCGACTTCAATGCAAAGGTAGGGAAGAAGCAGGCAGGAGACCAGGCAGTAGGAGATTATGGCATCGGCACTAGAAACGCCAGAGGAGAGCTACTAGTAGAATTCGCAGAACGCAATAATTTACGGATTTTGAATACCTTTTACCGAAAACGAGAAAACCGCAAGTGGACATGGAGGAGCCCTAATGGCGAAAATAAGAACGAAATAGACTTTATAATGAGTGCACACCCTGGAATCGTGCAGGATGTGGAAGTGGTTAGCAAGGTACGATGCAGTGACCATAGAATGGTACGGTCTCGAATTCGCCTACACTTGAAGAAGGAACGACAGAAACTGATACGCAAGAAGCCAATCAATCAGCTAGCACTGAGAGGGAAAGTACAGGAATTCAGAGTGTCGCTGCAGAACAGGAACTCTGCTCTTAGTGAGGAAACCAACCTTAGCGTAGATACAATGAATAATAATCTGACGAGTATCATTACGGAGTGTGCAGTGGAAGTTGGAGGCAGGGTAGTTAGACAGGACACTGGCAAGCTTTCCCAGGAAACGAAGAACCTAATTAAGAAGCGCCAAATCATGAAAGTATCAAGTACAACAGACAAAATAGAACTGGCAGAGCTTTCGAAGTTGATTAATAGACGTAAGGTATGCGATGTAAGAAGGTATAACATGGAGAGAATTGAACACGCTCTGAAAAACGGAGGAAGTGTCAAAGCATTGAAGAGGAAACTTGGAATAGGCAAAAGTCGGATGTATGCACTAAGGGACAAAGAAGGCAAAATAACTACCAATATGGATAGGATAGTTAAAATAGCGGAGGAGTTTTACAGAGATCTGTACAGTAGCCGAGACAACCACGACCTTAATACTATAAGAACTAGCAGTAACCCAGATTACACCCCACCAGTAATGATAGAAGAAGTCAGAAAAGCTTTGGAGAGCATGCAAAGGGGCAAAGCTGCTGGTGAGGATCAGGTAACATCAGATCTGCTAAAAAATGGAGGACAGATTGTGTTAGAAAAACTAGCCACCCTGTTTACGAGGTGTCTCCTGATGGGAAGAGTACCAGAGTCTTGGAAGAACGCTAACATCATCTTAATACATAAGAAAGGAGATGACAAGGACTTGAAGAATTACAGGCCGATCAGCTTGCTCTCTGTAGTATACAAGCTATTTACAAAGGTAATTGCTAACAGAGTAAAGAAAACATTAGAATTCAATCAACCAAAGGAACAAGCAGGATTTCGAACAGGCTACTCAACAATTGACCACATTCATACTATCAATCAGGTAATAGAGAAATGCTCAGAGTATAACCAACCACTATACATAGCCTTCATAGATTACGAGAAGGCGTTTGATTCAGTAGAAATATCATCCGTCATGCAAACACTGCGGAATCAGGGCGTATATGAAGTATATATAAACATTCTGGAAGAAATCTACAGGGGATCAACTGCTACCATAGTGCTTCATAAAGAAAGCAACAGAATACCAATCAAGAAGGGTGTAAGGCAGGGGGACACAATTTCCCCAATGCTATTTACCGCGTGCTTACAGGAGGTTTTCAGAAGCCTAGAATGGGAACAGTTAGGGATAAGAGTCAATGGAGAATACCTTAGTAACCTGCGCTTCGCCGATGACATTGCATTGCTGAGTAACTCGGGGTACGAATTGCAACTCATGATTACGGAGTTAGACAAGGAGAGCAGAAAGGTGGGTCTTAAAATTAATCTGCAGAAAACGAAAGTAATGTACAACAACCTCGGCAAGGAGCAGCGCTTCGAAATAGGTAATAGTGCACTTGAAGTTGTAAAAGACTATGTCTACTTAGGGCAGGTAATAACCGCAGAGCCGAACCACGAGATTGAAGTAACTAGAAGAATAAGAATGGGGTGGAGCACATTCGGCAAGCACTCTCAAATTATGACAGGTAGATTGCCACTATCCCTCAAGAGGAAGGTATATAACAGCTGTATCTTGCCGGTACTTAGCTACGGAGCAGAAACCTGGAGACTTACAAAGAGGGTTCAGCTTAAATTGAGGACGACGCAGCGAGCAATGGAAAGAAAAATGGTAGGTGTAACCTTAAGAGACAAGAAGAGAGCAGAGTGGATTAGGGAACAAACGGGGGTTAAGGATATCATAGCTGAAATCAAGAAGAAGAAATGGACATGGGCAGGGCATGTAGCGCGTAGACAGGATAACCGCTGGTCATTAAGGGTAACTGACTGGATTCCCAGAGAAGGGAAGCGGGTTAGGGGGAGACAGAAGGTTAGGTGGGCAGATGAGATTAAGAAGTTTGCGGGTATAAATTGGCAGCAGCAAGCGCAGGACCGGGTTAACTGGCGGAACATGGGAGAGGCCTTTGTCCTGCAGTGGACGTAGTCAGGCTGATGATGATATATATATATATATATATATATATATATATATATATATATATATATATACTAAACGGGAGTGGTATAATAGACGCTAATCATCAATCAATTCTAGCTCAATCGATTGTCTACTCTTGTACAGTGGAGACTTTACCGCTGCCTTCGTGGCGCATTACTCAAAGTTAAACCTGAGCTGAAGTCATGTTTGCGATCATCAGTGCGCGTTGGACGCGCATGTCTCGTACGGTCAGATGACAGACCTGCCGAAGACACTGCACAGATTAGATTGTACAGTGGTGACTATATTTCACTCACTCACTCACTCTACTCACTCAAAGAGAATAAAAATCCCTTCGAATAGTAAGTCTTGATCTTATTCAAGTGCGGAGCACTTTCCGGTACTGCGCTGTCGTATGCTGTCATCGTATGTTATCCTCGTCACGTGGTGTAACGCAGGCAAAAACCGCAAATAGCATAGCCACCTGAAGACTACCGAGCGCGTGCTTGCGCCCGAGAGAAACCTCCTTCCTCTTGTTCTGCACGCGCCTCAATGATGATTACTACTGTGGTTATAAGAAAACATAAAGACATCAACTACGTATACACGAAAATTGAAGGAGGAAGCAAGCGAGTAGTATGAATACAGAGAGTTCGTCGGTACCAAAATCTCGAATAGATTGCCCCACGATATAAAATTGGCTGTTAACTTTCCTCTGAAAATAAAAAAAACACTTCCTTGCAATACTTAATGTGTCTCTGTAACCCCTTTAATAGTAACAAAATTGTTCAATTCTTGTATATAAGTATCGCTACGTCCAGTGAAAGTTTACTGCGTAGTTGGTATTACTCATTGCCTTTCTTTTGTTTGTGTATAAAAATTACATATTTCTGTTATCTTACCCAAGTTCGAGTATCTGAATATATATGTCTGTACAATGCCTAACATTCTTTACTATATCCGCAATGTTTAGCATCTTGTATCCTGATTCAATGTCTTGTTCTATTGTTTTGCTACATGTGTTGCCTTGTGCTATCGTTTGGATACTGTGCCATCTTGTATCGCATCATTGAACCCTATTCTAGCCTTTGGCTATGGGTCCGAACATTTTTGATCTATCATGTTGGAATTGAAAATAAAGTGAAATGAAATTAAATGAAAATGAAATTAGAAAGAAAAATAAACATCAACAGAATTAAAGAGACAGAAAAACGCCGAGGAAAACGGGGGAAAAATAGGGAAGAGCAAAGAGAAAGAAACACTGAAGCGAAAGGCTGCCCAGCTCCGCACCTGTTTCACGCTTCAGGACACTAGGGCGACGGTGCCTTAACATTTTCCCCTCCCCTCTCCTGTTTTTTTTTCTTTCATTCGCAAAAGTCCACTTGATATTTTGGTTGCGCAATCTAAATACCGCCATGTTTGCTTAATATTGCTGCCCTTCATTTGAAAGCACCGATAAATTACCGCGCATGCGTTCGTTCTCACTCACTCTACAGTTGACGTGGAACGATATCAGAATGTTCATACACTTTCCTTACTATGCAATCTCAATGGCTCCCTTGTATTTCCGCACACATGTCTTTAAAATGGCTTAGTGGACCGTGAATGTGTACACAGGTCAGGGGAAAAACTAAAACCTCCTTGGAAAGTACACGCTATAACTTCAAGGGTCACCACTGACGTTAATGTTTTTTTTTTTTACTTTAACTTTCCTTGTAGAAACACGTGCGTGCCTCCTCTTGCAGCGAATCCATTATATATACTTCACACACTCTGCTTTTGAATGTGTGCGACCTGTCCCGATTCTCCTTAGGAGTGGCTCTTCTTTAATTCTGCTTGAAATAAGTTCATTCGTATATGTGTTCAAGCAACTCGGTGAGCGAGTACAAAGAGCATGGTGTACGATAATCGCAAGTGGAATGACATATTTCTCGTTTCATTCTTGGCGCTCTGATCTTGTTGTGTGTGTACTGAAGACTACAACCTCAGCGGTTGAATTTTGTGGATTGTTTAAGCACATGTGTACTCTAGGATGTTTATCTTTTTTTTCAAGGCATAATCATACTATTGTTTGCTTAATTTATTTGGGAAATGTTCAGCACAATGATGAATTAGAGAACAGGCGTATCCGGCGCTGTCCATCGAGGCACAAGAATAATGGAATCAAAGAGAGGCATACAAGAAAATGGAGAGAAAGCAGATATAGTTCACTCGACAATGCCTATAGTTTACTACATTACACGCGGGAATGGAAATGGGGGAGTAAAAAACAGACAGAGCGTCAGAGATGGCACGTGCCTTCATGAAAAGGTCGCGCGGTTCCTTGCGTATTTGACAGAGACGCGTCGAAGTCGAAAGCCTTCTGCTCTCGGTCTATTTTGTATTGATCCTACAATGAAACCTCTGTGCACCAGACGCGGCTCTGCACTGTTTTTTGATATCGGAGGCATTGAATGCAGCTTTCTGTGCACCTTACAGGATTTTCCGGCATCAGACCAAGCGACGATCTCATGTGATGAAGACATTGTGTGACGTCATGGTGTTGTCATACACTGACGTCATCAAACTGGGATAGCTTTTCGCATCACCCGTGATAACTGTGCCGCCATACACAGCCCTTAGGGTTTGATGACGACTTCTTATTACTAATAACAAGCATGGCACTGTGGTACTGGGCTCTTGCCATCCCCACTCCTTTGTTACTGCGCTAGCTCGAAGAAGCTTCGCGTAACAGATGCCTGGTGGGTCGGTGTTTTTGCTTTCTTCGTTTTATTCCATACTTTAGTTTTCCTTTTGTTACATGTATGCGCATAAACTGAGTTTTTTTTTTCGGTCGAGTAAACATTGAGCTGGAAGTGAGCACTCCTAATACAGTTCCCGGTATTTCCGGGCTTCATCTTCTTCGAAAGGCTTTCTCTCCGCCGTCTTCCAACTCAAGTTTTCATATTTATTGGGTGCTTTTGGCAGCGTTTCGCTTTTAACATCGGCAGTGAATGCCCGTTGAGTGGTTTCATCACTCAATGTCGGGGAGTACAAAATTGTAGAAAAGTTGATATGCTACTCCCAGCATGATGGAAAGGGCGCCTTTAGTTGCATTCGTGTATCCGATACGGGAATCTTTGCGCACGTTCACACTTCGTAATATTTTTGAAAGGATGTGGCAAGGGTCCCACTTTTGCGTATGTATCCTCATCATTCATTCCACTCCTTTATCTTGTCTCTGTATATTTTGTACTTGTAAAGCGATTCGGAAGAAAAAACTAACAAAAAAACATCACCTTCCGCAAATATGCATTGTAAAACTTCGCTATTAACTTCGCTGGCACAGATATATTGTTAACGCTAACAAGCACCATTGTTGTTTCTTTTTGACACACTTCCTGTTGATGGTATATTAAATTCAGTTACGAACAATACTGCATACATATGGCGTCTATGCTTAACTTGCCCTAAAAACCAAGATAGCATCAAACAGGCTAACAATGTCGCACAAGGCTAATGAAGCACTAAACTGCGCTTCGTGCTATTCAGACACCCTAATGCATGGATATTATTGGAACGCTCTTTTTTTAATAAGGCCATGAGCTTCAGCGAAGAGAACGCGTGTCGTGCAAAAAATTACATGACCATCCGCGCGCCGCGTGGTTTGAGAATGGTGACGAGAATGATGACAATGGCACTTATTGATTTATGTACTGTTAAAAAAGGAGGAGCAAGGGAACGAACTTTGCTGATTCTAATGCTTCAATAGAATGTCTTTATTGGGCCTTAAGCATAAGTGTTTGGTGAGTTTTTGATGAACACTGACAGATTTCAGAGTGAAAGATGAGTGTTCCGCTGTGAGTGCGTGCAGTCGGTATGGCACATACAAGAAAACAGTGTGCTCTTTCGATGAACTAATTCGCTTAATTCAATCGCACTAAACTAGTTGAGCAGTGCCTATTTCTCTGGGAACTTTGCAATGAAGTCCTTAAGCGCCTCGTTTTGCTGTCAAAAGGAATCACAGAGGCCACATAAAAAGAACCTCGTGTTTGAGATCTTCTCCACAAGGTGGCGCTGCTACCAAAAATGTTCACAAGAAAGCCGCCTCCTCTTTCAATAAACTCGTTCAATTTATCATCACTAATTATCCTTAGAAATTTGTGGCCTTATCTTTATTACACTTAAACTTCAATGTCACACGTGTCCTGTACCGCTACCTCCTTTGTATATAGGAGATTTTATTTCTTATTAAAGACTCACCTCAACCATGCCAACGCTCAACTTCTGGTCACTATAGGGCGAACTCCGTTATGCACCTTAAAAAACAAGTCGTCGCTTGGCACGAGCGTCATAAAAGGAAATCTAAAACTTCCAGGCACGTTTTTTGATTGCCGATCTGGGTAGCAGTATAACAGGTCGGTGCACTTTTTAGCTCCTTCGTAGATCTCGCACGTGATACTTCTTTCAGCTTTTGTCCGCTTTCCCAACTCTTCACAAATTCATTGCTTCTTCCAATCCTGTTTCACATTGGGATTTCTGACCTCGCGTGAGAGCCCCAATTTAGTTTAGGGTAGGCGCACATCGTGGAAACCCTTCCCGTTTCGACGTAGATGTGTTTTATGGCGGGGTATCCGCGCTATTTCCTATCAAACATGCGCACTGTGACAGGTTTATGGCGAATAGTATCTCCCGAAGCCCAGATAGATGTCATCGCAGTTTCTTAAGAAAACGCCAGAAAGTAATGAAATAAGGAGAACAGGCGTATGTACTGCTACAGCCAAGAAAAAAAAAATCACAGCATATCCACGGAGTGAATTATTATGAGTGGGGTGAAGCTTCCGTCAGCCCGTCCATGCTTCCGTCCGTCCGTTCGTTCTTACTTCCCTCCGCCCGCGCAACCATCCGTGCGTCCATCCACGCGTCCGTCCGTCTGTCCGTGCGTCCGTCCACGCGTCCGTCCCTCTGTCCGTGCGTCCATCCGTCCATACGTCTGCGCGTCCGTCCATCTGTCCGTCCGTCTTCTAGTCTGTCTGTCCGCCCGCCCATGTGCCCGTCTAGGGAACATCCCAGTACCGCCATCTCGCATCTCGCATCTCGCATCCCTTGTGGCACATACCCACTCCACGCGTCCATCCATCTGTCCGTACGTCTGCTTGTCTGTGTGTCTGTCCATCCGTCCATGCGTCCGTCCGTGCGTCCATCTAGTGAACACTCCAAGTACCACCATCCCCTATGTCGCATCCCCTGTGGCACATACCCGCTTTAGAGTGGTATGTGCCACCGGTGGCTACGTACGACAACAGAGAATGAACAGACTTAAGCCTTGAGGAGCTTCGCCCCTAAAAATATCATTACCGCACACTTTTGTTTCCTTTATCTCTTTCGCTTGGGCTTTTTTTCAGTCTCAATGCAATTAGAATGTATACGGAACTTCAATTCATGATCTGAATGACGAACGAGCCTTCCGCCCATAAAAGTTCACGTCTTGGTTATATTTTTAGCCCACATTCAAGATAATATCTCCCGTTTCTACTCAAAAGTGGTCACAGACTTTTAAAAAATATATCTACGATAGATGGGAACATTTGCGTGCGCTGGTGTTCGTCGTATTTCGCTGCGCATACAAATAAACTCAATTAAACTACGGATGCATCTCTATATAGACCTGTATCTGTATCGACTGCATTTATCGCTGATTTCAGAGGCCTGTGGGCCTTGCAATGCACGTATCACCCGCTATGATAAGCAAGCAATGCCCCAAAAGCCCTATAGAGGCTGATATATGGATCCTGATATTGAAGTTTTTTGTGCGATATAGAAGTGACAGAAAAGTCAATGAATAGCGTGTGGCGGCTTTTGAATTTTTCTAATAGGACTCATTGCCCAAACTTTTCCGTTATGAAATGTCATTATGGCAATGTCAAGCTCGTGTATGCTTATGAAGTATGCGCGGCTCAATGTGTGGCGCACTCACCAACAGAGCTCTCCAGTTCACGCACGCAGGATTGGCAGGGGGACTACTCGTACGAATTCACAATGTTAAAGGTGTAGCGTGATATCAAATCGTACGAACACAACATACAGGGGCTGCCTGTTCCTCTTATGTTTATGAGTGCTAAAGTCGCGCTGCTTTTTGCATCATGCACCTGAAACATCTCGTCCATCATTCTACCTCGTTGAAAAATTACAAGTGCAACCACACACAAAAATTTGTGTGCCGCGAAGTGTGGTACTTCCCTTGAACTATTTTTATTCAGTCATTTCTCCGCTTAGCCCGAAAGCTTTGCAGCAAGGGGGTTACGAGCGAAAAAAAAACGAAGACACTTTCACCAACACTGCACACCTGTTTAAAAGACAGTTGATGCCATCGAGTGATAGTTTTAACAAAAAAAAGGAAGGGAAAAAGATGAAAAAAAAGTCAAGACAAAATAAATATATACTAAGAAATTAGAAAGAAAGAAAGAAAGAAAGAAAGGAAGGAAAGAAGGAAGAAAGAAAGAAATGAAGAAAAATAGAGAGAGAGAGAAAGAAAAAAATTGGCATTCAAGTTCGTCCTGGGCCGGTATTTCCTAATGCTGCACTGTAATCAGCGCATGCAGATATGCCGTTTGATGTTTCAAGCATATTGGACTGTTACTAATTCAAATTTTAATATAAATATATAATAACGAAATAGCTTTCATTTTATCATCTTCCTGTATAATATCGTCGTCTTCCTACATAATATGTCGCAACAACGTAACCTGCCCACGCACAAATCACGACGTACTGCGGAGCGCTATACCTCCCGATGCATGATCTCGGTGTACATGTTATATGGAGCCTCGTTTCGCTCTGTAGGTACTATTCCAAGGCGTAAAAAGCAGTTAACTTCACAAGGTTGGCAATAAGTTTTAAAAAATGGGGAGAAAAATAAGAAAAGAAAATTCAAAGAATGTAGAAGACAAAAAGATCCAAAAAAGAAAAATGTTCGAGCAAACCGAGAACTTTGAATAGAGAGGAGGGATTAGGTCTCAAGATAATAAAAGAAAAACCGTATATACAAAACAGGTCGTTTAAGAGCAGGCATAAAAATCTCAAAGTGGCTCACTTAATCGCCTGTTCTCTTGCTTTTCTTTTGGTTTTGTTACGTTGCTCGATGGTGCAACAGTGTTCTCTGCTGCGAAACTGTCGTCCCTTCACTTCATAAGAGAAGGAAGACGTCAGAGAAGATCGTTTTGCTGCCTTTCGTGTACGCATCCGAAGTGCACACGTGTGCGAAAGAGAATTAAGGGGTGCCAGGAAGGCGGTAACCCTTTATTTCCATCCCCCTTGTGAGGGGGGAAAAGGTCTGCGAATGATGGACGTGGCGAATGGCGTGGAAAGGTATCACGTGCTAGTCATTTATCTTATTTCGTTCTTTGTATTTTAGAGTCTTTGTTCACCCTAGACGGTGCCTGCAGACGTGACGGAGGCGTCCGAACGTCTTCCTCGAGAGGGACGATGTTCATCAAAGTGAATAGGGCGTCGTCCGGCTACGAGAGGAACGATGTCTATTGAACAAGCGGAGTTTCTGTAGCTGGGCGAAACGCTTCTTCCCTATGACGTATAGCCTCTTTTGGTTTTTTTTTCAGCTGAGAAATCGCTCCTGCGGACGAAGGAATCACCGTCGTCCCATAAATCACGCCTGCCTACCTGCCTGGTTTCCGGGAACGTGATGCTTGGCAATGAGAGAGAAATAATGCGGAAGGATAAGGAAAAAAATCCGGCCGATATAATCTGACGATGACTAAACGTAGTTAGTGGGATTAGCACGGAAGCTGATTAATATTAACACATTAACCCCGACTCCGGAAGCCACTGTCACGTACTCTGATAGCTCTGTCACGAACAAATCGTCTGCTATTGACGTTTTCAGCGTAAGGAGAGGTCACTTAGTTTTGTGCACAGTGGCGCGTTGGCGCAGAGTTTGACTCAGCAGTAGATTTCTGGTGTGGCGTTCGGGCGGGGGGGGGGGGGGGGGTTCTGTTTGCGCGCGTACTGAACACCGACAAGGGATGATGGCAGCACTAAGGAAGCTTTCGTTGAAAACGGATGTATTCCGGTCGCTAGTAGAACGGTTGAGTGTCAAGGCCCCAAAGGCTGCTTGTAGTAAACAAGCCCTTGCTTTTCTTAGATTTCTCTTTGGGTGAAGATTTCTCTTTGGGATTTCTCTTACTGTGAAGAAGGATAAGGTTGCTTTCACGATTATCGGAGCTTACTTATCTCCATCAAGCCGCATTGACTGCGAGCGCTTACGCGGTATTCTGACATCGACTCCAAGGCCATGGGTGATCACTGGCGACTTCAATGCCCACCATTTCCTATGGGGAAGCTCCAGGGACAACTCTAAAGGAAGAAAATTGGTGTCCTTAGCCTCGGAGTACGAACTCTGCGTTTGTAACGATGGAAGCCCTACATATTTACGCGGACCAGCCTATAGCAGCTGCCTGGACCTTACATTGGTTTCTCGCTCACTTATCAGGAAAGTGCACTGGTTTTCGGATCTGGAAACGCGGGGCAGCGACCATATACCAACTTACCTGTGTATAGAAGGTTTCACCAGCTCCAAGTCCTCAAGCAGCCTCAAGTACACCGATTGGCCGAAATTCAAAATGTTAATGGAAGACTGCTGTACCGACGGTTCATCATATAACCTAGAGGACTCGATAAAGGATGTCCTGCAGAATACCACGCATACACATTTGACTAGTCACAAGCGCACCGATTTCGACATCGAGCTTGAGAAACTTCGCGCGATACGCCGTCGTGCAGAACGAAGGTACCGACGGACAAAGTGCATGGATGATTTGAGGCTGGCTAGACGCATTCAAAAGAAAATGCAGCGGCACATGGACAAACTGGCTAGGCGACGTTGGACATCCTTTTGCGAGTCGTTGGATCCACGAAAGCCCCTATCACTGATATGGCGAACTGTCCGGGGTCTTAGCACAACCTTGGGTCAGCGACACCCGTTTACATCTCTGGCACTTCACCTTCGATGCAGAGAGATTGACGTCGCAGAATCTTTCTGTAGAAGAATTGCCGGTGATTCCAATTTCACAGTATCAAGAACGGGAACTTTTGACAACCCACCGCCCTCACGTGATCCCCGTATGGAATGCCAGTTTTCTATGGATGAGCTAGAGGCGGCACTGGCTCTGTGCAGACGTTCTTCAGCACCCGGTCCTGACGGCATTACCTATCGTGCCCTTTGTAATCTTGGAGACGAAGCTCGGAAGGCACTCTTACGCCTATACAACGACTCCTGGCAGACTGGTATTGTTCCCGAGGCATGGAAGTCAAGTCGCCTCATTCCACTTCTAAAGGCTGGTAAATCTCCTTTGGATATTGCCTCATACCGTCCTATCGCACTTGCCAGTTGTGTGGGAAAAACGATGGAACGAATGATTCTAACACGAATGGAGTGGTATTTAGAGCACTACGAAATCTATCCAGTATCCATGACCGGATTCAGGCGCGGCCATTCGTCAATCGACAACGTTGTTGATCTGGTGACATATGTTCAACACCAGAAAGCCTGTAAGAGACTGTGCGCCGCCCTGTTTCTAGACGTTAAGGGGGCTTACGACAACGTCACCCATGAAGCCATCCTTAGTGCTTTGGAAACAGTAGGTCTTGGTGGCAAGATATATATGTGGGTGTACAGCTACTTACAGCTGAGATCATTTTACGTGATGACAGCGAATGGCCCAACACCTGATTATTACAGCAGCCGAGGAGTTCCTCAGGGAGGAGTGCTAAGCCCTACCCTTTTCAACCTAACTCTCATTGGTCTAGTCGAGCAGCTACCTAGCACTGTAGAACTTTCTGTCTATGCTGATGACATCTGCATTTGGACATCAGGTGTGACAAGGCCTCAGCTTCGCGCCCGCCTTCAGAAGGCTGCTACAACGACGTCATGCTATCTTCGTAAACAAGGCCTCGAGGTGTCCTGCGGAAAATGTGCAGTGGTAGCGTTCACGCGGAAACCAATGTCTGCTTACAGTATATCGATTAATGAAGAATACACATCGTTCAGCAGAAGCCACAGGTTCTTGGGAGTCATAATAGATAGAAACCTGTCGTGGACTCCACACGTGAACTATGTGAAGAAGCGGCTGATTGCAACATGCCACATGCTCAAATTCCTTGCAGGAAAAAATTGGGGAGTGCCCATACCATCCATGCTACAACTGTACAGAGTGCTGTTTATCGGATTCTTACGGTACAGCTTACCTGCAATGTCTAACACCGGCAAGACCAACCTGCGCGCAATTCAGAGCATTCAAGCCCAAGCACTTAAGATATGCCTTGCAATACCCCGCAGTGCTTCAACGGCTGAAACCATTGCCATCGCTCAAGATCACTCGATAAATACGCATATTATTACCGAGACAATGCGCATGCACCTCAGGCATTATGCCAGGACCCCTTCTCACCACCTGGCGAGCCTAGCTGCTGAAAGGCCCCGCACGACATACGGCACTATTGTCTCCAAGTATCGTTCATCGTTTGCTGAGACATACGCACCTGCATCAAAGCCACTGCTTCCTCCTTGGAGTTTGAGCCGGCCGCGAGTTCACTTAATGATTCCAGGAATGAGGAGAAAATCGGACTTACCAACACATGCCCTGAAACAACTGAGTCTATTCCTACTGGAAGAAAACTACAGTAACCACGTGCACATTTACACGGATGGCTCTACTACGCCGTCTAGTTCAGGTGGAGCAGTGGTTATACCATCACAAGGGATAACTCGGTGTTTTAAGACTTCACATTTGACAAGTTCGACGACGGCAGAACTCGAGGCTCTGCGCAATGCACTGGAACACATCAATTCAGAAGAAAGACCAGGTAAATGGGCTGTGTTTTCTGACTCAAAACCAGCGTTACAGTGCCTGATATCAGTTCTCCGACGCGGATGCCACGACCAGTTGACTTACCAAACCGTGAAACTTCACCACCTGTTAATACAAAAAGGCCATGACATCGTCTTTCAGTGGTTACCTGGACATAGTGGTATAGGCGGCAATGATTCTGCAGATCGTGCTGCTCGCACGTCACATAAAGAAGCGAACAGCGTTCCAATACCGCTTTCAAGAGCGGATGCGGCGAGGCAGATTCGTCAACTGGCCCGCAGTCTCACACTGACTGAGTGGAACACACCAAGCATACGACGTACACGACTGCACGAGCTCGACCTTTCACTACAACTCCGGCCTCCACCCGGCCTACATCGACGTGAAGCTTCGCTTCTCTATCGCCTTTGGCTGGGAGTTGCTTTCACGAAAGCTTATACCACGTTAATCATAATTACTGACAGTGCGACGTGCGATGTTTGCGGCACCGACGAAACTATCGAACACCTGCTGTGTCATTGTCCTCGATTTGCCTCAGAGAGACAAGTACTTGCCAACGCAATGCGGCGACTGGATGATCGGCCTCTTTCTGTGCAGGTGCTATTACAGCAACGTACACATGCCTCGACAGCCCACAAGGCAGTGAAAGCCCTGCTGCGTTTCCTGAAAAAGACAGGCTTGTGTGAACGCCTCTGACATGCGGTAGAGTTCTAGACGCTGCAGTGAAATTACTGTCAGTCTCTCCCCCACCCCCTTTTTTCACTCTCTTCCCTCTTTCTCGTCTTTCTTGTCCCCTTCCTTTATCCCCCAGTGTAGGGTAGCCAACCGGATGTCTTTCTGGTTAACCTCCCTGCCTTCTCCCTTTTTGTTGCTTCCTCCTTCCTTCCTCTTTGGGTGCGTCTGGGAGTACACACCAGCTTAAGAGTGTTCATACTCAGGCCATTCTTTTTATTGTCAGAACACTTTACTATCTCTTCCAGTATCACTGATAGTTAAGCGAGTTGGTAAGAATTCATGAATATCGAATGGAGCAAGCAAAGTACAGTAGACATTGATGGTTAAGAAGACACGACGACAAGCGCCGGCGCTTATTTTCTTCACGTCTTCTTCGTTGTGAGTGTTTGGTGTTATCGCGTTGGGCTGTTTCACAATCACCGCTAGTATGTGAAACTTACAAAAAAACAATTCGACTTTATGATAAGGCCAATTATAAAGCTATCAACAGCGAGCTAACCCGCTTTTTTCCGGTATTTGAGACGCAATTTAGTAATCATCCAGTGCAAGAAAACTGGTTGCTTTTCAAGAGAAAAGTGCTGAAGCTATATGAGAAGTATATTCCGGTATGTAGTCTCCGTGCTAACAAAAATAAACCATGGTTCAACAAATCACGGAAGCGACTAGAAGATAAGAAAAAAAGATATTTCCGAGCTGCTAAACAGAGCAACAACCCACTTCTGTGGGATGGGTACTACTCAGCGGAAACCGAATACCTCACGGCAATACAAAACGCTAAGTACAAGTTTTTTCACAATGATCTTTATTGTATGCTAACACAAAATCCTAAGCAATTTCGGCGGGTAATTAACCGAGAACAAAAACACACGATAACACTAGCTAATGAAAACAATGATGTTATAAGTAACGGAGAATGTGCGGACGTATTTAACACTGCCTTCGCAAGTGTATTCACTAATGACCATGCCATGCCTCCGATTGTACTAAGATCTCAATGTATTACCAGTGAACTACCAATGCCGGACATTGTATTTTCCATTGATGGCATAATATATTGCATAGAATGTCTCAAGTTAACATCATCAGCTGGTTTTGACGAAATTAATTCGAAGTTTTTACTTAATACTAAGAACATTGCGGCTACTTTCTTGTGTCTTTCGTTTTCTCAATCCCTTTCAACAGGTCACTTGCCCGATGACTGGAAAGTGGGAAAGGTCGTTCCCATCCATAAATCTGGCAGTAAGCAGTCACCATTAAGTTATCGTCCAATCTCGTTAACAAGTGTACCATGCAAAATCATCGAACATGTCATTTATTCACAAATCATGACTTTCTAGACTTAAATGATTTTTTTAATCCTTCACAGCACGGTTTTCGCAAAGGTCTATCCTGTGAAACTCAGCTAGCTAACTTCCTTCATGTTTTACATTTAAACTTAGACTGTAACCAGCAAACTGTTGCCATCTTTTTAGATTTCGCTAAAGCGTTCGATAAAGTGTCTCATCAGCTCCTTCTTTTTAAACTTTCTAGCTTAAACATTAACCCTAACGTTCTTAATTGGATTGCAGCATTTCTAAGGAATCGTTCCCAATCAGTTTTTGTTAATGAGTGTGTTTCTAACCCTCTTCCAGTTACGTCCGGTGTTCCCCAAGTTTCGGTGTTAGGTCCTCTACTGTTCCTAATATACATTAACGACTTACCTTTGCACGTTTCATGTCACATTCGCATGTTCGCCGATGATTGCGTCATTTATCATACTATTACTAATTCATCTGAGCAGCAAGCACTTCAACATGATCTTAACTCTATTCGAGCATGGTGTGACCATTGGCTCATGACACTTAACCCAACTAAATGCAAATCATTATCTTTCTCACGTCGTCAAAACCCTTTAACTTTTCCTTACACACTCGGTAATGTTGACTTGGACAGAGTGGAATCTTATAAGTATCTAGGTGTAACATTGTCATATGATCTAACGTGGGGTGCGCATGTCACTAACATAATAGCGGGTGCTAACAAATCACTTGGATTTCTGAAACGTCATTTACGCCACGCTCCTAAACAGCTGCCACTTCTAGCCTACAAATCTATTATCATGTCAAAGCTTGAGTATGCGGCTGCCATTTGGAGCCCGCCTCAGGCTTACTTAACAAATTCACTTGAGGCACTGCATAACCGCGCGGTACGATTTATTCATTCATGATATTCATATCATGTCAGTGTGTCATCATTGAAAGAACAATCATCTCTATTAACTCTTGCACTTCGTCGTCGCATTGCCACCCTAGCTCTGTTCCATAAGTTCTATTACAGCTCACGTGACCGATCGGACTTTATCACCACTCCAGCCCGCATATCTCATCGCACCAGTCATGCCCTATACAAGTCACCCGTCCACGCAGCCACACCAAAACATTTTCTGCCTCCTTCTTTCCACGGGCATCATCTGAATGGAACGACCTTTCCCACAGCACTGGCGCCATTACCTGCCCGAGTTTATTTTTACAAAATTTAACACATTGTTGGTCTCGCAATTAACATACATGGTTAGCATTTTATTTTTTGTATAATTTCTCTACATCCAACCCTTATGTAACACCCCCTAGTGGGGTCTTTAAGGAATAAAATGAAATGTAATGAAATTAAAAAACTCTACCACTCCAATTGATCATGCTTTGGGCACGGCAACTCGGCTGGTTGCACTGTGAAGAGAGTAATTCTCTGTACTAAAGATCAAAGTCACCATTCTTGCGGGGCATTATCCGACTGACAAGTGGCACCTCAATCTTGAAGTCGTCGCGCCCGTTAAAAGTTCCGGACATCAGGTGGCTCAGTGATAATTCTCTTGAATATGATCACGACGTATCTCCAGAGGGCGTCGCATGTATGCCGTTTCTTCAGCTCTGTCCTGAGTGACTGGAACGAGTACAATGATGTGTATCATATCAAGGAGATTGTGTTTTTCTTTAATATTTCTGTAGACTCTGTTTTTTTTGTTCTTGCGTTCAATATTTCGAATATGCTTTTTCATGCATGCCTATTGGTCACTAGAAGCAGCAATATTAATGTGATATACGCGTAAATCTTTCAACAATAACAATATCAGAAAATATATATCCGCTTCTCTCAGGTCAGTATCCAACAGTCATTCGCTAACCGCGCAATAGATAGCCATAAGACAACCAGACAGACGCTGACGTTTCCGCTGACGGCGTGTAAGTGCATTCAGTCTCTTTTGCTCAAAGACACTTCGAATAAAACAGGTCGGAAGAAGAAATGAAAGTATGTCCAATGGCCACACAGGCGGCGGCCCCACGTCAGAATAGATCTGCGGACATTCGTTGATTGTTTTCTCGCGTGGTGATTGGGACGAATACGTGGGCCTCCCGATTGACGTTCAAGACGCGCTGCAGTAAGGTTTCCGTAACGGCGATTCGAGGCCGCTATCTTTTGCCGAGCTTGCACGGCTTCTGCGCGTCACCCGTACCCACCACGCATTCTCTCGAAGACGTCCGCAGATATGTCTTTCACGTAACGGCCTTGTCCGTTCTCGAGCCTTATTTTACGCTTAATATTTTATTGTTTTTCTCTTTCCTGAATGCATGGGTGTGCGTCAGCATGATTCATGTCTGAGCGCTGCCAGACAACAGAGGGACTTGCGTAACACCAACGCGTCAAATTTCTGGAGGAGTGGCGCGGATTACGAAATCTGCGTAAGGAATACGAGCGATGCTCCCGTTCAATGTCTGTACTAAAGCAGAGTGAGAAAGAAAACACGGACTGACGGCCAGACGGCCTAGTCGCGGGCAGCCGACAAGCGTCGTGAGTCGAGAGATTTGTTGTGAAAACGTGATTTCAGTGATTTACTTAATGCTCGTAATGCTTTATCTCTATAGGCTATATCTTACCGATGGATTTGGTGCTGCCATATTGGGCTGTAAACTAGCTGATTTGTATATTTAATGTCGAAAGTTCGGCGAGTTGGGGACAGTTGATTATTACATATGAAGCAGCGCACGACGACGAACACAAAAGGAACGATAGGGACACAGTTCTGTAACGACCAAAGGAACACTGCTGCAGTAAACATATATGTATCAAAATAGTTAGGTTGGTGCATTCGGCGTTTGATGACCTTATTTATGCACGTTGTGATATGCGAGCATAAAACAAAACGCATGTTTAACACCCCCAGGAAGTGGCGCACGTCTCTTTTACGTAAAGACATCTATATATGTTTGACGGGCTATAAAATTTCAACCGCCAGCGTTATGTAAAAACTGCTTTATGGTGGTAGCTCTAATGGGACCATTGCGATCGTGTTGGAAATTTTGGTTTGAGTCAGTTTTGCAGTACTTCGTGGATACTTATGGTCAAGTGGTCCCACATGAAATGCATACGTCTTCATGTCATACGCATAAAGACGTATGCGCAAAAAAAAAGGAATCGAGAAATAGAGAGATCAAGAAAGGGAACATAAATAAGATAGAGCAAGAAAGAAGAAAAATAGAGCGATACAAAAAATAATTATAAAAGAAGCTCAAGAAGAAAAAAGTTGTAGAAAATAAAAGAATGAAAGAGAAAGAGAAAAAGAAATAGAGGGAAAAGATAGATAAAGAGAAACAAGCAAGGCCGCCCATCCTCGCTAGAGCCTCAGGCTTGGAACCACTGGTGCAATACTACATTTCTTTTTTTATTTCTACATAAAAACGCAGGCATATAACCCAACTCCGCTGAAGCAATTTTCTTCCTGAGAATAAATGTAACGACGGTCTTTCAGAAAGATCAATACTGGAAGAGGGAATTTAAAGTACATCGAAATAGGTGATGGTATAAATAACAGATATAGTAAGAAGGTGATTCAAGTGGCATTTTATAAAGACCGGCAGCTGTTGCAATCCTAGCAATGTCCCCCTTTCATGTCTTCACTCGACTCAAACTCTGATCACCGGAATAGATTTCAATGTTCTCGTTTCATATTTCATTTCGGCGCCACAAGAACGCTTCCGATATACATCGCCTGGCAATGCGGGACTACTTTGTTTGCTTTTACAGCCGCGACTTGGAACTGAAACGGAGACGACCTTCCCTACATCCGTCTTATTTATTCTACGATAGGAAAACAAAAGACAAAACAAGATAATACTCAAGATATATTCTTCGGACTCGGAACGGCAGAGATTTATCTGAATCACTACAATGTTATACGGTTTCGGACGCCCAGAAATAAAAACAAAATAACACGGTGAAAGTCTTCGACAGCTGGTCTCTCTCAAAAGCGCAGACCAAAGCATCGATCGTCGCACCGAGTCTTGATGCGCGGGCACAATGCGACAGCCGATAAAACTGTGCCCCTGTACACCCCTATCCCGTGTACAGACACATATATAAGGACTCTAAGGACACGCTGCCAAGATAGGCAGAGATACAGCCCTGAGTATCGCTTCTTCTCCCGCGCATCATGAGGGGCGGCCATGCAATTTCTGCAGAGTACAGCAGAAGGGTAGCTAATGCACCGCAGAGAACGCGAACACAACAATACGTGCTTTCACATGCGTTCACTCGCGCGACAGCTGTGTCACGAGCGCTTAGGAAGCGCCAATACTGACGCGCAGAAATCGACACTGAGAGATAAGCACGCGCAGATAGTTTTGAATGCATGCAGGCTTTTTCACAGGACACTCGAAGTGTCTGGGACACTAGTTGTGCACGCACTGAAAACGCGCGCAAAAAGGAGCGTAGGCAGAACCACTTTTTTGGAGGGGTGGAGGCACGAGCCCGGAGTTCCACCCCCTGGCTACGCCACTGCACACACACACACACACACACACACACACACACACTCACACACACACACACACACACACACACACACACGTGCGCACACACACACACACACACACACACGTGCACACACACACGCACACACACACACAGTCACACACGCACACACGTGCACACACACACGCACACACACACACACGTGCACACACACACACGCACACGCACATACACACACACTCACACACAAACACAGTCACACACACACGCACACACACACGCACACGCACACGCATACACACACGCACACGCACACGCACACGCACACGCATACACACACACACACACAAACACAGTCACGCACACACACACGCACACGCACACGCATACACACGCACACGCACACACACACACACGCACACACACACACAGTGCAGAGACTTCGAGATATATATAGCATGCGCTATGCTTCTACTGGCGCAAAACAGTCTGAAGAGCACGCGAGAACAGCCCTAGATTCACGCCCACGTGTAGATTATCGTAGTTCGGTGCAGTCGCTCTTCAGAGGCCGGCGTGCAATCAAAAGTTGGCCACGTGTACGGCGGCCGGAGAGTGGTCCGTCTGGAAGTACCCTGGCCCATTCTCTTCTTCATCCACCTCGCTTCTTAAAGGCGCTCGTGCATAGCGAAGCGCGCTCTTGCGCGTCAGCTGGACGGATCGTTGATCAAACACGGCCCGCCCAGCGTAATCGCCACGACGTCCTAGCACTGGTGCTATGCGCAGGGTGCATATGCGTGTTTGTGAACGGACTGTCTTCCTCGACGGCCGTTCGACCGCGCGAAAAGTTTCTTCGAGCGTGACCGTGTACCGCAGTCGGCCACACAGCATTCATATTTGTTTAGCCTTGCGGACCGCCGCTGTGAACGAACGAGCCGTTTCGAAGAGACGCGCTTGCTTGCTTGCGCTGTATTACGATACTGCAGCGTTAGTTATCCTTACCAACATGTTCTAGTACCCGTTATTTGTTCTTTTAAGGCACAGCACGAAGCGGTGGTGCAGCGGTTACGGTGGCCAGCTGCTGACATCGCGGGTTTGATGTCGGCTGTGGTGGTCGTATTTTGATGGAGGCGAATCGCTGAAGGCCCGTGTATGACGCCAATGCACGTTAAAGAACTCCAGATGGATAAAACTTCCGAAACCCTCTACCTGCGGCGTCTCTTCTATAAATGTATATAACTGTTTTGAGATGTAAAACCTGAGATATTATTATTAGGCACATTCACCACGCCTAACCATAAACAAAACAATATCTTGCATGTTTTGTCGTATTGCTTTCTAATTCGATTTATTTTTTTTGTCCAAGCTTGCGCTATTGTTTTTCTTTCCTTCCTATCTTCTATATGCATTTGTGATATCCCCTTCCTCCACTCGAAAGAGTTGGCACACCATTAGGTGGCAGTTGTTAAACTGCTTTCTGCCTATAGTCTATGCGTGTCCTTGTGAATAATAAAATAGTAAATAACAAGTATTTGTATTTTTTCAAGAGGGGCAAAAGAAATGCTTTGCTCTAGCTGGACGGATCGCTGGATAGGTTTAACGTAGCATTACAACAACAATGACGACGACGACTTTTTTAAAAGAGCCTTTGACATAAGCCATGTTCAGAGGAAAACAACACACGTCCTCGACAGCTAGATTTTCTATCAGCGTGAACAATGGTCATGCCCTGAAGAGCCCAGCCATGTCATCAGCGCCCTACGCTATATTATTGTGGACACCAAACAATGAGTCACGTGCCCTTTATTTGTTGGATTGTTTTCCTCCAAATTAAGATTGATGAGGCGTTGTTTTTCGTGGCCTAGAGTCTGCGCGAACAGGGCTGGTGACCGTGCACTACATGTATGTGTATATAATACGGAAGTACCGCACACACTGTTTTGTGAGCACTCCGTTGTGTGATGGATGTCCTGCAGACAGTGCATTATGCTACCCGCGAAAATTCCCATGCAGTCATATCGTTCGTGTGCTGTTGTCTTGTACTTGCGCGTCTACTTGCGGAATGAATTTTCTTTTTTTTCTTTGTCCCCCTTTCCACGGCAGGGGAGCCGACCAGAATCGGTCTGTTTAGGTGATGTTGGTTGTTAAGGCTAGGCTCATAGGTGTCTCCTGTCGTGATGGTGTGTCATGTAGTCGTGGCTCATCATAAAAGCGGGTATGCATCGCAATGGGTGAATCACTTTACTTGCCACACTGCGCTAAAGAAGGCAGCAGTTAATAACGACTGTTGGTGGGCAACGTCCGAAACCACCACATGATTATGAGAGTGTCATGATATGCGCGTCTACCCACGTCTTTAGCTCGGCTCCTTGAAGCCCCATGCGTTCGGCTAGCGTTATAAGCTCTTGCTCACTCATCTTCCCTACAGATTTCAACCCAGTGCAAACGGCTGCGTCCTGTCGCGGACACCAATTGTGAGGGATAAGGTTCGGGTAATCACGGCAACTTAAATAATCGTTGTCGAGACTGACGAAGACATTTGCAACTTGAGTTATAAGGCTTTAATGCCACACAAAAAAACGATAATGAAGCTTGGCGTGTTACATGGCAACAGCGAAGAACTGCCTTAGGTACGAGCACGACGTACGTTCTCGAAAGACAAGGTCTGACGCTTAGCGTAGTCCCCCACTGCACTACACAAGGTTTGAAACACTTCACCGTGTGACGTCGAAGGCAGATGAGTCGATGCGTTGCGTTGCGTCTTACGCCGACATCAGCGATGACTCAGGCATGGTCGGAGCGGAGCGTGAGGCAGAGTCGATGTGTGGCAAGCACGTCCCGGACAGCCAGTAGTAGGCCCAGGTCTGGAATACGCCCGGATCCGAGTACAACGGACCGGCGCCGGCTGCTGGATCACACGGTAGAAGGGAGCCAGGCTCGTGCGGACCACAGGCACAGGTAGGCTTCGGGACCACGACCCGACGAGCGCTTCAGCCTGCCACTGTTTCGTTCGGATTCTTCTTCTCGAATGCCCCGTCGTCGTCTTCCTCTTCTCTCTCCCCATGGCTTGGCATGACTTTGACGACACGATTCCGCCTTTTCCTTGTCTCGTCATCTTCGTCGGCGTACGGCACAGCACAAACTCACAAACATCGCGCACCAGATGAACCTACCGCGCATATCATGACAGAGAGACGCCGTAGTGGAGTGCTCCGGAAATTTCGTCCACGTGCAGTTTTTTGACGAGCACGTATAGGTTAATTACTCCGGCCTCAAGCATTCTCGCTTCCATCGAAATCCAGCCGCCGTGGTCGGGATTCGAACCCGCGACCTGCGGCTACACGGTAGAGAACTATAACCACCTGATCATCGTTGCGGGTGGGCAGCAGTTGGCCGAACAAACAGTCAATGATCTTAGAAGAGCAGAAACAACCTTCTTTACACGCTCTAGGGAACTGCAGCCGGGCATAATAAAGAAGAAAGAGAAGAACATGAGGCTAAATTGCATTCAGACGCAGTATTCTGGTGACGTTGAGCGGAAACATTCTTCCCAACATGCCCGGTTTCTGGCTTGGCACAACTACTGCCTCATCAAAGAAGTTTCTCAAAAGCCAAAGCATGATTCAGCCTTCCCTAGTTTCCACGTCAGTATAGAGTTGAAACACGCATGCTTCTCCCCTCCACAGTTTCTTTTTGGGACCAAGTTCGCGTGGTATATAATCTCTGGTAGTCAGACTTTGGTAATGGCTGCCATGTTCCTGCACTCAGACGCGTTCTATGCTTCTTCGGTTTTTTTAGATGCGGAGCATCTAATACTCGAGGCTTGTGGTGCGGCGCCGTCCGCAAGCTTCCTCCTCCTTCTTCCACCATCTGTGCATCCCTTCCTCCTCTACACACCGCGCGCGCTTCACTCCTCCACCATCTGTGCACCCTTCCTCCTCTACACACCGCGTGCGCTTCTCCTCTTCACGAACATTCGCTAGCTGTATAATGTAGCGCGCATGCGCCGTCACGCTTCGAGAACATCGGCAGCTGACGCGCGCGCATGCGCCGTCGCGCTTCGAGAACATCGGCAGCTGACACGCGCGCATGCGCCGTTGCGCTTCTCCCCCTTCTCGAACATTCGACAGCTGACGCGCGCATGCACCGTCACCCACCATCTGTGCCGCGCGCGCTTCTCCCCTTCGAGAACATTCTACAATTCTCCGGATTCTCCAGTGGACGCGCATGCGCCGTCGCGCTTCGAGAACATTCAACAGCTGACAGTGCATGCGCCGTCGCGCTGTATATATACTCAAGGTCGGCGCTCGCTCGCTCAGTTGCCGCTCGTCGGTTGGTTTGTACGGCGCGTCGACGTCCAAGGTCGCGGTAAAATGAATTCCAACGAATCCACAAACACAATGATCGACGTCCCTTCGACCAGCGCCGCCCTTTCGCATACGTGTGTACGTGTTCACTCATTTAACACCCCCTCCTACAACAATTTAACACCCCATTTCACAACCACGTTAACCAATTTAGCCATCGACCCAAGTAAGTCGCACTTTAACACCCCGTTAACCAAATATATGCTCCGCATCCTCCTCAGTGTTCCCCCGAGGGAAGCTGCAGGCAATTTTTTTTTCTTGGGAACATGTTCGCGCGCCAATAATGCGTCGGCTACTACTTTGACCTTGAAGGGGTTGAACATAGGACATACAGAGTTGAATATTACATGTAAAATAACGCTTTCAGAGTGACACCAGAATGTAAAGAATACTTGAAAAGCACCTTTAACCTTTCATCTTGCTTTTTATTTTGTGGTTTTATTAAGATTTGTCACCGAGGTGTTTGTTCTACTCGTGGTATGCCCAGTCGAAGACGAAGTTCCAAACGCTGAAAAAGATCGCGAAAGTGGAAGCATAAAGGGAATGAAAGATCACATGTGGGTGCACAAGAGAGTGGGGGTGCAATAATATCCCCCCCTCCACTTTTTGTGGAAAACTCTGCGCACGCCTATGCCTAAGGCAGAGCTTCTGTGCGTGGTATACCACGTGATGTCGCGTATAAGCTCGGCTTCGGAGGGAAATTTCATTCCGCGCCGTCAAGGAGTGCATAACCGCACGTGCCTCTGACAGCGACGATGCTTTTGATGGGAGCACAAGGGGAAATCCCGTATGCCTGGCGAAAGCCGCGCTGCCAAATAAAGCAGGTCCGCATGGACACGGCTTCGCGGGGCGTCGCGGTGAAACACCGGACGTGTCTAAGACAAACGGAACGGGTGTGGCACGTGAATCACCCAGCCAGCGACTGAAGCCTCTTCGATGCCATGCCAGCGAACAGCAGAACGTGAGTCGAGGACGGCACCGAAGTTCGCGGTGCAGTTTCATCATCATGATAATCGTCATCACTATTATTTTCGCTCATTAAAAAGGGCCTCATCAAAAACTAGCAGTTAACGTAGCGAAGTAAGGTATAGGGGACGTCAATCACACTGTTTTAAGTGTATATTAGTAATTCTGAAGTGTAATTGGAGCCGAACCGGCAACCTTCTGTCAACCGAAGGTTGTCCGTAAGTGGCAACCGTCGGTTGCTGGTTCGGAAGGTTGCAGATTCGGTCCCTGCCAGCGGCAAGCCGCCTCTTCGTCCACTTTATTCGCATCTATATCATGATCATAATTACTGCGTTACAAATAAAGCGGTGCATGATTAACGCCCTCTAAGCCTTCTTCGGTGTCTAAAGAAAGAGAGCCTTCAAAATTCCCTGCCTTCGTTCACTATGTATTCAAATATGAAATCTCGAAAATGATAGAAAGAGAGGGCTAAATACGACAAGACAATGACACTACCCCCTCGAACGAGATAAAGAAAGAGAACGGAGAAATAAAGTTACGTTTTACCACTGCCGGTGCGTAACTGTGGCACGGATTATGCTAATTCCAGAATATGTGACTCAACCATCGCTATAATTTGCCTCTATATATAGTGCTGACGAGAAAGAGCAAACGGGCTATTGTGAAGTAGTTGTATGGACCAAAGTCGACAGCTGTATGTGCGGAAGTCGTCGTGCTATAGGTGAATAACTGATAAGCAATGATTAATCATAACAAGCACAAACGTTTCTTAATTGCGAGAAGTACTGAGTGGCTTGCCCGATAAGCCAGTTCTATATTCTTTGTTTACGTGAAGATGACAAGTACTGGAAGTTAGGGAAGGTGTAAGTTCACCATATATGTCAGAATTGATTGATCGACGTTTCTGTTAGAAGTCTGACATAATTAGTGGCTAGAACTTGTACGAACAACGCTGTAGCAAAGGTTCATTTTTTGTGTGTCGATTTGAGCACCGAGTGTTCCTGTACTTGTTTTATTCACAGAACACGTAAACCACAATTGAAGTACTGCTCGCTTCCTGCTCGCTTATTACCGCGTTTTGAAATTCTTAAACAGATCAAATACTTCCTGAAAACGTAATAATATACATATAATAAACAGCTGTGTATTACGTGCCAAGACCTCGATACGATCATGAGCCGCGCCGTAGTGGGATATCTGGTTTGCATCTTGATCATCTTCAACGTGTGCCTAAATCCTAACCACGGAGTGTTGGTTGCATTTAGCCACCCGTTGAAACGGGGCTGACCTTAACGGGAATAGAATATGCAACCTTTAGCTTGTAGAGAAACGTGACACCTCACCAACGCTGCGCTAAAGCTCCAAGCTACTTGTGGTGGGATCAGGTGTATTTTTTGTACCTCCGCCTTTCTTGTGGAAACAAAAACATAACTGTGTCCTGTCATTGCTTCTTTCTCGAAAATTTCGACTATAACTTCAGGATCGATGACACTTATAAGAATGAGGAGAAAACGGCAGTGTATAGCTGAAGAGGAGCGTGTGCGTCAGCCATCCATCACGTGTACTGACGTGCGAACCTTGAGGGCGTATATGCAAATAGCATGGCGAAGGTGAGGCGTATAAACCTATGAGGTGTACACCTCCCGGTGCTCTTGAGGATCCGCCTCTTGCATTCCGCTGGTTTTTGCGCGTATAGCATTTATCCGCTACCCATCATAACATGTTCTCCCGTGCCTTTTACAGGAAGTGACTTTGCGTGAAGCGCCTTGGAAGGAAAGAAGACTGACGACTTGGTGAGTGTAAGTCTCCCTGCCTATACGCTGTTATACCGGCCGAAAGTGCCACCGTGGTTGAAAAAAAAAGTAGAAACCGAAGTAACAAAAAATGCGAGGGTAAACACGCATGCATGCGCGCAGGGAAACGGTGGCGACAACAACAACGAAACCAATAACAACGACAGCAACAGCAGCAGCAGCAGCAACAATGTACAATTCTTATTGGCAGTGCGTTGACGCATCACTTAAGTATTGCGCGATTGCACAGTATACTGCAACGGGAAATGTTTTTAGGGAGTTGTCTAAGTGATGCGTAGAGTTGGACCACATGAAAGTCGGTCGTTGTAACGTTTTCTTCAGGAGGCATGGGCGAGTGTTAGAATCTTCGTCAACGTATAGAACGGTAAAACTAAGGAACGCACCACCACAACCGAAGCACGTGCTTGGTGTAATACTATCCCAAAATGCGAATTTTCTGCCTGATGCAGACAGCTTTTATACCACCATACCGAAATATTTCAGCAATACCATCATACGCATTTCTTTAGACACTCTTGTTTTTGTAACGCATTCATACGGTTCAGGTATAATCGTTTTGCGCAACTCGGTACTCGAATAAAATAGTGCGCACTATAAAAATAGCAAATTTTTTTGAATAGCCCATAGTTTTCAAATAATCAGCAACTACGAAAAATGGTCGAAGAAATGAGACGTGGGAAAAGGGAAAGGTGAATTTCTTTGCTTTCAGCATTGAATTACCTCGATGCATGCAGTTAACTATCGATGCGACATTGAACGCAAAATGAAGGCGTCCTGCGAGCTTAAAAAACTCCAGTGTCGCCGAAGCAACATTGTGAGAAATCAACAATCTGCGGTATGAAGTTCACGATGACGTTAACTCATAGAAATAGCTAATATCTAAGTACCAGTTTCTTTTAAAAGCTGTTGAGAAAGTAAAATATTTAATACTCTAGTCACTGGTATATTTCAGCATCAAGTCACAAGATATTTGCAAGTCGACACTTGCTGGACAGTTTAAATAACTGACTTTTTTCTTTAGGTTAAAAGTAATCGTAACGTTCCTCTGTTAAAGATGGGAAATATTTGTTCCGAACAAAAAGTTGTGGAACCCTTAGGCAATTCTGAAACTTGGCACTTTACCGGTCTAGGGCTACTCTGAAAATTGTTGGCTTTTTTTTTCGCTCCTTATTTCTTCTCTCCTACCTTTATTTCCTCAATGTCTCTCCTTTCCGAAGTAGCAGGCAGGCGTTATGCCCCTATAGGTGGCAGTCATCAGCCTATTCCCACCCGATTTTCTCCGTGTCTTGTGTTTTCTGTATATACGAACCAAGTAAATAAACAAATACTATTCAAAATTCAAAAGGTATTCGAACAGCATGCAATTCGTATTCGTATAAGAGGGTTGCAAGTCACGTCATCCGCTTGGGGCGCTATCGGCGTGCACCGCCATGTCTGTGGTCCGTGCTGGCGCCCATGTTCTCATGGTGTGGCGCTTTATCGGTTCTTTCGAAACGGCGGACGGCGTTGAGAGGCTGTGTGCGTGACAGTGCGCATGACGCTGCATTGTGTACGGATAGAATGTGCTTTAGTGTCTACGCGAAGACCAGCAAGACTGACGCGCTGCGGTTCCGACGCTGGCGCCATCTTGGGGACTCCGCCCCCGTGCCACCCTCCTATTCGATTCGTACGCGATTCGGGTTTATAGATTCGCCATTCAGGCAACCCTAGTGTTTCATCCGACGGGTTATAGACACTCGCCTTCGTAGTGTGAGGCCCCAGTTTTTCAATGAAGAACCAACGAGAAAGTTTTATCTTGCTTTACTTACGTTAGCTATTTGTCTTATATCACAGAAAGTAGGATGGGTGGGCATTTTTTCCGGTTAAGATTACGTAGAAAAGTCTACGCATATTTTTAAAAGTTAGATGTGAAAAACAATACTTGAGACGAAGAAAGAACAAAGCGGCGTTAAAAATCATCCGATGGGAGGAAAGGCACATGTGCGTCACAGAGGCTCCTGGAACGCTGTAAGTCCAGATGTAGTTGACTACTGGTGCACGTGTAACTCTACTGAAGCGGCTCAGAAAGGCAGAGGCATTGGTTGAGATATGTGAGAGCCGTCAACGTGCAGTACACCTCTTTGTATCCAGGTTCCTCTCAATGGGATTTAGGGGCCCTTTAACACCTGGTATACCGGTAGAGTCCACCGCTTCGGCGTAAAAACGTCAGGGCGAACTCTATGAAAATGGCGGTAGCGAGACATGAAGTTTGGGTAGAACACCGAGAATATCTAGAATAAAAAGTGACAAGCAACGTGACACCTTTCGTAACCAAGAAAATGTTAACGTATAACTACATTACCAGCCACAGTTTCAAAAGGCTAACGAGTATGTTGCGAAGTTACCGAAGAAAGTAATCTGTTAGTCGTAGCGCCGTTACTTGTACCACGTTATTGACAACAATGACCTAAACCTAAGCAAACGCGCCTCTCTGACATTTCGCATGCATCGAAATGTTGCCGCCGCGGCCGGAATTCGATCCTGCGACTTGCGCGTCAGCAGACAGGCGCCATAATCTCTAAAACATCATGGAAAGTCGATATATCTTAGGAATCCATGTGCTTTCTAGTAATGTAAGTTGCAAGTCGAGCAACGTACACCACGCAGTTTCTTGCAGATGTACGAAATGGCTAACTCTAACTCCAAAACGCACGCTACGTGTGAGTAATTTTTAAATGAAAAGAAAAGTGAGCCCCGTAACTGTGTCTCAGGGGGAGGACACCTGAACAGTAGCTCACGAGGGAGGGGTGTAGAGAAGGGATTAAAGGAATAGGATTAAAAGGTGAAGAGGTAGAGAGAAGAAAGCGAGGCGCTGGGAAAGCGAACGACAGAAAACGACTGAGGGAAGGAGGAGATAGGAAAGATGGACACGGTCGCAGGAGTCCGAGGATGGGGCATCATTAGGCGAGAGCTCTTGTCGGCGTCAGGAGATGGCGTAGGGCGACCCCAGTCGGCCAGAGCTGCGCTGTCGTCGGAGATTGCGGGGGCACAACGCTGTGTGTTCCCCGTGCGTGGTTTGCCCATGCGGTGTTCCTCATATGGAGACAGAACCGAACAATGGACAAACGCAAGCAACGAAGCACTCAGCGGGCGCGCCTATGCCAATATAGAGGAGCCCGATGAACACATACTCGTGTATTAGGTGCGCGAGCAAGCCCGCGAACGAGTGTGTAGTGTCTCGCAGTCTGCGGGTGTGATCGATCGTGGCACGCAATATAAGCGCCAAACCCGATTCGGCCGATTTCCTTCTGAGAAAAGTGGCGATGGGTGCCCCTTCACACCCCACCTTCTTCTGTGAAAATAGGGCACCAGGTGGGGAACCGTTGCGCGCCTCGTGACGGACGAATGAGGTGAGATTCCAAAAAGGGAGAAAGGCGAGCAGTCTATCTGCGACAGCCGTCGCCTGTGGATCCTCTCTTCCCGAAAAGGAAACCACGGACGATGAGACCAGATTCATTAAGCGAAGTCCTTAATTAAGCCGGGTCTCGTCTTGTCCGTCCCGATCCGGGTTTAGCGCCCGCCCACCTTATCTGCACACAGCCACTCAGCCCTTGGTGCACAGCGTGCTTTGAGGGAGGATATCTGGACCATCCTTTACAATGCGACTGCGCAGGAGCGGACTCGAGAGGAGTGTGACTGTTGGAATCGAGTTCAAATACTTCAATGAATATGTGTAAGGATCGTTTCGTATTTCTCATTAACGTTTTGCATTCAAGTATACACGCATATACGCCAAGTCGGCTCTCGAGGCTTAGACTAAAGCCATATCACACTAGCTGACGGTGAATCAAAACCGACAACCAACCATTGTTCTAGTGGCGACCGATAATCGACAACTGACCAGGTCTCACTATAAGGAGCATCGCTCGTATACCAGTATGTTGCATACTTCCTCTGTCTCTTTGTTTCGCAACCCTAGCCCTCCCCACAGGCACATACGTATACGCGTGCACACATGCACGCACACGTACATGTATACAAAACAACTTTTGCTAAATATTTTCCAAAGAAGAAATGTTAGCTTTTATATGCGAAGCATTTATGAGCGAACTTCGGTAACATTGAAGGTATCTATCTATCTATCTATCTATCTATCTATCTATCTATCTATCTATCTATCTATCTATCTATCTATCTATCTATCTATCTATCTATCTATCTATCTATCTATCTATCTATCTATCTATCTATCTATCCAGCCACGTACGTTTGGGTGCTCTCGTGGTCACTCCCTTAACTTGGAGTGAACCAAAATTAGCATAAGAAAGTAAGATGTCTTGCCAAATATGACGCACTGGTCAAGACCTCAATAATGTCACAATCCCGTCGCGTACGTCCTCACACACTTTCCGCCAGACAGTGGCACATACCCACGGGCGGGTATGTGCCGCTGGTATGCGGGCATGTACCACAAGTGATTGACACTTAGTATCTACCAAGGAACGACGAAAACGCACAGGGGCAATTTCAACGCGTGAACATTAAGCAATACTTGACATCGGTAGCGTTGACCCGACGAATGCAAAGAATAAATGTCATGGTTTCAGCTGGAATTAAACCCAAGTATTCTGCGTGGCAACGAAGCATTTTACCACAGAGCTATGCCAGGTCTCAGAACTACTTTTCAAATAGACGCTAATCTTCGTGAAACGTAAATAGTGCTTGCAGTGCTGCCTACCTACATTTATAAACATTACATGTGTACTTCTTTGATTGAACCGTCATGTCAGTCTAAAGTCAATTGTTGTTAGTTGCCATACGCTGAAGTTGAATCATGTAGCAGTGCCTAGAGCCAGAATCTTCCCGAGCATCAGCACTTCATAGCAGCTTGTGGTGTTGCTGATAGGCATATTCCAGATGACATCGTTGCGCAAGTGCAAACAACTAATTATATAAACATCTGCACCTCTTCAACATGTGTCTGTGTGTGCAACATTTGTACATATATTTAGCATCATCTCATGACGTGTCGCTCAACAAAAAAAAATTGCAACATGGTCACTTTTTCCCCGCCTGCTTCGCATAACGTCGATTCCTATGTACGTGGGATCAGCCGAGTTTTTTCAATATGGATATGCAATCTGGAAGGAGAGCCGGTCTATGTTAAATAAAAAAAACAAAAAATTGAATTATCAGTTTGGATGTCACTGCGTTGAAGGACATATCGGTGACTTAAGAAGTGTGCATATTGACGACGGTGAAAGCGCAACATGTGCAGGACAAATTATTCATTTGGTAAGATTTCCGTGCGTCCGCTTCATTTGATTTTGTATTGATATTGGTTTTTTGCCCTCAAAAAAATTGAAACTTCGCCCAGTGAACTAACAGAGCAAATGAAGACCGGTCTGCTGCAACCATTGCAAGCTCTTCTGCGACGCTAGACTACCGAAATTTCAGAAGTTTGAATCGATCGAGCCTAGTTTATGCCCCAGATTACCTTTAAATACATGACTGTGAAAAGCCCGTGATAAAGCTCGGATGTAGGAAGGGCGTATAGCAGAATAGGTGCACATCTGCTTCCCTTTTATGTGTACTTTTTACGAAACAGTGAGCTGAGTGTGGAAGAGGTGGCGACGGCACGATGAAAAAAAAAACTTTATTTAAAATTCGGCGAATGGAAGGCCCGGCCCTGGAGCCACCTAGACGGCCGCTTGGAGCTGGTGCTCCCGCGCGTCCTCCAGGGCTTGCTGGACGGCCCAAAGTGGACCCGTGAGTTCTGAGCTTTGCAGCGCGGCCGACCACCGCACCTGCAGATCTTCGAAAGAGACCTCCATATTATCTTGGTATATTGGACATCCCCGCAACATGTGCTGAAGGGTGGCTCTAGCAGACTTGCATAACTTGCATCAAGCCTGATATTTTAGGCATGCGTGGACCAATTGAACAATGCAAGAGTTGCTTACGCGTGCGACGACTTACATTTTAAAGTGTCGGACGCGTACTCTCGCTCGTGAGTTTTCGAATGAACGTTTGTGTTGCACTGGCGAATGTCGATTTGTGCAGTGTAACCTTGAATTAGGCGTCTCTAGGTGCGAACGAAGCGCCGTTTCTTTTTAAAATAAGTTGGTGTCACACATATCGAGGTAGGTAGAGAAGGGGAAAGAAAATTAAAGAAAGGCAGAAATGCCAACCGTACACGCGTCCCCTACAACTGGGGAAAAAAAAGAGAGAAAAAGAAAGAAAGGAAGGAAGGAAAGAAGAAAGAAAGGAATAAAGAAAGAAGGAAAGAAAGAAAGAAAGGAAAGAAGGAAGAAAGGAAGGAAGGAAGGAAGGAGGAAGGAAGGAGGAAGGAAGGAAGGAAGAGGTAGGCACCATTAAGGTACATGTGGGCCTGTTCATTACACGCCAATAAGCGATAGCTTAATCTGGCCGATCTTAAATACAGTCTCAATACCAATGCAGGCGTTGCCTTGCTAACAGCTGGCACGTGGGGCCCCGATTCGAGAATCCACTCTTTTGGAAAAGAAGTCCATCGTTAGGTTTGTCAGCGCGCTGTGTAGAACGTTGCGTTTGGTCGCAGAATGGTCACAAGAAACGCGTTGTATTTTCTATCATTCTGTCGCTGTTGCACGAGTCACAACAGTAGTGTCTGCCATTTTAAGAAGAGTATGCCTTCGTGAAAGCCACTTTTATCGACGGGTGACATAGTAACCTAAAGCATAAATCAGTCCAGAAGATGGCGGACAAAGAAAAGAATTGACACACAATGACTTAACTAGCGAATAACAAAGCAAAGTCGCTAGTCCAGTCGTTGTGTAACTTCTCTCTTTTGCCGTGTGCTTCACTGGCTTATGGTTTAGCGTCATGTACCAACTGAACCAGACTTCGACTTTATTGCGAGACATAGTAAGATTGTGTCACAGTGAGAGAAGGGGGATAGAATGAACTGGCAGCTGCCTCGACGGGTCAAGTTTACGTACCCGGCAGTTCCATAGACACTGAGGTCGCTCAACCAAGGTTAGTGTCTGCAAACCATTGAAGGCCCCTTGCGTTGCAAATTCTGTACTCGACAAAAAGGTATTGGGGCTGTCTGAGCGTCCGCTACCTTGTACCTAGATCTGTGTCGGAAGATTCGGCAAATTACTGAAGCTTGTAGGCACCACGCCCGTCACCCGGCTGGCTTCATTGTGTCGCGTACGTGATGCGTAGTGGTGATGCGCGTGGCCCACTCGTGCTCGTTAAAAAACGGTGCCGGCGCCTGGGCACAGGGGCCGGGCGCCGACGGGGTGGTGCGTCGACGGTGTGTCGACATGACTTTTGCGCGCCGCATCAAGGGCAAAGTTATTGGGCTGTAAGTTTCGCGAGAAGACATTTCGTTATTCACGCTTTTTAAAAGTGTTTTTCTAATACATGCTTATCAGTTTTGAGCGGTCTCGCGACACCTTTCTTGGGCAGGAGACACGAATCACCCTTCAAACTAAAGTGTGTCCATCTCTATCCGCCTCTGTCGACGACGTGGCGGATACGAACAAAATGAGTGTATACTGGAACGAATAAAGTGCAGAATCTTCTTGGCCAGACTGTTATTACACACATTGTTTTCTTTCTTTCATTGTAGAGCGTAGCTTAGCTTGCCGTGTTGTCAAGCCTGTCTTGTTGCATTATGGGTGTAAACATTCTTAATAATTAGGTGAATTCGGCTATGTAGTCTAGTGGCTTTGCAAATAACAGTTTTGTTTTCATTAAGTATTGTCATGACTGCTTTCCCGTGCTCATTGACATAACAGCGTCGATCAGAAATTCAGCATCGAACAGAAATTACGGCAGTCTTCGATAGGTTTTAAAAAAAAATGTGCCGATTTGAAACTGCAAATGAAAACACAATCCATAAAAAAAAGAAGAAAATTCATTCCACGTAATAGAGTGAACAAAGACCGCGTCAAAATATCCACCTCAGCACAGTGGCTACGCTGCTCGTCTGCTGACCCAAAGGACGCGGGTTCGATGGAGGTGAAATGGTTGAGGCGCGTGACGCCCGTGTACTGTGCCATGTCAGCGCGCATTGAACACCAGATAGTAGAAATTTCCGGAGCCCTCCACTGCAACCTCTCTCACAATCGTATCTTGGTTTTGGGTTGTAAAACCCAGGGTATTACTGTTATAGGACCGCGTCAAAATGAAGAGCAGTAGTTGGCATCACTGATGTCTTTCGCCTTTCGAGCAGACTAAATGACACGCATTGCAGTGTGACACTGAACCAAAGTTTTCACACTCACCTCGGCGTGCGGACCGCAGTTACATTTAAAGGAAGAGCGACCAGATGTCAGCTGACGTTGCCATTTCACTGACGGCCTTTCTCTTTATGCCGTACATGGGTCATTAATAAAAGGAATTTGACAACAGCAGTATTCGAGAACCATACCGATACCGATGACCATAATCACTAAGATCTGGACGCCAATTTTGACATGCAGATATTTTGTTTCATGTTTATGCAACCACATGCGGTGCCTCACGAAACGAAAATTGTTGAGATAAGTCGCGTGTGTAGCTTACTCGAGCAAAGCATTATCAATGAAAATGGGTGGTAAAAAAGTACGCCATTTAGCAATGTAGAATGCTCCTGAACGAATTGATTGAGAATGCTTTTGGTCTTTTTTTTAAATGCAGAACGAAGACAGTCATGTGCGGGTCCAGCAGCTAGTGATGTGTCCGCAGCCCGCATGTAGACCGCGGGTGACGAATTTGAGGCCTCTGTGCTAGATATTCGAGCGCACGTGGTTTCCTTTTTTTTGGGGGGGGGGGGGAGGTGAAGCTCCTTAGGCTGTGGGTGATTGCCTCATCCGTAGTAGTAGTATGTAGTCACCGCTTAGTTTGAGTTGCTCAATAAATGGCGCTGTTTGTATATGTCGTTGGGAATAATATAACTAGATAGCGTCAGTGGTTTTCTCAGCATATCCACGGCGTGAATGATGATGAATGGGGCAAAGCGTCCACCCGTCCGCCCGCACACCCATCCGTGCTTTCGTCCATCTGTTCGTCCGTGAGTCCGTCCTTGCGTCTATCCATGCTTCCGTCTGTCCATCCGTCCATCCGTCCATCCATGCGTCCGTTCATCCGTCTGTTCGTGTGGCCGTGAATGCTTCTGTATGTGCGTTCGTCCATCCGTGCTTCCGCGCCTGTGTCCGCCTGTCTGTCTGTACGTCCTTCCATCCATCCTTGCGTCCGTCCGTCTGTCAGCCTGTCTGTCTGTGCGTCTATGCTTCTGTCCGTCCTTCCGTGCTTCTGTCCGTCCATGCGTCCGCCCGTCCGTGCGTCCGGACAGACGGATGGACGCTTGTTCCCTCTCATCATCAATCACTTGGTGGATATGCTGTCATTTGTTTTGAAGTTTGCTTCAAGAGGCGTTGGTTAAGACTTCCTTTTTTAAAAGCAGAAGAATGTTCTGTGTTGAAAGATGTCACCTCAAGCCAAACATGATGTCAGGTATGAAGTTATTTTCTTCAAGATGACGTTGTACTCAAGTTTTTACCAATCTTTCGAACACCTTTGTTTGACAAGATGTAATAAATATGGGCCGAGGGTTTTTCACAGCCAATTTTTTCTATTGGTTTCGAGATCACGATAACATAGCGTGTTTCCATTGATGTGGTGTCGTTCCTGTAACCGAATGGTCATTTATGAAGTTCATGAGGGCTGTTATAGATTCATCGCTCATGTTTCTGATCACGTCATTTGATAATTAATCCACCCCTGTCGCTGTGTTCCGTTTTTACTGGCAATTGTTTCTTCCACTTCTGCTTCAGTGAAGAGCTCATCCATTGCTGGGTGCGGGTGGCCACTGTAGTCAACTTGATACGGAGGTATCGAGGCTTTGTCACCGAAGCATTTGGTATGAACTGCCGGGAGAAGTTGGTCTCTTGTATCACGGTACGAGTTCATTAACCTCTCCAAGTTCTTCTAGCCTTTGCGTCTTGTTGTCAGTGTGTTGATCATTCACCGAAGGATGCTCCACGTTTTCGCTGTTTTTATTGTTCCCTGTAATGATCCACAGAAGCGTATTTTCTTCAGCCTCTTGTGTTATTTCTTTATATTCACTTTGCGCTTGCTGTTGCGTTTTTGCCGGTTTCATTGCTTGGTCAAGCTTCTTTGTGCATCCCATCAATGTAGTAGGTGAGCATCGACTTCTGGTAACTTCAGCGCGTTTTCGTCGTCAGTAGCGAGATGGCATGACGGGCGCGCGTTAGGCGTGCGCGCGCTCGAAAGGTCGTCGTGCCGCGCCACCCGCGCGCCTCCTCATGGCCTGCCCCGCCACGGTAGTCTAGTGGCTAAGGTACTCGGCTGCTGACCCGCAGGTCGTAGGATCAAATCCCGGCTGTGGCGGCTGCATTTCCGATGGAGGCGGAAGCGTTGTAGGCCCGCGTACTCAGATTTGGGTGCACGTTAAAGAACCCCAGGTGGTCGAAATTTCCGGAGCCCTCCACTACAGTGCCTCTCATAATCGTATTGTGGTTTTGGGACGTTAAACCCGACAAATCAATCGATCAATCCTCATGGGCTGGTCAAGGTGCGTACAGATGCTCCTTGGTATGGTTGCTAACTCGCGCGTGTGCTTATGTCGCATTGCACCTTTTGTGCTTCCAACGCGAGTTTACTTTGAAGTTACAGTAGTTAAAGGGAGCACGAACGTCATTTCGCTCGCTGCCACGGCCGCCTTTACAAAAGGAGCGCGCTGCTAACCACACGAAGAAGTAAGAATTCTGACGGTTGTTCACGCTCGTCCTGTGTATACCTTTGCGTTCATTTTGCGTGTCTTTCTGTTTGAGCAGCGTGCTTTAAGTGTCGAGCCTGTGACAGTTGTTTGGCCGCCCCTCTTACTGTGTATGCTCATTTCCGCTTGCGGTGTGCGCTGCAAGTTTTGAGCTGCTTTCTGTTCTTCGCGTGACATCGCAATTTGTTACTGAAGCATTCATTCCTTCGGCCTGTGAAGGAAAAAAAACACAATAGACGCTCAACTACGGCTGTGTTCCAATTCTAAGACAGCATCGTAGACTGTCTACGTAGACAGCTTAGAAGACAGCATCGAGCTCGTGTTGTCGAAGAAATGGAACACGTCTGGATGGCTTTTACGCGATGAGGCACCACCTCGCATCGAGAAGAAAAAGCTAAAATGAACAAACGGAATCGTTATTTTTCCAGCTTATTTTCTGTTCAAATCTGAATAAAAAGAGCGTTTCACACATTCAGCGTCTAGAGAAGCGCATCGTTGAGTGCAGGCGACAACACGGGCGATATCCGAGCTTTTCGAGCAGTTGGCTGAGCCGCCATCTTGATTAGAGAGCAAAGTAGTCTGCATCGTATTTGATTACAATGTGGTCTTCTCGAAGCTGTCCATTTGCCGGCTACGTGAGAATAGAAATATCAGAGTTAATATGGCTGCCGTCTACGTATCTGTCTATTTTAGCCGTCTACGGTGAGTATTGAAACACACCTCACCTCTGTGATGACACGCTTCACTTTAGTGTTTTACCGATTTTAAAAGAAAGGAATCAGCCAAGTTTTTCTTTTTACTCATAGCCCTGATCAAGGATTTTTTAGCACATCATATGGAATTTCTCTGTTCTTAGGGAATCTGGACCGACAGCGGTAAGACTTTGACGTCACGAGCACCTATTATTCAGGATTATAGTGAATAGAAGAGCCAATGAATATACGAGTATATTTGAAACAGTTTTACTCTTTTATCGGACGGATTGAGAATGGGGAGGGGGTAACTGATTAATCCTACAGATCTGAGGGGCTGCTTACAGTTGCGAAGTAAATATAGCTACGACAGCTGTTACAAACACAGCGGCACCTTCAAAAAAACATATATGGTGCTTTAAACGCGGACAGCAAACAACTCAGGTCCTGCTGATGCCGAGGGCTTTAACGAAAGTCCGTCAGGTAATCAGTCACAGGAATAAGTGAATGTCGACCGCGAACAGAAAAATAAACACAGCTATACAAGTACTGGCTCTCATACGGTTAACTCTTGTTAGCAATATCCTCCAATATTTCGGATTTTACGTCTTCTTAGTGTGTGTCATGGGTGTTTTTCACTTTGGCGGGTACTGCTTACTACCCCCCCCCTTCCCCAGCGCCTCTACAAAAACCCGTGCAGACGCCAAAGCCGAGTAGTAAATAGAACGCGCGCTGTCGCTCAAAGAACGTTCGAAATGCTGCGATTGCAAAAAAAAAAAAGCTGTCTCGAGCAAATGCGTGTTACTTTTTTTTTTCACCACGTTCCTTCATCGTTGACTGAACAAGACTGTGCGTCAGGTTTATGGCGAAAATTCTTGTTGCCGTTTTGCTCACTTACGCCATTTTCTATTTTCGGGCACATTACATTTACTCTTCTTTTTTGGTTCTTTATTCCTTTTCAAGGTATCTTTTTTTTCTTTATATTTCTTTGCCTTGCACTTGTCGTGACGTATCACATGCGAAAGTCAGACATATATGTGCCACTTAGACTCGCTTTCTGAAAATACAAAAATAAACAATTACAAAAAGCTTGCGTATACATCGTCATGACTCGGTGACTAGGTTACAGCAGACACTAACTCGTTAACGAACATTTCGAGCTCACAGAAGCGGTACTTCTTGAAGTGCCTGTAACTCGAATCCCGGCTGTCAGAAGCGGGCGTATTAATTTGAACAGTTAAGCATCAATATAGCTGACCTTACAGTGTCTTTAAAGAAGTTTTTGTTTATTTTTTTCTGTCTAGGGATCAGGCCGATTCGAATAGTAAAATTAAAGAGGCCTATAGAACAGCGCCCGAACACTGCAAAGGAATAGTATAGAAACGTAGCGCTGCTTTTTCTACTCTGTCCTCTTTTTTTGCTTATGTTCGCGTGGTGCACATGGGATAGCTGCTTTGCTTGAACCATAACTCACAAATCGTGAACCACTCACCCGAGCTTCTACTCCTGCAAGCTGTAATAAAAGCAACCTTAAAGGCCCTGACGTCTATGTATTAATAAAGAAAGCTACCCATTTTAAACAGCCAGCGAACTCGACCACCCAACACGTTATGGTACTACGGGAACCGTGTCACCACAGATCGATAGTGTGCGCTGTGAAGGCGAAAAGATAGACGAGGCAATGCTGCCGTTTCGTACCATTTTTTTCTTTTTGGAAGGTTGTCATGTTCTCCGCGAACGTATTAAGCTATAGTGTCGCTGGCCTAAACCAATTCACTTTGTCAGGCGCGGCACTTTTTGTTTCTAGCCAAAGTTAGCGGACACCTCAACAGTACCAGATTTCTCTCAGTTTATTGATTATTCGATGGATAAGAAGAATGGGTGAGAGAGATTAGCTGAGAAGGAAGTGTAAGGCAGTTTATTTCACCCACAGCTCTTTGGAGCGTCGAGCTAGCACAATTTAAATCAACCAGAGGCGTGGGGTAAGAAAAACGTGAAGAGGAGGAGAGAAGGGTGTTAGGGAGAGTGACAGGAGAGATGAGAGAGCGTGGAGTTGGTACCTTCGCTGATTGCTTACGAAACAATGCCTTGGCCTGAGTGAAAGCGGCACCACGGGACCCATCCCGTTACACCTGCACCGCTCGGTTGGTCGCACGATGCTGTCGGTCTTTTTTGCCAACCAAAGCCACGTTGCAAGCCCTTACTGGGCCCGTTTTTTTATGTTTATTTTAATATGAAGGTGCTAACGTCAGTCGGAAACCATTGTGCTCGCAGTCTAAGCATACAGCGTTATTTATAATCCCCGAAGCGTAGGCCGATAGAATTGAGCTGCAAGTCAAGTTTATTACGACTCAAGTAAAAAAATAAAGAAAACAGCATGCGAATAAGTATATGGGGAAGGATGACCGGTAACGCTACGCTGTCCGGGGGACCTCCTGACAACAAAAGTAGGTAAGCAAAAATAACAATATGATAAGAACAAAAAAAACGCTCGTGTTGCAATAGCAAAAGATTGACACGAGTGAAAGTTAAGCGTAAACGGTAACTATAACTAGTCTGTACTATATATATTGTAACGGGGTTTATTTGCAGAGCAGAACGCAGAAAGCGAAGCAGTCAGCAGCGTCCGGCCAAGCGCAGCAAGCACGAGCTTATGCTGATGGCGATGCCCCTGAGGCGCTGAGAAATGCCGCTGAAGCTCCTCTTCGCTACAATCGCCCTCCGCACAAAAAGACGCCATCCTGGTGGATTAGGGGGAAGAAACGACTAATGGGTCATAATATGGCTTGAGACGAGAGACGTGGACAGTGTCGCGGCCGCGGTAGCGTAGGTCTGTGGATGAGATGATGGGCTCCACGATATAGTCGACGAGTGACGTTTGCTCAACAACGCGGTATGGCCCGATGTATTTGGGAAGAAGTTTTGCGGAGCGGCCAGGTGCGGTAGCAGGTGCCCGAAGCCATACCAATGAACCAGGTGGAAAGTTTGGAGCCGAACGGTCCCCAGTCTGGCGGGATTGCTGCTGCCACTGGTCCTCGGTAGAAAAAGAGCGGGCAAGCTGGCAGCATTCTTCAGCATGTCGGGCAGCTTCGGACAGAGTTGTACTTTCGGACTCGTAAGGTTTATATGGAAGAATATTGTCTACTGTATTTGAAGGTTCTCGTCCGTACAGAAGAAAGTATGGCGAAAAACCAGTAGTAGCTTATACGGCAGTATTATACGCGTAGGTTACGAACGGGAGAACTTGGTCCCAATTTGAATGATGAGAGGCCACGTACATCGACAGCATATTGCCAAGAGTACGGTTGAAGCGCTCCGTCTGCCATTCGTTTGAGGGCGGTACGCTGTACTTGTGTGGTGCACGATTCGGCATTCGTTGAGTAATGCCTTCAAGGCGTCAGAAAGCAAGGCACGGCCTCTGTCACTTAAGAGCTCGCGAGGGGCACTGTGACGCAGAATGAAACGTTGCAACAGAAACGTTCCAACGTCACGGGCTGTGGCAGTCGGCAGCGCGGCTGTTTCGGCATAGCGTGTCAGATGGTCTATCGCAACAATAATCCAGCGATTACCAGCTAGAGTTGATGGTAGTGGTCCGTAAATGTCAATGCGGACGCGATCAAAAGGTCGACTAGGACAAGGAAGAGGTTGTGACGGGTAGACTTGCCCGGAAGGTAACTTTTGTCGTTGGCACTGAGCACACGAGCGAATAAATTTTCGCACGTAGTTATACATGCCACGCCAATAAAATCTGAGTCGAAGCCTAGCGTATGTCTTGAAGAGGCCTGCGTGGGCGCACTGTGGGTCCGCGTGAAAAGCTTCGCAGATAGCAGCTCGAAGATGGCGGGGTATCACAAAGAGACACTTGCGACCGTCAGAAAGGTAGTTGCGTCGATAAAGAAGATCATCCCTTAGGCAAAAGTTGCTAGCCTGGCGGCAGAGAGCGCGAGACGGCGAAGGAGTGAGAGGATCAGAAAGAATGCTTATGAGGCCACTGATCCAGGGATCCTTTCGTTGTTCTACTGTCATGTTGCGCAAGGCGGATGACGCAAGTGCAGGCTCGAGGGAAGAGAGGCAAACACCTTCATCCGATATGGGTGAGCGAGAAAGGGCGTCGGCGTCCGTGTGCTTACGACCGGATCTGTAAATAACGCGGATGTCGTATTCCTGAAGTTTGAGCACCGAGCGAGCAAGTCGTCCGCAAGGGTCTTTAAGTGTGGATAGCCAACAAAGGGCGTGGTGGTCAGTGACGACGTCGAATGCGTGACCATACAGGTAGGAGCGAAATTTTCCAAGGGCCCAAATAATAGCTAAACACTCTTTCTCGGTCACGGAGTAGTTAGCCTCGGCTTTCGTCAAAGTTCGGCTTGCGTAGGCGACGACATATTCATAAAACTCTGCCTTTCGTTGCGCGAGCACAGCGCCAAGTCCAACCCCGCTGGCATCAGTATGAACCTCCGTGGGAGCGGCAGGATCGTAGTGGCGGAGGATGGGTGGTGAAGTCAGCAGGTGGCGTAATTTGGTGAATGCATCGTCGCATGCTGGTTACCAGGTGGAAAGGTCCTTGTCACCGCTAAGAAGGTCCGTAAGGGGCGCACATACGGAAGCAAAATTTCTAATAAAGCGTCGGAAGTATGACGACAAGCCGACAAAACCTATAAGTTCCTTCAAGTTCTTTGGCATCGGAAAATCGGCGACTGCTCGAAGCTTGGCGGGGGTCGGGAAGTATGCCGTCCCGCGATACGACGTGGCCAAGAATGGTGAGCTGCCGGGCACCAAAACGACACTTCTTGAGGTTGAGTTGAAGGCCGGCGTCGGTGAGACGTGTGAGGACGTGCTCGAGACGATTTAAATGGGTGTCGAAATCAGTGGAAAAGACAGCTACGTCATCGAGGTAGCATAAACATGTGTTCCACTTGAGGCCTCGTAAAATAGTGTCCATCATTCTTTCAAAAGTGGCTGGAGCGTTACAAAGGCCGAAAGGCATAACGGTAAATTTGTATAATCCATCAGGTGTGACAAATGCTGTTTTCGGTCGGTCACATGCTTCCATAGGAACTTGCCAGTATCCAAATCGTAAATCCAGCGAAGAGAAGTATTCTGCTCCCTGCAAACAGTCAAGGGCGTCGTCTATTCGCGGTGACGGGTAAACGTCCTTTCAGGTGATCTTGTTTTAAACGTCGATATTCCACACAGAACCGAATGGAGCCGTCCTTCTTCTTAACAAGAACGACCGGTGACGCCCAGGGACTGTTGGAAGGCTGTACAATACCCCCGCTGGACCATGTCAGCAACCTGGTCGTCAATAACACGGCGCTCCGACGCTGAGACTCGGTAGGGGCGCTGCCGTAGAGGCGTATGGCTTCCTGTGTCGATCTTGTGAGATATGTTCGATGTGCGACTGAGGCCAGAAGCGTGGCTGTCAAAAGAAGTACGAAACTTTTGCAGCTGGTTCACTAACTGGCTTCGTTTTGAAGAAGACGTTGCGACATCGATGGAGTGGTGGAAAGCGTCAAGAAGTGACTGGTCAACAATACAGTCAGAAATGAGTGCGCTGAGGTCCGTAGAAAGTAAACTAGATGGAGCGTCAAAAATGTGACGGGCGTCGATCGGATGCACGTGACCGAGACATTCACCATAGAATAAAGGTGAAGGCCCTTCTAGCGTATTGTACACGAGCGTCTTCGTGACGCCATGGTGGAGAGTAAGGAGAGCAACGGGCAGTGGAGAACATTTGCGTTGAATGAACAGGGCAGAGGGCGTAAATAAAACATCACCGTCGGAAATAGCGTCACACGACACAGTCACCAGCAGAGAAGAGCGCGGTGGTACGGTGGTGTCGTCGGAAACAAACAGTTTATAACACGGCAGAAAGGCTTCGACAGCGTCAACATCAGGAAGTGCAGATAGCTCAAGTTCAGCGCGACAGCAGTCAATGACGGCATTATTCTTTGCAAGGAAGTCCCAGCCGAGTATCATGTCATGGGAACACGAGGGCAGCACTACGAATTAGACGATATACACAATCCCTTCGATGACGACTCGTGTGGTACAGGCTGCGAGAGGTGTTACACTTGGTGCGTTAGCCGTTCTAAGAGAGAGGCCGGATAATGGCGTCAGAACTTTGCGGAGTTTGCGGCACAGGTTAATGGAAAGAACGGATAGAGCGGCTCCGGTGTCGACAAGCGCCATGACGACAATACCATCGATTGACACTTCATGACGTTAGCTGGACAGGGGCGAGGACTTGTGCATGGCGACGAGGACGCAGCTCGTGCCTCGGGAACTGCGGCCGTTAGTTTTCCTGGTCGGTGGGTCCGGAACGGCGACGCATAGGGGAAAGCGAACGTCGACGTGGAGATGTGGAGCGGCGGGTCGGGCCGTGTGGACGATCAGAGAAAGGAAGAGGAAGGAGGGAGGAGGGCTTGAAGGCGTAGAAGAAAACTGAGGGTCGAAAGAGGGCATTCGTCGAATGTTCTGAGCAGCCTGGCGACGACGGCATAACGTGCCACGTGGCCAACACAGCCACAAGGAAACATATGGGACGGTTGTCGTAGGTCCGCCATTGGTCGGAGTAGACTCTGACTTGCGGCTGGGGGGCAGAAAACTGCGGCCGAGGTGGTGTCGGCATAGGCGGCGGTGAATGGGTCGGCGGCGAAAAGGGCGGCGGCTAATAATAGGCGCTGGCTGGAACGCAGGCTGTCGAGGTCGAGCAACGGCCTCGGCGTACGTGAGAGGTGCGGCGACTGGGGCGGTTCACGGGCGGGAGGAAGAACTTGTGCGACCTGGTCTTGAATGAAGTCGCGGAGTGTAGGCGTTAATCTGCGTGGTTGACCGAGTACGCAGGATATCAAAGAGAGCTGACGAGCGACCTCAGCGCGGATGAACTCTTGGATCTTGGAGAGAAGAGGGGCATGGTCTTCTCCCATGCCAAGGGTGGAAAGGCTGGACATAAAGTCGTCGAGCACCGAAAGACGTCGGGTGGAAAGACGTTGCCTGCGCAACTCGTCAAAACTCTGGCATAACTCGATCAGTTCAAGGACAGTGCGAGGACTCTTAGAAAGCAACATTTGGAAAGCTTCGTCATCAATGCCCTTCATGATGTGCTTGATCTTAAGCTCTTTGGACATCGACTCGTTGACTCGCTTCCAAAGGTCCAGAACGTCCTCACTATAGCTTGTGAAAGTCTCTCCAAGCTGCTGGGACCGAGTATGTAAGCGTTGTTCGGCACGGCGTTTGCGTACCTCAGGCCGTCCGAAAACTTGTGTGAGGCTCGTTTCGAAGACCGACCATGTAGGGAGTTCCGCTTCGTGGTTCATAAACCACAGCTTGGCCACGTCCGACAGGTAGAAGGAGACGTAGGCCAACTTGGCGGCGTCATCCCATTTGTTGTGAGTACTCACTCGCTCGTACATTGAAATCCAGTCGTCAACGTCCTTGTCTTCTGTGCCTGAGAAAACAGGGGGACCTCGCAGACGCAGAGAAACGGCGCAGAAAACAGTAGGCGGTGCCGGTGGAGGAGTTGGAGCGGGGCTTGCGTCGGTAGGCAAAATGGATGGTAAAATGCGATTCCGAAGCTCCAGGGTGATCGAAAACCCAGCAGACCCCACCACTTGTAACGGGGTTTATTTGCAGAGCAGAACGCAGAAAGCGAACCAGTCAGCAGCGTCCGGCCAAGCGCAGCAAGCACGAGCTTATGCTGATGGCGATGCCCCTGAGGCGCCGAGAAACGCCGCTGAAGCTCCTCTTCTTCACTACAATATTTATTGCTAGGTTACCCATGTCACGCACGACAAGGCCTATGCAGTGGGCCGCTCACAGCCATGTTGTTTCATCTTGATGACATGACCACTTTGGGAATGGACAATTCCGGAATGTCGACACAACCAGTCTTCAAACCAGAATTTGTTGATTGTTTTAATAGTGTTTGTTTTTCTCTCACTGCAGTATGTTTATAGCTTTACAATGAAGTAGTACCACTAAGCTTTATGTAACAGGAACTGTAATGTTTAAGTTTTACTAAGGGAACTTATAGGCGCGTAAAAAAACACCACAAGAAGAAAGACAAACCGAGAAAGACCCTCTTCTACTGTGTGTGTTTTTTGTGGTGTTTTATACGCGTATAGAAGTAGTACCCTCCGTATAAGGAACCAACTAGCCCAGCAACAAGAACTTCCAATGTTCAACTTACTCAGCTATGGCATACAGTACACATTCCTTTCATGCAACCACTTTTAAATGCGAAGCATTTCTTAGCAAACTTCGGCGACTTTTGGGCGAATCTATCTATCTATCTATCTATCTATCTATCTATCTATCTATCTATCTATCTATCTATCTATCTATCTATCTATCTATCTATCTATCTATCTATCTATCTATCCACCTACGACTTTTAGCTCTCCTGGCCGTTTCGATGATGGTATCAATACAAAACTTTGTATGACATAACATGACTGTATGAAGAACCTATTTGATTAGTCATAACATGAAAATCATATGTATGTCATGAATGTCGTGATTTACATTTCATAGTCCTGCAGCTATTACGGTGGTTTCGCTCACATGACATGTTGCAAAACTGGTATGGTATGGCATGATTAAATGGCGAACACAAGCGACAGATCCTAACATGAAAATCATGACATGCGTGTCATGTAACAACATGACTACATGCCACGCTCATGATGCGCTCGTGGCCGTTTCGCTAGCGTCACATATACCAAATTTGGGATTACAGGACGTTAATAGATGGCGGTCGTATGATACTGGTGCAAACTTGATAAACATGAGATGCGTGTCACGTAACAACATGGCTAAATGCTCATGGATCATGATGCGCTCGCGGCCGTTTTGCTAGCTTCACATGTACCAAACTCGGTATTATGTGACGCGAACGGACGACATAGGTAAATAACGCATACAAATATAATAATCACGACATGCGTGTCATGTAACAACATGACTACATGCCACACTGATGATGCCTTCGCGGCCATTTCGCTAGCCTCACATATGCCAAATTTGGTATTACGGGACGCCAATGAATGGCGAACTTATGTGACTGGTGCACACATGATAATCATGAGATGCGTGTCATGTGAGAACATGACTACATGTCACAGTCAAGGCGCCAATACATTTTGACGTGACGTGGTGCGTGTGCTAGCCGGCCTTCATTGCGTCGCGTCAAACCGGCGTTGCCATGCCAGGCGCCGGTCCTGCTATATACTCGCAGGCGCGCACCGCGCTATGTTGCTTTGACGCATGCGCGTTTCAGCGCGTCCGGCGTCCCTCCGTCCCGAAAAGAGGGAGGCGCGGTGTTGTCTGGGTAACGCATCGGCGCGAAATGCAGCATGTCGCATTTCGCACCGTTTGCCGTCGGGGCACGCCGACGGATGCTGGTCGCGCCTGGCGTCAGACTATACAGTGCTCGCGTTTTGCTAACGTAGCGTCACTGTGCCCAGCGTGCGCGCGCATCAACGCTACTCCGGAGTTTATAGGGCCCTTCATGATGCACTCGCGGCCGTTTTGCCAACTCCACGAATACCAGATTTGTTATTACGGGCCGTCAATGGATGACGAAATATATGACTGGTGCAAACATGATAATCCTGACACGCGTGTCATGTAAGAACAAGATGACATAGCACGCTTATAACGTGCTCGCGGCCGTTTCCCTAGCTCAACATATACTAAATTTGGTGTCACGTGACGTGCATAGATGACGAAGGTAAATGACACATCCAAACATGGTAATCATGACGCGGAAGTCATGTACGGCAACATTTACCCCCTTCCTCTCGCAACGTTGTGCTGATTTTAAAGTGACATATCAACATTTATCATTCGTGGTTCGCATATCGTTGATTCCCACTGCACGAGGGATCTGCCAATTTTTGGTCTTCGCTGTTACCTCTTTTGCTCCTTTGTCTTCCACCTGGTTTAGGGTGGCAAACGTAAACTTTCAATCTCCAGCTGACCTTGCTGGTTCAAGCAGAACCTTTGGGCGAATCGGTTCATGATTCAATGTTGGAAAAGGCATTGCTAAAAAACACATAAGGACAGAGTCAAGCGGAGCATAACATAACGAAGTGGCACGTACTATTCGGGAGTTTCAGGATATTACCCATGTGGCTTTTAACGCGTCGCATCAGATCTCTTTCGCAATCCACTTCCTTCAGAATACGCATTTCGCTGTCGAGACTCGAACACACGTGCTCACGCTTATCAGGCGAAACTCCATATCTTTTGAGGCAGCGTGGCTGAACGGTATGCTGGCTAAGTGTATGAGCGAGCGCTTTCTCTTTTAGATGCGGAAGCATCTTATACTCGCGCCTTGTAGTGCGCCGTCCGTACCGCTTCTCGAACATTTGACAGCTGACGCGCGCGCATGCGCCGTCGCGCCGTCGCCCACCATCTGTGCCGCGCGCGCTTCTCCTTCGAGAACATTCGACAGCTGACAGCGCATGCACCGTCGCGCCGTCGCCATCTGTGCCGCGCGCGCGCTTCTCCTTCGAGAACATTCGACAGCTGACAGTGCATGCGCCGTCGCGCTGTATATATACTCAAGGTCGGCGCTCGCTCGCTCAGTTGCCGCTCGTCGGTTGGTTTGTACGGCGCGTCGACGTCCAAGGTCGCGGGTGAAATGAATTCCAACGAATCCACAAACACAATGATCGACGTCCCTTCGACCAGCGCCGTCCTTTCGCATACGTGTGCACGTGTTCACTCATTTAACACCTCTCCTACAATCACGTTAACCAATTTAGCCATCGAGCCAAGTAAGTCGCAATTTAACACCCCATTTCACAACCACGTTAACCAATTTAGCCATCGACTTTAACACCCCGTTAACCAATTATATGCTCCGCATCCTCCTCAGTGTTCCCCCGAGGGAAGCTGCGGGCAATTTTTTTTCTTCATTTCAACACTGCGAAACGCGACAGCGCGATATATTGTTTTATACCCTCTCGCTTTCCGAAAACGCTTTCTCGCGGATGCGCGCCATTTTTCGCTCAGCGCTGAATTTCCACCATCTTTGGAGTCCTAAATGAAATGCTATAAGTGGACCGTCGCGTTACACGCAGTTTCAGACACTGGTGATAAAAACAAAGCAAAAGAAACAGAGAAGAACTCTCTTACCGCGTCGAGTGTCTTCCACGATCCCCAATATTGTGGCATTCCGGCAGATCCCCGAGAAAATGTGCCTTGACATGCTGACGCGGTCTCTACATATCCGCGTGCTTCACCACATAGTTCGCCTTTCGCAACAGCCCAGTCGGTTCTTTGTTTTATGCGGGTTATTTATAGGTGCCACGAACGTCGAGTACTCGGAGTTGCTAGGAGAAGAGAACTCTCTAGTGCAACGCATTCCTGGCGAGTTAGGGACAAGGAAGAGTAATCGCTGGATCGACGAGAGAGATCGAAGCCTATAGGAAGCGAAAGCATGGCTTATATGGATGTATTGTTGTTTATTTGACGTTGGGCATATACAACCAACGTGGGAAGCCTAATGCAGCTTTACGGGGACAGCCTTTGGAGCAAGATGGCAAGTTAGGTAAGTTTTAATTATGAACACACGTTGAATCACATACACGATAGCTGTCAATGGTGGTCCATGGGTGGTCTAGAGCGCCAGCGTTTCACGTATAAGACGCTCGATCGGCAGCCCAACGCACGGTGTAAGATATAAACCGTGGCCCAATGCTTACCAGAAGTGTCGGCAGCAGGTCGGCAGGAAGCGCAGTCAACGCCTACATTTTTAGTGCTCTTAATCTGTATCTGTACCACTCTTGCATAATTGTTTTACTCTTGTATATCTGTGAAGAGAAGTTGCACGGTGGTGCGCAATGTATTTAAATGTTAGTATACTTATTCCGTTATATGCATGTATTTTGCTGCTTGACGTTTGTGTAAACCACCTCTGTTGTTTCCATACATTAGATTTTTGAATGCGAAGCATTTATTAGTGAAATTCGGCGACTTTGAGCGTATCTATCTATCTATCTATCTATCTATCCATCTATCCATCTATCCATCTATCCATCTATCCATCTATCCATCTATCTATCTATCTATCTATCTATCTATCTATCTATCTATCTATCTATCTATCTATCTATCTATCTATCTATCTATCTATCTATCTATCTATCTATCTATCTATCTATCTATCTATCTATCTATCTATCTGTCTGTCTGTCTGTCTGTCTGTCTGTCTGTCTGTCTGTCTGTCTGTCTGTCTGTCTGTCTGTCTGTCTGTCTGTCTGTCTGTCTGTCTGTCTGTCTGTCTATCTATCTATCTATCTATCTATCTATCTATCTATCTATCTATCTATCTATCTATCTATCTATCTATCTATCTATCTATCTGTCTGTCTGTCTGTCTGTCTGTCTGTCTGTCTGTCTGTCTGTCTGTCTGTCTGTCTGTCTGTCTGTCTGTCTGTCTGTCTGTCTGTCTGTCTATCTATCTATCTATCTATCTATCTATCTATCTATCTATCTATCTATCTATCTATCTATCTATCTGTCTGTCTGTCTGTCTGTCTGTCTGTCTGTCTGTCTGTCTGTCTGTCTGTCTGTCTGTCTGTCTGTCTGTCTTCTGTCTATCTATCTATCTATCTATCTATCTATCTATCTATCTATCTATCTATCTATCTATCTATCTATCTATCTATCTATCTATCTATCTATCTATCTATCTATCTATCTATCTATCTATCTATCTACGACTTTTAGTTCTCCTGGCCGTTTCGACAATGGTATCGATACAAAACATTGTATGACATAACATGACTGTATGAAGAACCTATTTGACTATCTATCTATCTATCTATCTATCTATCTATCTATCTATCTATCTATCTATCTATCTATCTATCTATCTATCTATCTATCTATCTATCTATCTATCTATCTATTTAGCCGCTTACGTTTGGGCGCTCTCGTGGTCACCTTCTTAACTTGGCATGAACCAAAAATATCATGGGAGCGTAAGATTGTTTGACGAATATGACGCGGTGGTCAAGACATGAATAATGTCACAATCGCTTCGCGTGCGTCGTCAAACACTTCCCGCCAAGCAGTGGCACATACCCACGAGCGAGTATGTGCCGCTGCTATGTAGGTATGTGCCACAAGTTATTGACACTTAGTACCTACCCAGGAACAACAAGAACGCACATAGGCAATTTTAACGCGTGAGCATTAAGCACTACTCGACATCGGTAGCGTCGACCCAACGAAGGCATATAGAATAAATGTCAGTGTTAAGAAAAACCTGACATAGGCAGCATTGACCCCCCCGACGAAAGCAAATAATGAATTTCAGGGTCCCAGGAGTAATTGAACCCAAACAGTCTGCGTGGCAGTCAAGCATTCTACCACAGAACTATGCCAGGTCTCGGAACTACTATTCAAAGAGACGCTAATCTTCGTGAAACATCAATAGTGGTTGCAGTGCTGCCTACCCAATTTTATAAACGTTTAATATGCACTACATTAACACAACCGTCACGTCGGGTTAACGTCAATCGTGGTTAGGTGTCATGCGCTGAAGTTGATTAATGTAGCAGTGTCCAGGGCAAGCATCTTCGCGACCATCAGCGCTTCATATCAGCTTCTGGTGTTGCTAATACGCATGTTCCATGCAGTTGACATCGTTGTGCATGTGTAAACAACTGGTTATATAAACATCTTCAACTCGTCAACATATGTCTGCACGTGCAACATTTGTACACATATTTAGCGTCATTTTATGACGTGTCACTCAATAAAAATTGCGACGTGGTCACCTTCCCTCCACATGCTACGCGTAACGTCAGTTCCCAGGTACATGGGATCTGCCGAATTTTTTTTTTCAAGCCGATGTTTCGACTTCAGCACGGTGCGCATCGAGAAGTTCGTTCGAATAGGAAATAGTAGCCTGCCGGAGCAAACGTGGCGAAAAAAAGAATGGCGGCTATGGCGTCATTAAAACTTGCTGCATTGTCTTCGGCGTGGTGGTGTGAGGGAAGCTGGGTGGGTCACCAGGGCTCACTTTGCTGGATCATGTGCGCGATCTTCAAAATTCGTGCAAAATACCTTCCAACTTATATGTTCGCTGTTGATATTTTGTGGATGATATGCGCATGCTCACGGGAATCAATTATGTGTCAGTGCCCCTTCAAGCTTGGAGGATGCTTCACCTTCAAGCGTGAAACTCGGTAGCCCCGTTGACACCGACTTTTCATTCGTTCTCTATGGGCTCCTCAGCCGCGCCACAAGGAAAAGAACTTCTGTGAGTGTAAGTTTAGCCGTTCTGAGCTCTGCCTACTGTACGCACAAACAAGGCAGAAGTTCAAGAGATGATGGAGGTTTAAAGAGATGATAAATATTTGCACAGGGTTTCGACAAATGTTATTCTTCGACAGCATGTGCCTCGGTGAATCGTTTGTCGAAACGGTGGCTCTAGCGACACTTCTTGATCGAAAATTTTTAATCGCAAGTGCAGTTGCCAAGTAACTACTAAACCATCATATACATTCTGCAAATTGCGGGGGGTATTTATTCAATACGTTCAGTTCAGTTCAGTTCAGTTCAGTTCAGTTCAGTTTTATTTCCTTAAAGGCCCCCATTCAGGGGGTGTTACATAAGGGGTGGGTTTACAATTCAAAACAGCGGAGATTCAATTAACATTGCAAACAAACAGTTAAAATTGAATTAACATGGCAGATGATCGGTGAGGCGTTCCAGGAAAGTAGATGAAGAGGCAATTGTGACAATGTCGTAGGGCAGGCCGTTCCAGTCTGAAGCTGCTCTGAGGAAAAACGAAGCAGCAAACGTAGTGGTGCGTGATGGCGGGCGGGCAACTTGAAGTGAATGACTGGTGCGGTGGGAAATGCGTGAGGCGGCTGTTATATAAGGGGCTTGATTGAGTGAAGAATAAAAAAACTTATGATAAAGGGTTAGGCTAGCAATGCGGCGACGATAAGAAAGGAGTGATAGGCCAGATTCATGTTTCAATGGTGAAATGCTGATGTCATATGAATATGAGGAATGGATGAAACGGGTGGCCCGATTTTGAACACCTTCCAAGGCAGTGATTAGGTATGCTTGATGGGGGCTCCAGATGGCAGATGCGTATTCTAATTTTGGTCTTATAAGCGATTTATACGCGAGTAATTTAACATGTGGTGGGGAAAGGCGAAGGTGGCGTTTAAGAAAACCCAGTGTTTTGTTCGATGCTGAAATGATGTTTGTAATATGGGCGCGCCATGATAAATTAGAACAAAGGGTGACTCCTAGATATTTATACGATTCTACTAATTCGATACATGATTTAGAAATAGAATACTGAAAGCGAGAGGGATTGTGACGACGAGAGAAGGACAAGAGTTTGCATTTAGTGGGGTTGAGAGTCATTAGCCAAATATTACACCAGTTTATTATATTGTTAAGGTTGCTCTGAAGGATGTGATGGTCATGACAATTAGTGATAGTATGATAGATTACGCAATCGTCAGCGAACATGCGAATGTTACAGGAAACATGCAATGGTAAGTCATTAATATATATTAGGAATAGGAGAGGACCGAGAACAGACCCTTGTGGGACGCCTGAGGTGACTGGGAGTGGTTTAGACAGGTGGCCGTTAAGATAGACAGATTGCGAGCGGTTAGTTAGAAACTCCTCAAGCCACCTGAAAATGTTAGGATGCAAGTTTAGTTTTGAAAGTTTCAGTAACAGACGCTGGTGAGGAACCTTGTCGAAAGCTTTTGCAAAATCAAGGAATATTGAGTCGGTTTGGATATTACAGTCGAGATTAGTCTGTAGGTCATGAACGAATTGTGCTAATTGGGTTTCGCAAGAAAGGCCCTTTCGAAATCCGTGCTGTGAAGGATGAAAAAATTCGTTGGAGTCCAAAAAATTGAAGATTTGTGAGTAGATGACGTGTTCCATGATCTTACAAGGCACGCTGGTTAATGAGATGGGGCGGTAGTTCAAGGGTGAGTTTCTGTTACCCGATTTGTAGACTGGAACGACCTTGCCTGTTTTCCAATCATCCGGCATGATTCCTGAGGTGAGTGACTGTGAGAAGATAAGACATAAGTATGCTGCGCAAGTCGATTTCACATTCTTGAGGAGTTTCGAGTTGATGGAATCCATACCAGCTGATGAAGAAAGTTTTAATTTTTGGATTATAGATGAAATGCCTTCTTCGAAGAAGGTGACAGCAGGCATGAAAGTTTCTACGTTAAATGATGGCGACTGTGAGGGCATGTCAAGTTCAGTAGTGAAGACAGATGCAAATGCTTCGTTGAATATTTCTGCGCAATCATGGTCAGTCACTGTCTCGTGTGAATCATTCGTTAGTTTAATATCGGAAGGATGTGTGGGGTTTAGAACTTGCCAGAATTGCTTGGGGTTCCTGATTAAGAGATTAGGTAAGTCTATATGGTAAAACGAGTATTTGGCTTTACGAACGGATAGCAAATATGATTTTTCAGCTTCGATGTATTTTTGCCATGCAGTAGGCTTGCCGTTGCGTTTGGCGGTACGAAAAAGTCGTTTCTTTTTGTTTTCAAGTTTTTTTAAATGCCGAGAAAACCATGGTTTATTGCGGTTAGTTTGAAAAGTAATCTTCGGGATAAACATATCAGAGAGGTGATTTACTTTGTCCTTAAAGATCAACCAGTTGTCATGAACTGAGCGCGTGTGAAATGTAGATTCATACTGATTAAAAGAGTTACTGAGATCTTCAGATATTGCACTATAGTTACCCTTATCATAAAGAACAATTGTTTTATTAGTCGTCTGTTTTTTGGTCGAGGTAAATGAAAATAAAGCATGTATGACCTTGTGGTCGCTGATCTCAGGAAGGTAAGTAATAGATAATAGGTTCTCGGGGCTATTGGTTAATATCAGGTCGAGAATATTTGCTGATCCTCGTGTGACACGGGTTGGTTGGGCGACTAATTGTGTAAGGTTAAAGTTGAGACATACATCGAGGAAGTTTTTCGCCTCTGCATGACATGATAATGTAGAAGTAACTATGTTTTGCCAGTCAATATTAGGGTAGTTAAAATCACCGAACAGAAGAATGCGAGCCTTTGGGTAAGCGGAAGTAAGTTTTTGAATGGAATTGTTCAGATGACATGGAAAATTTGGATCCGTTTGCGGGGGCCTGTAGCAGACGCCAAGTAGGACAATTACGGTGTTAGTACGACAAATTAGCCACAAGGATTCGGTATCGGAATCGACGCTAACAACGGAGCAAGATATGCCCCGATGAACTGCGATAAGTACTCCGCCCCCCCGTGAGCCATTTCGGTCATTTCGGTACACGTGGAAGTCCTGTAAGTCAGTTAATATTTCCGCATCCGTTATATCGCTGGTAAGCCACGTTTCTGTTAATACGAGTATGTTGCTTTTTGATGACGAGATAATGTTGGATATGAGTTCACGTTTTGGAAGAAGGCTACGTATGTTAGTGAACATTACGGAAAACGAGAGAACATGACATGGGGAAGCCGTTTGGCGTTTTATTGCTCTTTGTTGGCGGGGTAACCGCTATGCAATTTCTTTAACCATGTGTGATGATGCGTCAAATATATAGCGCTTCGACCCGACGTGCAGCGTTTTGAACCGCAAGGAGAACTTGTCCGAACGTGCTTTTGCAAATGCAAGTAATTGCTTGCGCGCATATTGAACGGGGCGGGAAAAGTCCTCCCCGATGCTGTAGTTAGTGTTCTTCAGTTTCCTGCCGTTTGATAAAAGTGCATCTCTGGTTTTGTATGATAAAAATTTCACAATTATGGGACGATTTCGGTTTAGTGAATGAATACCGAGACGATGTGCGCGTTCTATGTCGTTAGGCTGCACTGTTAGTCCAAGGTTATTGTTGCAGATATCGATTATCATTTTTTCAGATTCAGCCCACGTTTCATTCCTAGTGGGGTCAGGGATGCCGTAGAATAGAAGGTTATTCCGGCGCGACCTGTTTTCAGCGTCATCCAGGGAAGTTTCTAGCTCTTGAATTTTTTTAGTCATGTTGATTACGTTAGTCTGTGTTTTTTCGATATCATTTCTGAGGGGAAGAAGAGTTTGGTAATGTGTTTCGAGATCGCCCATTCGTTTGTTTAAGTCTGTTATTCTTTTATCCGTTGTGCTTAGTTGAGATTTCAAACTCTGAACTTCGGCAATCAGCTGGGCCTGGCCGGCACTTAGCTTTTGTAGCTCAGTAAGAATAGCAGCGTTTCCGTTAGGGCCAGGATTAGTTTCGACGTCACCCGATAAGATCAGCAACGAGTGAATTATATGAGCACACTCAACAGCAATAGTAATACAGCAGTGGGGGCTCGGGAACTGCACCAGGAAGTAATTACTCGACTTTTTAGCGAAGAGGACATACGATTTACTGACCTGCATTGCAAAGGTAAGTGGATTAGATGGCTGCATTGTGGTGCAGTCACCGAGCCCACGAAGTGGCGTCAGCGGGTGATGTTCCTTTATAATTGATGATGCTGTGGTTGATGACGATGCGGCCTTCCATAGCACGGTGATTTCCGGTGATAGCAGTTCCTCCGACGTAATATCCGGTGGGGACGAGCATTTGGTGCGTAGTAGGCGGCAGGAGCCTGGCTCGCTTTCGGAGCCCGGCAGCACAAACATAGATGACGCCCCCGAGGATAGGCCTATCATGTTCGACAGCTGCAGGCTGGCAAACACAAGTATGGTCGTCTGCATTGCAAAGGTAAGTGGATTAGATGGCTGCATTGTGGTGCAGTCACCGAGCCCACGAAGTGGCGTCAGCGGGTGATGTTCCTTTATACTTGATGATGCTGTGGTTGATGACGATGCGGCCTTCCATAGCACGGTGATTTCCGGTGATAGCAGTTCCTCCGACGTAATATCCGGTGGGGACGAGCAGTTGGTGCGTAGTAGGCGGCAGGAGCCTGGCTCGCTTTCGGAGCCCGGCAGCACAAACATAGATGACGCCCCCGAGGATAGGCCTATCATGTTCGACAGCTGCAGGCTGGCAAACACAAGTATGGTCGTCTGCATTGCAAAGGTAAGTGGATTAGATGGCTGCATTGTGGTGCAGTCACCGAGCCCACGAAGTGGCGTCAGCGGGTGATGTTCCTTTATACTTGATGATGCTGTGGTTGATGACGATGCGGCCTTCCATAGCACGGTGATTTCCGGTGATAGCAGTTCCTCCGACGTAATATCCGGTGGGGACGAGCAGTTGGTGCGTAGTAGGCGGCAGGAGCCTGGCTCGCTTTCGGAGCCCGGCAGCACAAACATAGATGACGCCCCCGAGGATAGGCCTATCATGTTCGACAGCTGCAGGCTGGCAAACACAAGTATGGTCGTCTGCATTGCAAAGGTAAGTGGATTAGATGGCTGCATTGTGGTGCAGTCACCATGTGGTGCAATACGTGTGTAATACGTGTATTGCATGTGGTGCAATACGTGTGCGCATGCGCAAAGAAATACGCGCAGCTGCACAATTGTTTGAAGCTGCGCCCTAATGATGATGAATTATACCTCAGTGCTTTGTAATTTGTAGTCCTCATTGCTCTATTTTAACGGTTTGACGCCTGATGAGATTACACTGTTCTGCCGTCCCATTATTGAGGGGTGCAACAGCTGCGCCTCTTGCGCCAATTTGATGCGAATATCCATTTCGGCGCCGAGCTGCATGCGCCAAAAGCTTGAAATTTGCTGAAATTGCACAACGCTGCGCCAAAATGCCCGACCAGTCCCAACTTTTTTTTTTCAATTGCGCCAATTTTAGTGAGAAATAGAGTTCACGTTGGTCGCCTGGAGATCGCGTCATCAATCAATTCAAGCGCATAGACCCTAACCCTAAACCACGGCGTCAGATATATTCACATTAGGTAAGGGCATTCGCGAGACGTGATCGACCGGCTGAAGTATCAAAACCGCACGCTCATCTGTCCGCTCACCGCAGCGGGTACCCATGGGCGGGACGATGCAACTTCCAGACAAAAGTGCGTTGCCGTATTCACCAACGTTTCGCGGGAAATAGCAACTTCCCAATCAGCAAACGTGGCTATGGCATGTTAGCACCTAGAGCTGGAAGCACATACTGCGTTTTTCGCACGCAAACCGAGTAAACGTGCTGTGAAGGCGAGCGTTGCCGGTGACCACGTTGGTCGGTCGCCATTCGGTCATTCCATCGACGCAGGCGACGCCATGTAGCCGTGCTCCGAAGCAGTCATACGGTGATAAAACTGCGACGCAGTTCGGTCTCTCAGTAGTCATGAACCAATGAACGCGTGTTCACGCTCTGCAACGCTGACGTAAACGCTCGCGACATCATAGTCTCGTCCGCCATTTCGACCTTACGCTGCGCCGCCTATAGTCGTTGGAATGATCGAAAAGGCGCTGATTTGATTTGTGGGGTTTAACGTCTCAAAACCACCATATGATTATGAGAGACGCCGTAGTGGAGGGCTCCGGAAATTTCGACCACCTGGGGTTCTTTAACGTGCACCCAAATCTGAGCACACGGGCCTACAACATTTCCGCCTCCATCGGAAATGCAGCCGCCGCAGCGATCGAAAAGGCGCATAAGACATTTTTCTTCGTTCAAGTTGCGTTAGTTGCGTCGTCCCGGTGATAAATATCCGGCGTTGTCGCCGGATCAACGGGCGCCTGCCATTTTTGCTTTATCTGGTAGAACGCGTCTTGCAAGTTAGCTGAGAAGTTGTGGCCTAAACCTAACCTCATCGTGAAAATAAAAAAAAGGAGGGGGGGGGGACGAAGCGGTGTTCGAAAACTTCTTGGCCTTGCTCTAACCTGTTCACAACGCTGCTTAAGCAACCTTCGCCGTTGTACACTAGTATTTTGCGAAAAAGCGTGTTATGGTTTGGAAGGGGCTCTTAGCTCTACGGTAGCCAGACACAGCTAATTTTGTTCAATTACACTTGCGTGTATACGCCGCGAATACCTGTAAGTACTGGTATGATTGCTGACTTCTAAAATGTTACGTGCGATCATTTGAACTCTGTGTACCAGTTTTTCTTTTTTTTACCACCCATACTTCTGAGCTGCAGTAATACTCTGATTTTCAAGGTTGCCAGCATGACAGATCCATACTGGAAATCGCAGAGCAGCTGTAAAAATATTTGAAAGATGTATCAAATGATAATGTGGATGAACTTCATCACTGTTTGCTCAGTGGCGTGGTTCAAAATACTACTTTTATTGAAATACCAGCGCTCACGTTTACTGTGCACGATTCAGGTGATGTTGAAGGGTTTGTACATACTTTATTTTTTCTAAATGTAAGCCTTCTTTTTTATGCCGCTCCAAATTTGATCTTTCATAATAAAAAAAACGATGTTTTTTTTTTTCGGGACCTGCTCCAAATTCGCATTTTAGTGCACCAAAAGTAAAAATCGGCTGCTCCGAAAATCGCTCCAACTTCTATTTTAGCGGTTTCACCCCTGATTATTACACGTCTTATCGCGATTCTTTGCTTTACGCAACGCTTGCATGGAAGTTTTCCAGGACCTTGAAGTCATCATCCTTCCGTAAGCGAGACAACGTACTTGAAGGCAACGAGTTCCTATCGGTAATAGATGTATCGAGGTGTCTATCGGGCTTGATGATCGCTCTGCCTCGCCTTTCATTTACACAGACATTACGTTCCCACCCAATCTTCCTTGTCACAGCAAGCACACTGCTGCGTCGCTTGCTCAGGGCAATTTTCGGACTGAAACTATCGGACTACGTGGGGTCTGTCGTATTTGCCAAGACAGGAAAGGCGTGGCAACGGAACGACATCTTTCTCAAGACAGTGTTGAGATCGTCGCGGAGGTGTGTCCGGCGCAGCCTATGTGTGTAGTCGTGATCAGCGCTGGAAGGGCGTATTCTTTATTATACCGCGCAAAGGGCCAGTCGGGCCGAATAATGCATACAAGCATATATGGTCGTTGTTCTCCAAGGATGTTGTCGGGGCTCATTTCACATTAGTGCTCTCTATTCAGCGTTTACCAGCACCTTACGTTCATTTTCTGCACCCTCGCTTGTCGTTATGCACTCTCTATGAAAGAGTTCAGCGGTCCCACCCACGCATATCGAAATATTTGCGTCTATATGGTACGTTTTTCTCTTTCTGGTAAACAGGGCAATCAGGCGTGCAGACACGATGACCTCGCTATCAATCAATCAATCAATCAATCAATTGTATAATTTGTCTGTAATAACATCTTATCTTTAAAAACGATGGACACCATAGACAGGTGTGCAGTTTTTAGCGGAAGTGGTAAGTATTTAACTCATATCGTTGCATTTATAAGGTTGAAATATAAGAAAAAATGTCCGCACTCAGCGCACGCAGTTTACAATAAGACGTATTATTATTATAGCGACTGTAGGCAGGAAACATTACAAGATAATAGTTAAAGAGAAGTAAACTGTGGGGTGAAACGTCATAAATGGAAGGCTAAGAGAATGATTCATGCACGGTAACTATAGTTTTGAAAGCGACGGACAGTTAAGCCTATAGCAAAGCATATAGGAAACGTTGTTCGTGGTTTATTAACTGCATTGTTATAATTCTCGATCACTTATAATGAAAGAAAATGAAGCGGCTGAAGATCACCCTTTCTACCGTGAGATTCCAACCCACAACGCTCGAATGTCGTGGGTTTGGATACAAATGACAGAAAGGGTGTTGTTTCGTGACGGTACTAGACAGCGAAACTGAACAGAGCGAATCGGAAAGGAGACTGAGCGCGGTATCACTGTAAAAGTGCTGTGCAACATTGCTGAATCACTGAGACATGCTAGGTAAGCTTGATCCTATAAAGTGAGAAGAGGGGAGCGATAGATCGAAGTAGAAAGAGCAAAAGCACATCTCGTAACCATAAGAGTTTTTGGTTTGCTACGCTGCTCTAAATGGGGATGAAATAGGGGTTGGCGTGATAAGACGAGACCTTGTTTATAATGTCCACATAATTTCTATGGTGATAGAAAGCGCATACTGTGTACAAATGTTTCAGCCTGGTCCGAGTGTGACAGTGGCCATCACTTTTTTCGAGTTAGTGCCTTGCAAACATGCATTACACTCCTTCCCACCCTTACGCACAGACTGTGGTGATTTTTACTTAATTAATTACCTCCAGGACCTTTCGGCGTCTGAGAGGAAAAAGCGCAGTTGTAGTAAGTTGAAAAAAAAACAATAACAAACGTACATTAATAACCGAGTCCCGCAAACGTACAAACTACAGTTTGGTTGCCAGGAAATCAGATCATTTTCATTTGGTTTCCTGCTTATGTTTAGCACTTTACGCGGTCGCGACGAAGGGTGTAGCATAATCCGTAATTATGCACTTTGTTTGTTATCATGCAAGGTAATAATAATTGTTTGGGTATGTAGTCTCAAAACCACGATATGGTGACGAGGGACGAAGTAGTGGTATGTTCCGGGAAATGTCGAGCACCCGGGGCTTTTAAACGTCCACCCAAATCTAAGCACACGCACCCAAGCATTTTCGCCTGCACTCAAAAGTGCGAACCGCCACGACCGGGATTCGGTCACGCGGCTTTCACGTCAGCAATCGAGCACCACAAACACTGCACAACCGTGGCGGGTAATCGTGCAATCTTAGCCGAGTTTGTGAAATATAGCGTACAACAAGGAATTGTTTCTCATTTCGTGAGATGCGCGTGTACCTGGATTTCTGTGCGTGCGAAAAGGCCCTCAGTAGTTAAAATTTCCGGAACCCTACACTATATAAATGAAGTTTCATACAATAAAATAAAGTTTTAATCAATAAAATAAAGTTTAATCAATGAAATAAAGTTTTAATCAATAGAATAAAGTTTTAATCAATCAATCACCCTGCACTACACGCTTTTCCTCATAACCAAATAGGGGTCTTGAACGTAAGGCACCCAACAATTATTGAAATGCACGTCATTTGCTTATTGCGCAATGTGAACTACGCATGTGAGGTGCAGTGTCGCGACCATTGGCTCATACGCGGGCTTGTTACTATGCGTCTCCTAATGCATTACGAAACGCCTGCTAATTGACGCAACGTCAGCGGGAAGGCTGTTCCATACTTTTGACATGTGTGGTAAGAAAGCAGAATAGCAACCTCCCTGCACCCCTCCATTCACCTTTTTTTATCCTTTTTTAGGAGTAATCACCACAACACCCTTATGAGCAGTGCCATCAGAGTCATTAGTGGCACGTGCCTTAGTTCTATTCGCGCACCAACAGGTTACGCTTCAAAAGCGCGCTCGATAGGTGCGCGACCTTGGCTTCGTTCGGGAGGTTCGAGTTGCTGGAGCGGGACGTGCACCGACCTGCACAACAGTCGTTGCAAGACGTAATGCCGTTTTCCCGTCGCTCTGAATGAACGTGCAGCCATGCACTCGTTCGTCTTCACAGCGTGAGCGTGTATAACCGTTACTCCCATTCCGATTGGTGAAGGCGTAGTAGATTGGATTGGAAAATGCAAGTTGAGTTCCAGCATGAGGTGGTAGCCATCTGCATATAGAGCGGAAATTGCGGAATTCGTGCGCGTAAAACGAAAGGTCATTATTATAAATAAATAAATGAATAAATAAATAAATAAATAAATTGCCCATTACTATGCATAAAGGAGACGAGCATCAACGTTGAAGTAGAAGCACGGCATAAAGGTTTCCCGAGTACGGCATTTCGACATAATCATATGACGGTCTGTGTCACTGCGCTGAAAACTGCGCGCACGCACGCATGCACGCAAACACAAAGACACAAACAAACACACACACACACGCGCGCGCACAAGCACATACACCGATATACAGATACACAAAAACACAGACGAACACACACACACAAAAACACTTATACACGCGCACATAAACAGACACACCCACTCACAGAGAGAGAGAGAGAAAGAGAGAGAGAGAGAGGAGGGCAGAAGCAGCACGAGCCTCAGCCATAACAAACATCGTCTCCGTCGTTGCTCCAGTCGCGCCCGTATTTATCACTACACGTTTTATTAGCAGATAGCCGGAAACTTAACATGCTAAAAAAAGAATCGATCAGTGCAAACTGATTTAGGGTTTATCTTCGTGTAGTATGCCGTCAAGAGAGGAACTATACACCTTTGTCTTTAACATTGCGTACATCTAAAAGCCTTTAGCTTATCAATTTATACAACGAAACCTTAATATTTATCGATTATTGTAATTAACCATGCATCAGACTTCCTACGCGGAGCCTGCTGCCTGAACGCACACCACCACGCGTGCAGTCGATAGCTGTACTACTAAAGCCAGTAATACGATCGCCTGTGCGCACACTTTCTAGTGAATGTGCGTACAGCCATTTTCAGACGACGACTTCTCATACTTCAGGGTGTAAGAAAATAAAAATGAGAGAGAGAGAGGCTGTCTTCGATGTTTTGTACAAAAGTAGATATAATGAAAAAAGACCTTGACTATGGTAGTTCCAGCCGCGTCAGCTTGTGTCGGCGCGATTAAAAGTGTGGTCTCATATTAATGGTGTTTTAAGCCGGAAATAGCTTTTGGACAGAGGGGAAAGTTGTTGGCATACGCCGATCGAAAAGGGGAAGGGTATAAGTGAGAGGGTAAGCGCGCGTGTGGATCAATTTTCGTAGTCGCCGAATCAACGGCAATGCCGTGAACCATGGAAAAATAGTTTGTAATATATTTTTTTAATTAAAAGAGGATATGCAAGCACTCTCATTGATATATTTATTGCGTTAACGTTTGTTTTCATAACGTCGAAAGGCGACGGTCTTATGGTCGAACGTCGTATCAGCTATCTCAACGCGCTTCATGGTGTTTCCGATTATTCGCTGTTCCGCTGAATCTTATATTCAGTCTTATGATAAATTAACGAAGTAATTACTGATGCAGTGATCGTTTAGGCGCGAATGTCTAATGAAGAGTTTGCGTAGTGCATGTCTTCGGCGTTGGAAGTGTAAAAACATATTCCTTGATATTAAAATTATTTGGGAGGGTGTTTTGCAAACGAGTTTGATCGAGCAATGACGTGGATGGCAATTATGTGTTATTTATATGGCTTAGCTACAATGTCAAATGTAGCGGGTAAAATCACCGTTGTGTAGTTTTTACGATACAGTTAAAACAAAACCTATAGATGTAGTGATAGTGGTACGTCTTCTCTAAAGCTTTATTGTCAAGGTAATGATCGCGTCAATAATAAAGAATTTCGATAATTTACTTGACCACTAACCCAATATATGAAGTCAATTGCACGTCGCATATTTTTGCACCTTTTTTAGGTGCGGCTGATTCAGCGAATACGAGCATGCCAAAACACATAATTAAGATATGGCGAAAAAAGATTGAATAATATGCGCCTGATTTCTTTACGCTACGACGATCATTCGTCGTATTTTACTTCTGTGCGTGCCTCGTTTTTATACAATAAATGTGTATAGCGCTGGGCAACAAGTAAGTGAGGCGAAGAGGCGAGGGATAAAAATGACCCTTGTTTGCCCACGACTTTCAATTTCAACGTTGCTGTCAAGTTAATGAAAGTGAAGATAATTTTGCTACATGCATGTTGACATTTTGTGGGACAATGCCCGTGTGTGCCAGACGAAGAGGAAGAAGAGTGGTCTCTGCTCGGTGTCTGGTCTACCGGTCATGCCGCTGCTGCTGCTGGTTTGAAATATATTTCATTTACAGCCTCGTCGATATGGCGTCTCTTCTCTTCCATAACAATATTGTTACTGAGATTTGTTAATTTTTTATTCTTTAATTGACTAAACAGCAGTGCTACTTCGCTTTAGGAGCCAAGCTCCTTAAGCCGTGGGTCGTGCGTCCGCGATGTATGTATGTATGTATGTATGTATGTATGTATGTATGTATGTATGTATGTATGTATGTATGTATGTATGTATGTATGTATGTATGTATGTATGTATGTATGTTTAGTAGTATTAGTAGTAGTAGTAGTTATAGTGTGTCGTAGTTGTAGGTCGCCATCTCCACGGCCGGACTAGAGGAGCAGCGCGCGCGTACTCATTTGACTTGAGGAGGAAACCCGTGCATGTTAATCACAAATAAAGAGATATTTGTTTCTGATGAAATGACCTACAGAGACGAGTATCGTTGACTTAATCTCCTCTAAAGTTTGCCTGAGCTCTTACTAAAAAATCAAACTAGTAACTGAGGGACGCACTTTGAGCACTATATAACCAGAAGGGGTTGCCATGTTAAACTCGCTGGGCATAACCACCTTTGTTTTAGCAATGTTTAGGTTGGGCCGCAGTGCCATGTATTAGAGGCGATGAAAGGTGGGAATCAGACACGAATCGCAGGCCGTGAGAAAGTGCGCGCGTGCCGCTCCTCTAGTCCGTCCGGGCCCACTCTAATTTACTCCTTGGAATGTCCGCTGGATGGCGGTACTTCTCTATGCTGAATAGAGTTACTGCATATGCTAACTACCGAAAGGTAGTATTTAGAGTAACTCTAATGATGAATATATGATGGAAGGATGCGATATGGCGGTACTTGGGGTGTTCACTAGATGGACGGATGGATGGACAGACAAACAGACGGACGCAGTGGACGGATGCACGAACGGATGGATTCGCGGACGGATGGATAGACGCACTCATGGACGGAAGCACAGATGGTCACACGGGCGGGCGGAGAGAACGAACGAACGAACGGACCCAAGCGCGGACGAACTCAAGCGCGGAAGGATTAATGGATGCTTCGCCCTACTCATCATCATGCACTACTCCATGGATACGATGTGATTTAAATGCGAACCATACAAAACGTCGGCGACTTTGAGCGCATCTATCTATCTATCTATCTATCTATCTATCTATCTATCTATCTATCTATCTATCTATCTATCTATCTATCTATCTATCTATCTATCTATCTATCTATCTTCTATCTATCTTCTATCTATCTATCTATCTATCTATCTATCTATCTATCTATCTATCTATCTATCTATCTATCTATCTATCTATCTATCTATCTATCTATCATCTCGCCGCCTCCGACTTTTAGCTCTCCTGGCCGTTTCGATGATGGTATCAATGTCAAACTTGGTATGGCATAACATGACTGTATGAAGAACATTTTCGACTTGTCACAACATGAAAATCTTGACATTATGTGATGAATGGGAGGTGGGGCTCGTCAAGCTGCTATAGCGCCGCTTTTTTCCTACTTTCCATGCCACAATTGTTTCTTGTTTGTGTAAATCACGGTGTATCGTTGTGGTGAAATAAACTTCAACTTCAACTTCAACTTCAATCTCATGATTTAGATGTCATAACCCTGTAGCTCTTGTGGTGGTTTCGTTCACATGGCATGTTGAAAAACTTGTATGATATGACATGATGGCATGGCGAAAGCAAGCGACAGACCCCAACATGAATATCATGACATGCGTGTCATGTAACAACATGACTACATGCCACACTCATGACGCGCTCGCGGCCATTTTCACTAGCGTCATATATACCAAATTTGGTATTACTGTACGTAAATGGATGACGAAGGTATGTGACTGGTGCAAACATGATAATCATGAGATGCGTGTCATGTGAGAATGCGACAGTCAAGGCGCCAATGCATTTCGTCGTGACGCGGTGCCCGTGCTCGCCGGCGTTCGTTTCGTCGCGTCACGCCAGCGTTGCCACGCCAGGCGCCGGTCCTGCCACATACTCACAGGCGCGCGCCGCTCTGCGTCGCTTTGACGCATACGCGTTTCAGCGCGTCCAGCGTCCCTCCGTAAAGAAAGAGGGAGACGCAGCGTTTTCTGGCTAACACATCGGCGCGAAATGCAGCATGTCGCAAACAATCCGCAACCTTGGCACAATGTTAGTAACTGCCATCAATAAATATTTCAACGACTGCTGGCATGCCGGCATCATACCAGAATGAAAGCACGCGAAAATAGTGTTTATACCAAAGCCCGGAAAAAAGGCAGATTTTTCAAATCTTCGCCCCATCTCGTTAACTTCATGCCTTGACAAACTTTTTGTGCACGTGGTCCAGGCTCGGCTAGAAACACTTGCAGAAGAGCAAGACCTTTTCCCTCCAACCATGCTCGGTTTTCGCGCCCACTTATCTACTCAAGATGCCCTGGTACCCATCTACCGCGATTTATTGAAAGACACTGTACGTGCGGGCACGTGACCAATGCTAGGCATTGACTTAGGCAAGCGTTCGATAACGTGACACATCAAGCGATAGCCCAGCACTTGACTTCAACGAACCCTGGGGAACGTATTTACAACTACGTGTGCTCCTTTTTACAAGCCGCACTGTGGAACTTTCCCGAAGTGACAGCAATGCAATGAAGCGAGTTGCCCTATCCAACAAAGGCACGACACAGGCAACCGCTTTCACCTCTCCTCTTCAACCTTGTAATGAGTCAACTCCCACAGTTACTAGACCGCATACCCAACATCAGACACAGCCTATACGCGGACGACTTGACGGTATGGACCACTACCGGCCCCGACGGACAGATCAAGGAGGCACTGCAACGCGCCGTGGACACAGTGGCCGAATACATCGCGCGTGCGGGTCTCAAGTGCTCCGTAGAGAAATTGGAACTCATTCTTCTTCATACTCCTGACTACCGTAAGGTTAAACACCCGCCACTACCAACGATCACTCTCAGGATCACCGGATCCGAAATACCAATAGTGCAGCACATGCGCGTTCTCGGCCTTCACGTACAAGCCGGCAGGAGCATCGCACTAGAGAGGCTTGCGGTCACCGTCACTCAGACTACCCGTCTGTTAGAGAGAATCTCTGCGCGGAAACATGGCATGAAAGAAAATGAACTTCTTCAGCTGTTAAATGCCTTCGTAACCACAAGAATCACTTACGCCTTACCGTACCTACGACTACTTAAGGCTGAAAAAGAAAAAGTTGATAGACTTATTCGCACAGTCCACAAGATCGCCTTAAGCCTCTTGAGCACCACATCGACCACGCACCTCCTCCGTCTTAAAATTCACAATACAATAGATGAACTTTTCGAAGCACACCGAACTGCACAAATTGAACGATTGCGTGGTCGCAAAACCGGAAGATGGATACTCCAACGTATCGGCATTCCCCCCTCACCTAGTGGACAAGATTTGGTCTCGCTACCACCCCTCATCAGGCAGCGCTTCATTCTGTAGCCGTTGCCGAAGAACATGCTGGCCGTCACTCATGACGGTAGACGATCGACCCACGCCAGAAACTTTCAAAGTACCTACGGTATGAACACTATGGCGGCACACGTCGACGCGGCAATATACCCAGCCTTCAAGAGGCATATGATATCAATGTCTCATCGAAACGTACCCCGGTCGATAAAAAGCCTGCCATGATGTGTGCCGTCTCCATACGCACACAGGACCCAACCGAGGCCGAAGAAGCTGCCATAGCACTTGCCGCAATAGCCGCATTTAAAACAATCATTAGTGACTCTAAATCTGCCATCACCCGATTGGCCCGTTGCACTGTTTCCCCTACCACGGCGCGAATACTCCGTCCTCTGCCCCAAGCGGCACGCAACGCCTCATACTACATTGCTCCCAGCAGCACCGACGATGACAATCCCCGTTTAATCCAACTCATCTGGGTCCCAGCGCACGCAGGAAACCCGGGTAACGAAGCCGCCCACAGACAAGCTCAAGGACTCGTACGCCGAGCGGTTGGCCAGACTTCGGACCATGGTACCGAAGCAAGCGAACCACTCATCACCTTTCATGACATCCCTCAGTACTACAAGCTATCAAGGGAAACCAGACCACTCCGCACCCGCAACTAAACAAAGCTAAACAAACCACTTGGCGGCGGCTGCAAACGAACTCATTCCCTTCCCCGTACATATACAGACGCATATACCCAGCCTTATTCACATCTACGTGCACCCTTTGCAAGACACATGCCGCTTGCACCACATCATCTGGGGATGCAGCAAGGACCCTCCCCTACCGAACCTCCTAGGACAGTCACCTTCAAGTGAGGCCTGGGAGAGAATCCTCACGACTACAAGCCAGGACACCCAGCTTCGGGCCATCAAACGCGCTGACGAGGTGGCGACCAGGCATGGCCTGACAGCTCTCGTTACTTAGAGAACCGTCAGCTGCCTTAATAAATTTGTTTACTACTACTGCTATCATATGTTCACGCTCTAGGCTAGAAGTTACATGGCTTGATGGAAGGTATAACATTTAAGCTATTGGTTAGCACAGTAAACACAGCTTACAGATAAAAAATAGTTTATTATAAAAAGGAAACTAGGACAAAAATGGCGGTTTTGAGAGATAGCATTGAGAAACTGCGTAGCAATCGCTTTGCAGTGCACGCTGAACGTATTTGGCGAGACTGAATACCGGACAGTTTAGGGACGGCTCATTGCTCTCCCATAGTTGAGTGAGATGTACTCGAAATCGTTAACCACTTTCTCTATGCACAGAGCCGGTTCTATGCTCTCTCATAGCAGAGTACCTACGTACTCTAAATCGTTAACAACTCTTTCCAGACACGTGATGTGTCGGAACAACTGAGGTGGCACATATATATGCCTATGTCCATGCGCGCCTAATTTCTAGAATGTTATGTCTTTTTTTATAATGCAAAGTATTCGTTCGTCGCACGATGTCGCGCTTCGGCCCATCTGCGCATGCTCGCGTCTTGTGCCGGCCTAGAAGGACACCTGCAAAACTGTCGCTCCCCATCCCCTCTCTCGCTTCGCAAGCACGCAGTGTCTACGAGTACACAAACGACTGTTCGCGCAGCACCACTGTTACTGGCCACCTCGTATATGTAGGCACTGGATCGCGCGTTCGGAATTCAGTCAAGGGCATCTTTATTTGGCTTTCGCTTGACGTTGAAGGCAACGGCTCTCCGTCATTCAATAAACAAGAATAATAAAGACGAAATAACGACTAAGTATTCCCAAACCATACCCAATTACGCAACATTCACTTGATACCCACACCACTTTTCGACTCATTTATTCGAGTTCCCTCCTTGGGAAGATGCGGGCGGGAATTCTTTAGGGGTGAAACTCGTGAAGCCGTGGGTTGGTCCGTACATGTCTTTTGTGACCGGATCGCAACCACCTACATGTATGACTCACTGAGCAGGTGGCACTAGTGTGAGTGACAGACAGACAGACAGACAGACAGACAGACAGACAGACAGACAGACAGACAGACAGACAGACAGACAGACAGACAGACAGACAGACAGACAGGCAGGCAGGCAGGCAGGCAGGCAGGCAGGCAGGCAGGCCGACAGATGGACGGACACGGTCAGCGGACGATTCACGGTTTACCAATAAAGCCCTCCGAAGTTTTTTCCCACTTATCATCATTCACTCCGTGGATATGCTGTGATTTTTTGACTTGTCACCATTGCTGTATCATTCTGGTGTAGCTTACATACGTGCGTGACTCGTTATATGCCAAATTAGAGCAGAGGGCTCATATTCGTCACAACTGGACCTTAGTCAGGCTATCGTCTCTCCCGTTTTCATAGACAGCGCACAATGATCCCACTCGTCACAGGTACTTGAATACTAGTGACTTTATCGTTGCACATTTTTTCCATGGGTACAGTGTTGAATGATTGCACCGATCCCAGTAGTGCTTCTGTTGTTGCGCCTGCTTCTATAGAGAGTGTAGAAGACTCCCCTTTGTCTCTATTGTAACACCCGCTTCTACAGCCAGCGCAGAATACTCGCACTTGCCTCAAGTATGTACATCTTAGTGACACCATAGTGTAACGTCTGCTTATAATAGCTAGCGCAGAAGGCTTCCGCCCGTCACACATGCAGTAGAGTTGTCATACTTGTAACAATAGCAAGAACACTTGACAACGAATATTCTGCTGTATGTCACAGACGCCAGGACGAAGGTTGACCTTGAGTAATAAAGGAGACACGGGCGACGACACGACGCGTCCGGCCGTTCACACGTGTGCATGTTCGCGGCTCGAGGCTTATGTCAAGGGTCCTCACTCGAGAAGTGGCAAGCGTCAAGCGACGCACCGAACGTCCTATGTACTCTTATCCGTTCTGTGTATCCTATCGGCAGCCGGCCACCACGTCCTGCTGTCGAGGTAACAGTAAAAGAAAGATAATGGTGGAATACGCGAGAAGTGTGAACATGGCGTGGTGTTTGGTGAATTCGTGGGTCAAGCGGCTGTCTTCTAGTTTGCATGAGATACATTGAATGACTCTCTTAGAGCACTTGGATGGATAAAAAAATGGCAGCATATCCACGGAGTGAATGATAGAGAGTGGAACGAAGCATTCGTCCGTCCATTCCTTCTTGCTTCCTTCCGTTCATGCTTCCGTCTGTGTGACCGTCTTGCGTCCATCTGCCCGTCTTTGCGTGCGTCTGTTCGTGTGTCTGTCTCTGCGTTCGTCCATGCATCCGCCCCTGCGTCCGTTTATGCGTCCATCCATGCATCTGTCTGTGTGGCCGTTCGTCCATCTATTCAACACTTTGAGTACCACCTTCTCGCATCTTTTCATTATATATTCCCCATATAGAAGCACCTCCTTCCAGCGAACATTCCAAGGACTAAACGAGAGGTGGCACACGCACACTTTCTTACGGCTTGCGCTTCGTACCTACTTCCCACCTTTAACCACCTCGAGTTCATTCATGGTACTTACTAGTTGTATTCATGGCACTGTGGTTCAACGCTCGCAAAACCTTTCTAAAACTAAGGAGGTTACACCCAGCAAGTATAACGTAGCAACCTTTTTTTTTCAGATAGTGCTCAATGTACATGCCAATGGCTGCTAAGGGGTAATTAGAGACAGGATAATTAGGCTTTTAGTGAACTCGCACGCTGCGAATTTTTTTATTGTTCGACAGCGCACAGGAGAAATCTCCCACCGGCACTACCTTGGAAGTCAAAGTGTAACACTGGTTACACACTACCACTACGACTAGGACTACGAGGGACGAACGGGTGCCGCTACAAGGAGCTTTGAATGCGTAGCGGCCAAAGGCGTGTGGCACGTCGTGCGTCGTCAATTCGGAGTGTCAATTCCTTCGAGCCAACAGCGCAGAAGGGGCTTATTTGAGCAACTCGTACTGTACGTCACAATGTTCGTCTTGTGGCGTCGCCGCTGTATGGCCGAAGCACGGCGACGACCCCTACGAGCTGCATACCCAGCGTTACAGAAGATTAGAATGATCGTGGTTCGGTACCTTACCGAACAGATGGAAACTCAGGGTGAAGAAGCATTTATCAGAAGGTGGCATACACGTTTTCTTGGAGTTCGGAACAGGAATATTGAACTTCCTTTACTGCCGTTTTAACTCGGGGAAAAAATTGCTTCTCGTCGCACGTAATATGTGAATCTGTTCCAATTCATTGGTTTTTTGCGTTTCTTTTCTCTTTGTTTTCTTGAGTGATTCGTGATCTGTGAGAATATTGGAAATGCTGTGTGTTACATCCTGTCTATGATCTTTTGTTTGTACACGCCACTGAAGTGATTTTGTTACACCAGACAGTTGTACTCACCTGAAATGTTGTTACCAGTTTGCAATAAACTTCCCTGTTTCGCCTTTAAAACATGGCGTGTTACGCGTCTTATGTCAGTGTCCTTTCTCTTTAGGTGGGGACAGAAAGCAATTAACGGGAACACGTTGCTATGAAATCTCCCGATTGAGCAAATTCGGAGTTTTTTTTTCGATAAATAGAGCTTGACTAGCCAGAAAGCGAATGGAACGCGAAAGACTTGTGGTATAATGTCCTCGAGCTTTCGAAATGTAAGAGAGTTGCGAGTTGGGCGAGATGGAATAAATTCATCATATTTGTTCTGGACACATAATACAGACACTGAACAGGAGAAGCGCCGCGTTTTCGTTCCCTTGATCTTGTCTCTGTTTTGCGCTCAGAACCGATGTAAAGGTGTCAAAGCACTTTGTCGTTGTGCACTGTTCTTACTTTTAATTAAGCTATAGCTGCAATGCTTTGCTGGCTGTGTGTCACCGAGACAGCGTCACACATTGTTCAGCAACCGTCTCCAGAGCCAAGAAACTCGTTTGCGGTTTGTACAAACGGTTAAAATAGTGCACCTCACACCTTGCAAAGTCGTCGGCACCCATCACTACAAACTGACTTCTTGAATTGTAGCTTGTTACAAGTTACAGATTACGGTGCTTTTTAACCCTCAAAGGGTCAGCAGCTTCCGCAGGGCAGCCTCCCAGCTCTCTCGGGTCGCTGGTGAAGGGGACGTGACTAGGCGATTGGTGAGTTAGACGGGCATGCCCACACCACGTGGAAAGTATCCGCAAGCAGATGATCACAGTGTGGGCATTCCTCGGAGAAGGCCGAATCGAAATGCTCAGGTATCGCCAGGGCACAATGCGCTATACTGTGTACACGCGTAAGAGACAGCGCCCGTCAGCCTTATTCAGGCGCCTCGCCGAAGGCGGAAATCGGAGCCTGTTAGATTTGTACATCGTTGTCATGTCTCGAAATGATTAGGTTCGCTATAGTGGGGCGATGGAGAGCGAGGAGGTTCCCGGGAATCAAGCGCACGGGCCTCGTTACCACCTAGTCCTGCGTGAGTTTGGGTCCACGTGTATTCGTGCAGTCCAGATAATAACAACTCGTCAGAATTCGAGCTGTTTAGTAACATTTAATGTCACAGAAGTCAATAACAGTTCAACAGAACATTTTCTTCTTAGACATAAAAATAACGATGATGACAAAACAGACTTCATTTACATGAACATGGATATGAGATGACATGGAAAGAACATGTACTCATGTACATTCGATGGTTCACACAAACACCACACCACACAAAATTGTGTCACAAAAGGACACATGACATGACTACTGATAATGTAACCTTTCGTAAGATGGCACCGGTGAGTACGCACAAAATGCTGTTGTACACAAATGCGGCCCTCAAAGGAACGTTGGTGACGTGGGTCTTTTTATGCGCCTATTTCCAATAACTTATGCTCTCTGGATCATAAGCTTGTCAGCGATCAGCTGTTTCTAGTGCGGTAATCTGATCTCTCATTGAGGTCAGTTGTTATTTCCCGTCCCCACATATTATTGTTGCCTGGACATGAACGCATGGCGGTCGGTGTTGCCTGTGGCAACAGATGTGCTGCCTAGCTAAGCAAGAGAGTTAAGGTACACTCTCGGCATGGAAGAAGAAAACAGTTTGGAAGGAGCATTGCACTATGTGACTAAAAGAAAGAAATAAAATAAATAAATAAATAAATAAATAAATAAATAAAGTGTATAGCTGGTGAGGCAAGAACCGCGTTAACCTTCGCTTCTACACATAAGAGAAGGGCTGCTGAAGTTTTCTTTAGGGGCGAAGCTCCTCATAGTCTAGGCTTGTCCGTTGTCCGTTGTATACGACACAGCACATGCATGATACCCACGTGCAATGACGATGAAGAATAAGCGCGTTAACAGCACATGCAAGGTGCCGATGATGACGAGGCTGTCATCACGGCACAGTACATGGAAGGAACAACGAAAGAACAAACTGTACGCCATGAGATGATGCTGTTGACGATGAACAATAAGCGCGTTTCAGACCACACATTTTATTTCTGCCAAGGATTAAAACAATCGTGAAGACGCTTGGCAGCCGCGAAAGGCAAAGCGGCAACGCCGACAACTAGCTGCTACTCTGTAGGCGCGAGTGGGGCATGTGCGCAGACAACAAGTAACGCTGGAAGGGGTAACAAGGGGAAACAGCGGCAAGATGGCAAGGCCGACAAGCTGTTATTCTCCGGAGTCGAGGGCGCGAGAAGTGGCGGCTCAACGGCAAAAAAGCACGCTGTATATACTGTACATGCGTTGTCACGTATTTATAAGTGCGAGTGGCCAATGTCACGGCTGGTTTACCGTAAGAACGATCCCCAGTGCTTCGCGGACTCGTCATGATTCACTTCGTGAAGATTCGTAGATTTTAGTTTTCTGGCACTTAAGTAGTAGCTGTGAACGCGACCGTGGAGGGCCAACTTGAGCTCGATAAGCGGCAAGCGGGACTCGGCAAGAATAAAACGATTCGCTCGGCTACAGCACTGGAGGCAATGACTCCTGAGTGCTTTAGGGAATCGATAAAAAACTCTGTCGGAGAGAGAGCAAAGCAGTGTGAGGTGAACAACCTAACGTGAGTGATGGGGTGAACGAGAGTAAGTGACCTGCTCTAGATGTCGAGCCTCACAAAGCTGCCTTCAATAAACTTGTTGATAAAATTGTTGCCTTGCAAATGACCTGGCATGGTATTTCATGTGCTCGGAGAAAGATAAGACACTTATTGTGATAAGATAACAAATCAAAAGACCTCGTACAGTGGCACCTAATGCGAGCTGCAACACGGTGCTAAGGTCCGAGGTTACTCATGACCTTGGAGCAACACGAGAATTCGAGGATCGGACGCTCTTTCAGTTATTGACATTTAGTGAACAAGTCGGGCGTTTTCAGGTGCCACTATGCAGATTGAGAGCCCTCTTGTTCACCGAAACCACGTTGCAGCTCATATACAGTGCGACAGTAAATTCACGTACATACGTACGTTCAACTTGCTTTAAAGAACTTTTGTGGAACACTTTCTAACGCGATAGCGTTAGAGCTTGATTCGCGGAAATTCTGGCGTCAGCGTCTTTGGTTGTGAGCCAAATATAAGCGTTGTCCATGACAGAAAGATTGACAAAGATGCAAAAACATGAACAAAATAAATAGCTCTTCGCGAATGAAGAAAAAAGAAAAACTTTGAATCGAATAAAAATCGAAACCCGGCATTTTGCGGGGCAAGCAGGTACATGTTGCACTGCAGAACCATGACAATGCCTGAAACTGCTTCGACAATGAATAATGTATGAATGACATGTAGTATATGAGAAGTCTCCTGAATGCATGTAATATGGCGTGGCAGCAGCGTCAAATCGCACCAAGCTTAAAAACATCTGTATTCAACAATGAGTAGGTGTTCTGAAGGCCTACCTTGCACAAAGCACTCAGACATACTTAGTCATCATCGTCAGCAGCAAAAGATGGGCAGCTTGCAAATGGAGCAGCTGCGTATATGTTCGCGTGTTGTTTTACGCACGTGCGATGAGGCCTTCGCTGATTTGCAAAAGGAAGAATTGTAGCGTAGTGGGCACCTCGCAACTGTACTTGCAGTAGGCATACAGTTTGAAACGTCCAATGTTATGGTCACAAACGTTTGCTTCTCTGCGGCATGCTTGAGGCACGCAGCGAAAACTGAAGCTAGGCTATAAATTGAGAGGGCATGAGGCCTGATTACGCCGTCGCGTTCTACTTTCGAAGGCGAAGCTCAGGTATAATGGGCAGTTTTTCTTCAGTCAGGAATAATGAATTCATAACCCCGTACTCTTAACGTTAATTTCGACCTAACGGGTACAGCAAGGCGTAATCTGGTTGCAGTTATTGCATATTAGCTATTGCGCTACTTCATGCTATTCACGTATTGACATAAAAGGGACTTCAATACGGTGCATTAAGTTGTAACAAAATTTTGCACAATATACTTCGACCTTAAAGAAGTGCAGAACGCCTTTACGAACCGATGTACTCATTCGCAACGCTGCCAACTTTGTCGAAGAAATTCAATGAGTCCCTCACCATTAGACTTGCAAGAAGAAAAAAAGTGAACATTTTATGTTTATGAAAAGCACATCTTAAGCCAGACGGTCGCGCGAGGCCACGAAGAAGTAGCGAATTATACTTAAATCGAAACATTGAATGCAATCAAGTCGCAGCTCATAAACCATGATCAAGTTATTACCGAGTCAGTGCTTAAAAGGCGTTATCTTGCATTTGAGGGTCAGTGGACCAAAACGAATAAAGAAAATAAAATTAGTCGAAGAAAGTGAAAATATTGCCACGTTCAAAATTTAAAAAAAATTTGGGAAATGGAACGTGGCAATATGGTAATGTATGCTGTCGCAAGACAGTGGACGGGAAAAAAAATTACATTATGAACCCTCATGCTTTCATGCTAGCCAAAGCTTACCTCTAGTAATTCTATACGCCTAAGGCTTTCATCTATCGACATATAATTAGCTATGACAGGAAGATTATTGGATGCTTATAAAAAATTGATCGCGATGTATACGGGGCCCCATTACACGGGGCCCGTTGAAGGCGAAGCTCAACCGTCCTCCAAGTTTTTAGTTGTTGCTCTGTGAGCTCAAACAAACGGATAAGTACTATTACTTAAGATTAAATAGAATACTGAACATCCCCGCAAGTTTATCTGCTCGCAACTTCACAGTCTGCAGTCGATATCGTTTTGGCAAATCAACCTTAGCCCATCACTCAATATAAAATAAGAATAGAGAGAAAGGAAACATACAATTGCAGCTGGATGTTTGAATTATATGTGCCGTCCTTCATTCGAATGACTTGGAAACGATTACACGAGCGTGTTATTTTTAGCGTGAAACTTTATTTTGAATACTCATCTCACCTAGCTCGCGTGCCGTACGAGCATACGTTTCAGGCGTCGCTTGCCGTTCAAACGCCTCGAGGCGAGGAGATATGCGCAATAGCGGACGATAGAATGACTTCGCTCTTCGTGACAATAACTATCGCGGTTGTGTTCTTCATTCCTTTGCGTATGTGCGATTGATTGATTTGTGGGGTTTAACGTTCCAAAACCACGCTATGGTTATGAGAGACGCCGTATAGTGAGGGCTCCAAAAATTTCGGCCACCCGGGGTTCTTTAACGTGTTCCCAAATCTGAGCACACGGGCCTACAACATTTCCCCCTTCATCGGAAATGCAGCCGCCGCAGCCGGGATTTGATCCCGCAACCTGTGGGTCAGCAGCCGAGTACCTTAGCCACTAGACCACCGCGGCAGGGCATGCGTAGCATAATCCTAAGCACAACCCGAACACCAAAGAAGTGAAGTGTACCTATATGGTTTAGATATATAACGACTGCCCCTCATTTTGGACATCACGGAAGAGTATTGCGGCAGCGCTCTTGAGCGTTCTCGTTTCGGTGTGGCCGAGTAAATCTAGTCACGTTTCATCACTCGACTAAAGTGACAAGTGTCCACTTAGTAGTAGCGAAACTGTTTTGCAGCTTGCCGTAGTTTGTACCGTATCACAAAAAAAACATCGTCATAAACCGGCACGATCTTTTCGTCCTCTTCTTCTTCTTCGTCGTCGTCTTCATCACCTCCTTCCCTCCCAAAAACGAGCACCTATTTCTCAGGCGTGCGATGAAATAACTCTGATGGGTAAGACAACGAGTACAGAGAGAGAGAGAGAGAGAGAGAGAAAGAAACAGAAATAACAGTAAAGTGAGAAGGTCCATAGGCGAGATTTGAACCCGCGTACACGCCATCCGGAGAGAGGCTAGCAGAGCGAAGTATAGTTTTGTACGGTACAGTTTGGCAAGGGAATGGACAAGGGAAAAGGAAGGAGAAAAGGATGGATGTGAGAGTGGGAAGGGGGGAGAGTAGATAGTAAACATAACGCTCAAAGAAAATAATATGGAGAACGATATAGAGAACGAGACAAACAGAGGAAAATAGGAAGTAGTAAATACAAAGATGGAGAGAAAGAAATGGAAAACAGAAAAATAAAACAATAGAAAGACTGATAAAGAGAATGAAATGGAGAAGGAGAGAAAATAAATCGGGAGGTGAGGGTGAGGGCAACACCACCAACTCTATTGAAACTTCAGTATTCGCCCTATAAGTGAAGAGCAGCTATAAAGTCTTTTTTTTTTTTAAATCCCGAAGCGGTCATGGGCTTCTCGTAGAGAAGGGCTCCGATTCTCCTACTTGACTCGACAACCTGTCTCCACTAATATAAATGGTAATTATTTTTTTTATCTCTGCCGTAACTGACATTTCTACTAATGGCAAGACCAGTGTCACTAGGTTCAAGGTGATGAATAAAGCAGCGAACTGCTATTGCAGCATTTCCCCGATTTGTTTGGGATTTTAGGACTTGTTTCTTGGAACACCCTGTATAAGCAAACACAAAAAATAGAGCTCTCTTCGTGCCCTCTATTTGCTGCGCCCTATTAGCAACGCACTGATACAAAAAAATAAATAAAAAACGAATTACCTACAGACAACTGGCAGAATTTTCGACAAGCCATAAACGACAAATTGACGCCATGAAAACAAAAAAAGGAAAGAAGCTCTCATCTCTCGTATACCTCGGGCTGCGCGTCATCGATTAGGACATCTCCTGGCCGCGTTTCGCGAGAAACAGGAAATCGCTCTCCACATAATGGACCTCGTTTGTCCGCGAAGAGATGTCCTTTACTGCATTCTCGTTGTGCCCGCAAGCATATCCGGACTCCTCCGTCGCTCTCAGGCAGCACGGTCGAATAACACACACTCGCCGACGTCTCGGGCTGGCGTTATCCCGTACACACACCTAAGCTCACCCATTTCCGAGTGTTTGGCAAACAACTACACAGCGCGTACATACTTTTCTGGTCGTCATCCAGGAAATGTACCATATCTATACGAAGGAAGTTTCGTCGCACCGCTGCCAACGTCGTCAGTATCTAATTGTTTTTGAAGCTTACGCGTAGACGAGCTTTCCGGGGAAAACAAAAAGATGAGGCGGAACCGGAAGTGAAGAGAACTGCGGACGCCATATGGTTTCGCGTTTCCACTAACACTGATCGCTTCTTTGCCCGATCATGTATAAACACGAGCCATGGAATTAGATGACGACAAGTGGGCAAGGTGACACCTCCGGATCTGGTGCCATCGTATATGATGATCGTCGCATCGGAAGTGCGTATGAGTAGGGCCACTTTGCGACACCCACATGAGCGGGGAGATAGAACACGTGCGTCGAGCATGCGTTCACGGTCGGACGGTACTTTGACGTGGTGTAGTAGTGCATGCAGTCGATGCTGATGAGGGTCATCACGGGCGTGGGCGATGATGTTATAGTGTGTATCGAGCGCGTAATGTCACACGTCTACTCACTCTGTTTGCTGCGCTCTCGTATACGGCGAATTTACCATGGACTGTTCCACATTACGCATCTCCACCATTGTGTCACCATACAATGGCGATCAGGTTTTCATGATGAAATGACATCCTTCACAGCGCTCACGAGCACGGTGAAGTGGACAAACGAGCGCTTGCTGTTTATGTGTGCGCTGTGCGCACTGCACTTTGGCAATCATTATCATCATCGTCATCTTGACTACGCCCACTGCAGGACAAAGGCCTCTCCCATGTTCCCCCAGTCAACAAGGTAGCACGCTCTGTTGGTCTACTACGACGAATTCGATGCTGTCTGCCTGTCAAGTACGTCAGACAACTGTACTTTTCACTTGTACATTCGCATCTTAGCTATGGCTTATTAGTATGGGGGAACGGAAAAAAAAACCGATATAGAAAAACTAGCAGTACTAGAGCATCGAGCTGTTCGTTTGCTTAACTCTTCAAATCAATACATAGGGTCTTCTAAATTAATGATGCGCTACAATATTCTTGACATTAGAAACTCTTACAGATCGAAGATTTGCATTCGGCTGTTTAAAGAAGTTTCCAGTAAATTTGAGCCATTTTCAAACCGGTACCTCAGTCGAGACATAGGGTACAGTTTACGCCGCACATCAATAGTAATGAAGAAGGCCAGGACAAACTATGGTATGCAAACCATTGAGTATGAAACTATGTCTTTATGTAATATGTATCCTAATGATGTTGTAAAAGAAGTTGTAAAACAATTCAATTCAGAAGATGTAAAACAATTGATGAATTTAAACAGTCAATAATGAACATGTTCCTTGCTTCGGAATCGACTGTGTTGTGTAAATGTTAATATCTTTGGTTACTGCATTAGCATTGGTACTAAGTGTTACTGTAAGTAAGCATTACTGGTCACTGCATTGTTATGTTCTTGTTGCTTAGTGACTATGTTCTTGCTGTTACTATATCATTACTGTCATTACGTTCTTACTGTAATTAGCGATCATGTTCTTATTGTACTAGTGATTATGTTCATGTTGACTTATTGTGTTCTAGTGAAATTGCAACTTTCGAATCCGCTGTCTCTGCTGCCCCAGCGAGGTACGGCCTAGTCAGGGGGTTTAAGTCCTCCTTTTGCCTTATCTCGCGGGCAAACCCTGTGTGTGTTATGCCCAAATAAAAATAAAGTAAAGTAAACTCGGTCCTGTGCTTGCTGCTGCCACTTTATACCCGCGAACTTCCTAATCTTGTCTGCCCACTTAACTCTCTGTCTCTCCCTCACCCGCTTGCCTTCTCTGAGAATCCACTGAATGATGAGTTTGGCCAATGATGATAGCCGATTATCCCAACTGTTCACCTTTGCAGTGAGATTTTACCAGCGAAGTCGGTCACCTAATTAAGTGCTCACATCTTCTCTGAATATTTTATTCCTTCTTTTTGCATCATAATTATCATATCACTTCACAGTGATTACTTAAACGCAGTATCAGTGCTCGTTCTACGCCAAAAAATATCAATGTGACCACTAGTATTTTGTGGGGCCATACTTTACAATATGCCTTTTATCCTGCGCCGCTGCTTATCGGCCGCGCCCACCGACAGTCAGCGCAGCCGTCGCGCTGAGTTTGCCCGCCGGGCAAGCCGTATACGGGTGACGTAAGGTCCGTGCTTCTACCGAGGCTACAGTTTGACTCTGTCTACACCAAGGAAAGATCCAGCATCACCAAAGAAGGCCACTTTCAGCACCTAAGATCCAGCTAGCTTCGCATTTTCTTCAACTCTGCACGGCTAGTGGAAAGTTCTTGTTTTTTTTTTCATTTTCATTGCAGTAAACGCAAATGAGGTAGGCTGTTTTGATTCGGGGAAGTGTGGTGGTCTTGTTCTGATGAACGAAATGCAAACATTGTCATGAACAGGTATAGGTCGACGTAATCCAGCGGCCCAAGTTGAGCGGAGAGCCACGTCACCTAGCAGCCTTTGGTCAGCTTCGCATCTCAAGGCCTTTCTTTGATCGAAGCTACGACTGCATGAGGACTCGTTTAACATACATTGGACTTTTCTCTGAGTCAGGAAGGAGAACAGAAACCGTAGAACCAATGAATATCTCCGAATTGTGCGGAAACATGTCTTGACATCTCCCTATCGTTGACCTCAAAATGAGATCGGCAAGCTTTTTCTGACGAATTGTATGAAAACACTTAATTCGTCAACATCGGCAGACTGTTTGTTTCCATATTCTCCCGTAACAATATTTTACAGACGGCAGTCTCTCTGCCTAAAAAACTGCCTCTCGTTGATCACTACACGTTTATTGTTGAGTGGTTGACTCATTGACAGGTTACTGCTTTATTTTCTCGAGTGAGCGCACATAATTTTAAAGCGAAAGCTGAGTCACGCGCGGCGCCATAGTTGTTCTCCCCGCCCTCCTCCTCCGCTTCCGGTGTCCGTAACCACTATCGCACAAAATAAAGAAAAAGAACTTTAGCAAATCAAAACACCGACGACACAGTGGTGTTCGAACCCGCGTCCGTAGCTTTCAAGTGCAGTATTCTACCACAGAGCCACGCCGGTGCTTGGACTTGATTGCTAACTTGCCTTAGGCAGGCTTGATGTCGAGAAAAAAATCTCCTTAATATGGGTAATAATGCGTTTGAGAACAGCAAAATACCACACAGGCGTCAAACAATAGGAATAGCGCAACCAGTGGGTCGTCCAACGCTCCAACCCATTACAACAGCTTGCTCTTGATCACCTATTGCTTGTGTAGGTGTAGATGTAGATGCTAAACGTTTGGCGCACACCCACCTTGGGAAATAGGCCAAGTATCGTGCTGTTTAACGAAAAATGAATTATATATATATATATATATATATATATATATATATATATATATATATATATATATATATATATATATATGTATGTATATATATATACAGAAATGCTAGCGAAAACAAGAATAATATAAATATTGATCTTTTGGTGAATTATTCTTGAGAAAAAACTGGATGAATTAGTTCCTACTGAAGTAGCAATAAATGAATGATAACAAATATGAAAGAGAATTTTGCTGTAGCCTACATTGGTTAACTTACAAGGTTTTGGTATTGAGATTATTGAGTAAATCTCTTCGACTGTTCAATGACACTTTGGATGGCCTCGCACACTTTTCCGTTGTTGTGCCCAAGGGAATGTGCACCTTGGGATTGTAAATTTAACGTTGTCAAAGCTAATCCAAAAATTCGTAGCGGCATTTCTAGTGACACCTTCTTTAATGTTGAAAACTTTCGACAAGAGATCAAAAAGTGCTCCACTTTTCCTCTTCTCCACGAAGAGAGCAAAGTGTGGAGAAAGTTAAGCCTGCTTTAAACAAGTAAAAATTTAGTGGAGGAATCCGAAAGCGTAATCGAGTGATTAAAGCTTCCAGACATCGCTTATGACATGAGGAAGTTTTCCAGGGCGTCATTAGATGGTTGAAATCCGGGGAATATCTTCCAGATGGTTTAGAGATTTCTCGCATCATCATTTGCTTTCTAAATCTAGCTGCTACTATAAAATACTGATAGCTGGTCCGTCTAACACCGTTTTCGCTAGTGCATCAGCTGTTTACCATTTAGAGTTATGCCTCTATGTCCTGGGCACCCATACTAATGGTACCTGAGCTAAGATATTAGGTACTAGAGAATTGAATTCGCTTAATTCTTTGGAACCACCACATGCAGTGAGTGCACTGCTGACCGACAAAAAATACGTTATTATTACGGCGGAATTTATTGATGTCAGTTTTCGAAGGGCCAATACTACAGCTAAAAATTCTGCAATTAACATAGTAGTAAAATGGAAACATGATGTTGCAAATCGTAAAAATTTATATTTTCTGGAAATTCTGTAATCCACGCTTCTAAATATTCCGGCAAATTGATTTCACTGAGACGACTGACTATATAGTACGTTTGACACTATCACACGCTTTTGTGAAGTCCAGGATAACTAGAGCTGCATACTGCCACTGACGCCGCGCAAGATGTGTGTGACTCTCCCGGTCGATGTGCATTCGCCATATGGAACATTCCTGATTGAATCCAATTTGACATGGGCGAAGAATCCTTTCTCTGTCTACTAATTTCATGATGCGAACGTGCACTACTCTTTCTGCTACTTTGACGAAATTGGGCGTTTGTGCGATTGGCCTCTCACTGTCTAAAACGTAACCTTCACCTGTTTCTTAAAGAACAGGTATGATTTTCGCGATTTTTCATTCATATACAACTCAAGCTTGTCTTATCAAATAATTTATTACATTAAGCACGTCCTCCCGTGACTCATTGAATAAAATTTTCATTATTGCTGAAGTGACTTCACCCGGGCCTAGAACCACTATCGGAAGTTTTTTAGATGCGGAAGCATCTTATACTCGCGCCTTGTAGTGCGCCGTCCGCACCGCTTCTCGAACATTCGACAGCTGACGCGCGCGCATGCGCCGTCGCGCCGTCGCTTACCATCTGTGCCGCGCGCGCTTCTCCTTCGAGAACATTCGACAGCTGACAGCGCATGCGCCGTCGCGCCGTCGCCATCTGTGCCGCGCGCGCGCTTCTCCTTCGAGAACATTCGACAGCTGACAGCGCATGCGCCGTCGCGCTGTATATATACTCAAGGTCGGCGCTCGCTCGCTCAGTTGCCGCTCGTCGGTTGGTTTGTACGGCGCGTCGACGTCCAAGGTCGCGGTGAAATGAATTCCCACGAATCCACAAACACAATGATCGACGTCCCTTCGACCAGCGCCGCCCTTTCGCATACGTGTGTACGTGTTCACTCATTTAACACCCCCTCCTACAACCACGTTAACCAATTTAGCCATCGACCCAAGTAAGTCACAATTTAACACCCCATTTCACAACCACGTTAACCAATTTAGCCATCGACCCAAGTAAGTCGCACTTTAACACCCCGTTAACCAATTATATGCTCCGCATCCTCCTCAGTGTTCCCCCGAGGGAAGCTGCGGGCAATTTTTTATAACCTCTGATACTTCCTTCATCGATATTCCAGTAAAACTGTCACTTGATCGGGAGATTACTGAAGGGGATAAACATAAGCTGAAAATTCCTTTTCCAAACCTTGAGCTATGCTCTCCAGTGACTGTTTCAATTCCGGAGGCAATAAAACTACAGATTGAGGATTTACTGTTTGAAGAATTAGTTTCTTTTGTCTCAGAAATCCAAATAGACCTTTTTTGTTATTTGATTTTGAAAGAAATTCAAAATGCTTTCCATCATACTCTGATTCCGCTTTAGCCACCGTACGTTTAAATGCACCACCAATGTATTTATAATATGACCACTTTTTAGGACATTGATTGTGCATTAGCTTCTTCCAGGCAGCTTTCCTACGCCTGAAATCCCGAGTGCAGTTATCAGTCCACCATCGCGACAAAGGTTTTCGTTCAACTGAGTGAACCTCAAATTTGCTAAGCGACTCTTGTAAAACTGAACAAGTTCTCAATGCTTTTTGCTTTACCCTTGCTTCTGACAGAGAATATATGAAGCATTGCAAGCTGTTTTCAAAGCTACTTTAATTTATGCACTTGAGTCTTCTGAAAGTAACAGACATTAGTGGGCATACATTGTCAAATATCAATGGAATGTTATCACTATTAGTCGCAGAGTCAACAGTCGACCAAGATGAGACGCGAAGGCCTCATCTCGAAAAAGTCAAGTTTGAAGACGAGGAAAAGATTTTTCTGATAAAAGTGGGGATACGTGAGTTATGTCAAGTAAGAATATTACTCTGAGACCAGTACCATAATCGAGTACCGCAAGAGTCTGTCCGTAAGCCCAAATTTTGTGATGGGAGTTGAAGTCTCCCGCCAATAGAACATTATTACCGCTAATAGAAATTACACGACCGAAAGGGTTTGTGTGACGAACCCCAAATAGATAATACATATTTGCCGTGGCACATACCTACTTCAGGCATAATTCCTCATCGTCGTCAGCCACTGCAGGAACAATCGGCACAAAGTTCCTTGTAAGTGTTTAGCGGATACCGCGCTTCTCAGAAAAATAACGAATGAAAACATAGTGAATGTCGGTCTAATACCGACAAATTATGATTTATAAAGGCGTAGTGGGTACGCAGAGAGTGTGCTTGTAGGAGTTACCCAAAAAGTGTTTAGAGAATTTTCTGAAAGGCCACTGTTCCTGCTTTCGCTGTGAGTGTGCCGTGCGTTGAGTGCAGGCCTGGTTTTTTTTAATTTTACAAGCCTGCTTTGTCCAGTGACAGTGCGACCTTTGAGGTGGTAGCCGGTGCATTAGTGGTTATTTTCGGGCCTTTCTCTGCACATTTCTTCACTTCACTTCACTGATCTGCAGTGAAACACATATCCATAATCTAGATCGATTGGTCAATGGTTCTGACATTTTACTCAGTTTCACTTTCTGAACGCATCGGTCGAAGTAAGGCGTATGTGACAAGTCTCACGCTTTCGTGAAACCACTGGATTTCTTATTCTCCTGCCAAACAACATAGCGTGTTATTCTGGAAACAACTTAAACACGTCAGATATAGAATCAGCGTCACAGAGAGAAACAAAATTTTTCCCATATTAGAAAAATTACTTCACAATTTGAAAAACGCCCAGCTCGCAGCGAACGCTTAGTTAGTGAGAAAACATGCAAAAAGAGCAGTTGACGACGCCAGCTCTGAATTCCTCCAACTAACGCCCTAACTTCATAGATAATTACGGCGGCCACTCGGACCTGCGTAGTTCCTTGTCGGTAAAAATGAAGCATGCATTTTCCTCTGAAAGGTTCACAGCTTTAGCATGGCAAGTTTCAGGAAATATTGTCCAGCCAATGTTGCCAAAGTTTGAAAACTATACGCTTTGAAATCCGTGACGTCATGCTCATAGTTTTGACACGAAATTAAAGCAACGAATTTTCACTTTGTCCTCAATTATTAAAGCAACGAATTTTCACTTTGTCCTCATTATAAACCTATGTACATAAAATTGAAATAAAATTTTCCAAGCATACTTTATCAATCGAAAGCGGCTCATTGTATAATTTTTGTGTACCTTGAAAGGGAGCATGTGTGTATAAAGGCTCTAACTTCACCAACTTTTTTATTCTTTTTATTGCAATAGTGTTATAGCTGAACTTGGTGGGAAACGTTTTTTTTTTGTGACATTACAACAAGGATTCGTGTACCTCTCTTTTTTCGCACATGCGTACACTACTCCTAGAACGTACAGCTGCGATGTAATGCAGCCAAGAACACCCCATAAATGTGAAGTGTAAACAGCACTCTCGGTAACCGGCGCGGTGGTCTAGTCGCTAAGGCACTCGGCTGCTGACCCGCAGGTCGCGGGATCAAATCCCGGCTGCGGCAGCTGCATTTTCGATGGAGGCGAAAGTGCTTGAGACCCGTGTGCCTAGATATAGGTGCGCGTTAAAGAACCCCAGGAGGTGGCAATTTCTGAAGCACCCTCCACTACGGCGTCTCTCATAATGGTATCGTCGTTTTGGAACGCTAAATCCGAACAATCATTATTAACAACACTTGGAGGCTTCGTCTGAAGCCTCTAGAGTGGGACTTCATTTGCCAAAACGCGATTGCGCCACACTTGCGCACAGCTTGCCATCATCCATCACCGAAAACACGACCCCGCACGTGAACGTGACTGAAGTGTGTTTATAGCGCGGCTTGTTATCGAGGGACACTTCGTGGTAGCGCTGAGTGAACTGACAAGCTCCAACAGCGACTGCGTAACTTGTGCCAGGGACAGCTGCAGACGATGAGGGTGCAGAGGTATTTCGCGTTGACGGTGAAGCCACCTGCTCAGTGAGCGTGCGCCATGTTCATCCATCACGCTGGAGAGCGCCAATCTTTTTACCGTCCCGCAGTCGCTTGCGAAAGAGAGTCCACATGGTAATAAGGGCTGCAGCGCGAGCACGAATGTGCTAGAAAAAACAGACAAAGTCGAGGTACGGAAGGCAAAAGAGGACAACACGAGCGCTGAGCTCTTTTGCCTTCCGTACCTCGACTTTGTCTGTTTCTTCTAGCACATTCGTGCTCGCGCTGCAGCCCTTATTACTATGAATTCAAACCAACTAGCCCAAATCGCCATTCTTCCACATGGCTTCCTGCAGCGACCGTAAGAAAACCAGTGGTTTCTCCTTTCTTCGACTTTCTTCTTTGAAAAAAAATTCCTTTGCTCGCTAGAACTTTGCTTAGGCCAAGAGAAAAATGAAGAAGGTGGTGCGCGTGTCCAACTGCTAGCGCGCCACGAAGTGCGTAACGTTTGACAAAGCCTTAGGTATTTGGGAAAAGAAAGATGCTGAATCAGCACTTTCAACGAACGTCGTTTTCGCATTTACCAAGGCTATGATTGAAAAAAGGTGAATACAATGTAAAGTTCGACACTCAGACCGTGCATTTCGTCTTGTTTCACTCTTGATTCGAATAATATGTGGGATTTAACGTCCCAAAACAACCATATTGTCGCGAAGGCAATGTCTCGCGGAAAGTTTTTTTTGTTTTTCAGCTAAAGCTCGATTTCTTTCTTTGCCAGATGCTCTTGTTTGAGGCGCTATTTAACCACTTTTCTCGAGGAGGGAGCCTCGAGGAAGAATGAGTGTCTGTTGATAAAAAGCTGCATCCGGTCGGTCACTGTGCGCCCCACACGCCAAATCAGGCACTGCGCCCTGCTACCGACCGGGCTGCAGAAATCAGGTGCCTTTCTCCTCTTCTAACCACTACCACCACCACCCCAAACGAGCGAGCCACCGCTTGCGTCCTCCGGGGCAATCGAGCACTTGTTTGCGCGTCAAAGCCGTTTTAGAGAATGTGCCCGTTTCAAAAAGCTGATACAGTTTTGTTGCGAGGCAAGCTTCACGCGACCATGACAACTCGTGTTGGGATTGGTTATCCTCGGCTTGCCTGATTGGTACGCACACCCGTGGATGCTGGAAAACCCTATTTAAGCAGCGATTCGGGTCCTTTTTGGAGTGAGCAGACTCGAGGGGATTTAAAGACTAGATTTTCTTTTTTGTCGTGGCTGATCTTTGCAGCAGTTAGTCTTTCGCAGTGAGGACAGAGTTTTAGCAGCAGAGAAAATGACAAAGCGTGGAAGTCAAAATGGTACATGACACCATTTTTTTCGCACTTTTCATGCGACGTCAACAGTGGCCGATTCCGAGCGCGAAAGAGGTCACGTGAGGATGGCAGCAACTTTTGCAGCAATTCAAGTTATATATTATTGCCTACTGGTTGATTTTCAACGTGTTTTACCTCGGTGAGAAGAGTGGCTGGCGGTGGAAACTCATGACGTCGTGAGAGCATGGAAAGCATACACCTATTAAAGAACAGTCGCTGTCTGTGTCCATGTCATCTGCTACCAGCTTCCGGATGTTTTGACGGCGCCTCTTCATGTTCGCTCCCCAATGTGCGGCCTCTTGGGTGCCCCGCGGCGTCATGTCGTACCTTTCTGGCGCTGCGTTAAGGGCACCCCACGTAAGCCTTATGAACACCCAGGCCAAAGAGTCTGGGCGACTTGGAGAGCGTTCCACCGTAGTCGGCGTCAAGGTTGCGGCTCCGGCTGTACCGCCCTCGACTGATGCCTGCCGGCATCGCGAACGTTTGCTGCTGAGTGTGCTCTGGAAAGTCTGGTGATGTCGATGCACGCTCGTCGATAACAAGCTCGCAGGGCTCATGCTCGTCTGACGACGGTGTTGTTGATTTCTGGGTTTCCACAGCAGCTGTCGCCATCTTGTCTTCCCGGCTCGGCCTTCCTCCCGTTTCGCCATGTTGGTCGCTATGTTGAGCTCTTTCCCAAGCGCGCTGCAGTGCGAGGCGCAGCCATGATGCTGCACCGGCTCAGGCAGCGATTGCTGTCGGCTGGAAGTGAACGGTTCGGGGTGTTTCGGTGCGTCTTCTTCTAGCGCCTCCACTGGCTTTTCTTGCTTGGCTGAGCTGCTCTAGTGCTTGTCGTACGCGGTCTGCGGGACGTCGCGGCCGCGCGGCCCGTCGTCTTCCTTCTTGTCCCACCACGTTCCTCGCACAGCGGTGCTGGTTCCTGGCGCGGACTTGCCCTTGAGGCTGGGCTTGCGCTCTGCTTGCGACCCTTTGCACGGTGCGGGGCGGTCATCCTTCTCGTCGGCTGACACTCCCTCGGTGCCGCTCTCAGCAGCGACTGTGTCTTCCAAAGTCGCCCAACTCACTGCACTGGCCGCGTCGTCCTCCGCTTCGTCATCACCGCTCGCGCTTCGTGCGCCGTTTTCACCGTGCTTCCCCCCCTCCCCGCTGTCTGCAGACCTCTCTAACTCGGCGGTGGTGGCTTGGCTAGGTTCAGCATGGCTGCCTTCTTCCTCCGTCCTCTCGTCGCAGTGCACGTTTGCTGGCGTCTGTACGTCTGCTTGGCTGCCTGCTTGCTGCGCCTGTGGTGCCGTAATGGCATGCGCTGGCGTTTTCTCCTGGATAACGGGCGGTTCCGGCCGTTCTTCGGCGTCGCTCGGCTTCAGTCGCTTCGCCGGACGCAGGGTGGTCATTCGCCTCGCGTCTGCCCTGTGGTGGGTACCGTGCAAAGTATCGGGAGCTCGTCGATATCCATCGCTGCTGCCATACTATATGACTTCCTCGTAGTGCAGTCGACGGTGGCGTGAGCTCCGCCATAGCTTCGGTACGGTTCGGTGCAGGCGTCTGTGTGGTGCCAGAAGATTCCGCATCTGGCGCAATGTGGGGAGCGCATTGAACCCTGAAGTGGCCTCTTTGGTTGCAACGGCAGCAGAGACGGTTCACGCCGCCGTACTCAAACGTCGCTTTATGACATCCCTCTCGTGCAAAGTTTCGTAGCGAGTTCTCCAGCCGCATGTTCATCGTGATATAGTTCTCGTGTGGATACTTGGGCGGTCTTTACACCGCGCCTCTTCAATCGTTAACATGGTTCCGTGGCACTTCATGCCGATCGTGACCTCGTTGTGGGGCACATAACAAGGCAGCTACAAGCACGCGATGCTGGCTACCTGTCGTGCCACCGCGACATGGGGGCTGTTCTGGTTCTATGGCAGAGACGACCAGTTTCCAAAAGGACTTCAACAGCTCGCGTCGAGTTGACGCCTACCTGGAAGTCGAATCATCCGTGGTACTGAACACTGTAGATTTCTTGGATGCCGACCAGCGCTTCCATTGCATCGATTACCTCGTTCACCGACGTTCCTGGTGGATTGCGAACATTAAAATGTTCCTTGAGTGGCAGCATGTTGACTACCCACGTGTCGTCCTCCCACGGGCACTCGCTTGAGGGACCTGAGGTTCTAGCGGTGCGGAAACCCGCGACGAACAGTAATTCGGACCTGCTGGTACGCCTGTAATGGTACCTCACATGACACAAAGCTATGCCCCAAACAGCGGACCCTATCCGCAGCGCCCACCAATATTTCCCAAGTTTTAGCGTTCATACTTGTGCAATTGTCAATTAAAAAACTACCATTGCACATATTTGAAACACCATAAGATCACGTCAAAATTTTGTATGTGTGCCTTTATACTAGAAAAAGCATACATAAGTAATTCTAAGCACTGTAGCGTTTATCACGCTGTGCTGATAACGCTACACTTGGACGAAAAGGCAAGTGTTTCCAACACTTTGCTATGACGACCCGCAGGCGACCCCTACCCGTCGCCTTCCGTTCTACACCTTATCGCCTCGAAGACGGGTGCGCACGCCGCGCGCTTCGTTTTCCAAGAAAACTGCCAGATAGCGCTCATGTTTCACGTGTGACGTGACTCGATGCGCTCGTTCGCCTATGATGCACGCTGGAAGCACTCTGACGCAGCGCCTCCAGAATACCATTCACAGATTTTCTTGCGCAGAGCATAAAATAAACGTTTTGTTCACTATCTCGAGACGCAAGACTATCGTCTTTCGACGTCATTCGCAGGGTAACATGTTGATACGGGGCCAATTTTAGGGGCGAAGCTCCTTAAAGCGGCACCCGTTCGTCCCTCGTAGTCGTTGTCGTAGTGTGTAACAAGCATTACATTTTTACCTCCGAGGTGATGCTGCTAGGAGATTTCTCCTGTGCATTGTTGAACAATGAAAACTCGTGGCGTGCGCGTTAACTAAAAGCCGAATGCTCCTGTCTCTCATTCCCCATTATCAGCCATTGGCATGTACATTGAGCACTATCTGACAAGAAAGCGTTGCTACGTTATACTCGCCGGGTGTAACCTCCTTAGTTTTAGAAAGGTTGAGCGAGCGTTGAGCCGCAGTGACATGAATACAATGAACTAGTATATGCCATGAACTCGAGGTGGTTAAAGTTGGGAAGTAGATACGAAGCGCAAGCCGTAAGAAAGTAAAAGCCGGATTCTGCTGGCTCTCATTTCCCATTAGCAGCCATTGGCATGTACATTGAACACTATCTGACTGGAAAAGGTTGCTACGTTATGCTCACTGGGCGTAACCTCCTTGGTTTTAGAAAGGTTTAGGAAGCGTTGGGCCACAGCGCCATGAATACAGTGAACTAGTATACACCATGAACTCGAGGTGATTAAAGGTTGGAAGTAGACCCGAAGCGCAAGCCGTAAGAAAGTGTGCGTGTGTCACCTCTCGTTTCATCCTTAGAATGTCCGCTGGATGGTGGTGCTTCTATATGGGGAATAAATGATGAAAAGATGCGAGATGGTGGTACTTGAAGTGTTGAATGGATGGACGAACGGACACACAGACAGATGCATGGATAGGACGCATGAACGGACGCAGGGGCGGATGCTGGACGAACGCAGGGACGGACGCACGAACAGACGCACACACGAACGGGTGGATGGACGCATGGATGGTCACACAGATGGACGCATGAACGGAAGGAAGCAAAAACGAATGGACGGACGAATGCTTCGTCCCACTCTCCATCATTCACTTCGTGGATATGCTGCCAGTTTTTTGGTCATCTATTCACGTCGCGTTATACCAAACTCAGTATATGCGGAGCTAGCGAAACGGCCGCGAGCATGCTATGAGCATGGTATGTTGTCACGTTCTTACATGACACGCGTGTCCGGAATATTATGTTCGCACCACTCATACATTTCGTCATTCATTGACGTCAGGTAGCACCAAATTTGTTATATGTGGAGTTAGCAAAACAGCCGCGAGTGCATCATGAAGGGCTCAGTATACTACAATGTAACGTTGACGCGCGCGCACGCTGGGCACAGTGACGCTACGTTGGCAAAACGCTAGCACTCTATAGTCTGAAGCCAGGCGCGACCAGCGTCCGTCGGCCCGACCCGACGGCAAGTGGTGTGAAATGCGACATGCTGCATGTCGCGCCGATGCAATAAAGTAACATTACTCTATGCCGATGCGTTACCCAGACAACACTGCGTCTTCTTCTTTTCGGGACGGGGGGGAAGCCGGACGCGCTGAAACGCGCATGCGTCAAAGCAACGCGGCACGGCGTGCACCTGGGAGTATATGGCAGGACCAGCGCCTGGCGTGGCAACGCCGGCGTGACGCGACAAAATGAACGCCGGCGAGCATGAGCACCGCGTCATGTCGAAATGTATTGGCGCCTTGACTGTGCCATGTAGTCAAGTTCTCACATGACACGCATCTCATGATTACCATGTTAGGACCCGTCACATGCCTTCGTCATGCATTGGCGTCACTCAATACCAAATTTGGCATATGTGAAGCTAGCAAAACGGCCGTGAGCGCATCATCAGTGTGGCATGTAGTCATATGGTTACATGACACGCATGTCATGATTATCATGTTTGGATGTGTCATTTACTTATGTTGGCCGTTCGCGTCTCGTAATGCCAAGTTTGGCACATGTGAACTTAGCGGAACAGCTGCGAGCGCATCATGAGCGCAGCATGTAGTCATGTTGTTACATGACACGCATGTCATATTTATAATGTTTGCACCAGTCACATACCTTCGTCATCCATTCACATACTGTAATAACAACTTTGGTATATGTGACGCTCGCGAAACAGCCGCGAGTGCGTCATGAGCGTGGCATGTATTCACGTTGTTACATGACACGCATGTCATGTTTATAATGTTTGCACCAGTCACATACCTTCGTCATCCATTCACATACTGTAATAACAACTTTGGTATATGTGACGCTCGCGAAACAGCCGCGAGTGCGTCATGAGCGTGACATGTATTCACGTTGTTACATGACACGCATGTCATGATTTTCATGTTAGGGTCTATCGCTTGTGTTCGCCATGCAACAATGTCAAACCATACCAGTTTTGCAACATGCCATGTGAAGGGAACCACTGCAAGAGCTGCAGGACCATAAAATGTAAATCATGACATTCATGGCATACTTCTCATGATTTTAATTTTACGACCTGTCAAATATGTTCTTCATACAGTCATGTTATGTCATACAAAGTTTGGTATTGATACAATCATTGAAACTGCCAGGAGAGCTAAAAGTCGCAGGCGGCTAGATAGATAGATAGATAGATAGATAGATAGATAGATAGATAGATAGATAGATAGATAGATAGATAGATACGATCAAAGTCACCGAAGTTCGCTAGGAAATGCTTCGATTTAAAAAAAAAGAAATAGGGAGCTGCAATGAGGGTTTGGTGACACTATTGTTTTAGTACACGGTGGAAGGAGTGGCACTGTACTTTACCTCATGACAGGCGGAGACAAAGAACGAACAGATGACAACTTCGTTGATACGAGCGCTACTGGAACACGTGCGTTGTGACACGTCGTGCGTGCTGAGATAATCACGAATGGAGAAAAGGCGCACCGCAATGAATCTTCAAAGAGAGCCGCACTACACTCCCCTTTCTCTTTCTTGGCCGAGTAAGGTCGGGCGCGTCGCGATTATGCGTTTGGCGTGGAAGTACCAACCTTGTCATAACGGCAGCGCTGGAGCCACGATGTTTGCGTTTCTCTCAATATTTATCTGGCTTATAGGTCTTCATCTCCTGCCCCGTCGTGGTGGTCTAGTGGCTAAGGTACTCGGTTGCTGACCCGCAGGTCGCGGGTTCGAATCCCGGCTGCGGTGGCTGCATTTCCGATGGAGGCGGAATTGTTGTAGGCCCGTGTGCTCAGATTTGTGTGCACGTTAAAGAACCCCAGGTGGTCAAAATTTCCGGAGCCCTCCACTACGGCGTCTCTCATAATCATATGGTGGTTTTGGGACGTTAAACCCCACATACCAACCAGGTCTTCATCTCCTGACACATACACACTCTTTCTCTCTTCCCTCTCTCTCCCCCCTCTCTCTTTCTTTCTCTCTCTAACACACACGCACTGACACACGAACCTACACACACACACACACAAACAAACAAACAAGCTCACAGGTGCGCACCACACAAACACTTCACCGTTATTCAGATTATAAGAGGAAATCGACCGCGGAACGGAAAGACACGCCGTTCGAGTGGCCCAAACCCTTCAAGCAGACCTTGTCTGCACAATCGTTGTTCGTCGACCCTCCTACGTATCTCAAAGAACGTGCCCACCCTTGAGAGATTGCGGTGGTGTCTTTCTTTATGTATTGAATATCTTCTCTCGCAGTGTAACCCTTTCTTGCAAAACGGCTTCGAGTGGTTGTCTTCGCGGATGTCACATGTGAGACGTCCAGGCATTCACGCGCAAGACGTCGTGTTTGGGGATTCTGAGCGACTTCAAATTTAGTAAAGGATGAAAAAAAAAGTGTTATGGGACCTTAAATATTCGCCTTGAAGAGTTGAACGCGATAGCTACATCCAGTTTCTCGTGCGTACTTCAAACACTTAGTGCACGAAACCTCTTCGAACTTGCTATGCACCCACTATGGGGCCTTGAGGAAACAGGCACCGTTGCGTGCGTGCCTTTTGTAGTGGGTGACCGTCTTTAAAGCGTGAAGTGATTATAATAATCACATGTACTTACGCCCGTTACAAAGGGCGCTTGTACCACGCATTATTACTGCAACATTTATTGTTGTACTGTGAAGCAGCTATACTGGGCGCGTGTGTATGTAAAGTATGAAAGTTATTTGCACTGCTGTTATGAGCAGAGGAAGTTATTTTCACTGTATTCACAGGCATACGCGTGGCCATGTGGTATAGAACATCTGCTTGCCACGCAAAGGACCCGTGGTCGATCCCCACTTGGACTCAAACGACCTCAGTTCTTGCTGCACTCTGATCTAGGATTTTTATCACTTATTTTATTTGCAGTGCTCTCGATTTTGCGGGCACGCATAAGATCACGATTTTTCGCTCACAACCAACGACGCCGACACCGTAGTTTTTGTGACACGAGCACTTTAACGCTATCGCGTGTTAGAAATAACAGCAGACCACATTAACGGAGCGTCGCTGTTTCTTGACATGCTTCGTTCAGACGTTGTATATAGCATAACGAAGCACTTACAAACAAATGTTGCAGACGATTGTTCTGGGAAATTATGCAAATAAAGCATAGCCACGACACCAGGGTACGTATATATATAAACTTCGTTGTTTATGCAGACCCAGGGTTCTTTTCAAATGAGTTGGATCTAGCCGAAACAGAGACGAGACAGCGCTTGGAGAGAGATGAGTAACTCGAGAGGACGCGCTTTTCATTAGCGTCTTACGATAGCTCATCACCACGAACGGGTAATTATCAACGTGACGTGTAGCAAGCGGTGCGTACTGTTCAAATAAAATGCTTCTTTTAGTCTCTTCTTATAGGACAGCATTGTGCGAACTCAGCTAGAGAGAACACTTAACAAACCACCCGCTAACACCGAGCGCTTTGTGCCGACAGCGTGTGGACAAAAAGAGAGAGAGAGAAAATGGAGGAAAGGCAGGGAGGTTAACCAGAAATCGGAGCAGTTGGTTTGCTACCCTGCACTAAGAGAAAGGAGAATGGAGGGAAAAGATGGGAAAGAAAGCGAAAAGCGAAATAGATGCGAGAAAGAGAAGATAAAAATAGTGAGCTGGGGTGCTATAGCCTATTCAACAAGCCAATACTACGCAAAAGAATTCAACAATGCCTTTACTGATTTTCTGTGCGTAGACAGATTATATCGCTTTTCAGGCACTGACTGTTCTGACAAGGGTCTGTCGTCAAGACGAGCTAACGCAGCAGCTAGCTGCCGTCTTTGCACGCTGTAACGAGGGCAGTGACAGAGAACGTGCTCTATCGTTTAAATGACAATGCAAGTGTCCAGGCTTTGTGTATACGCTGGTAAAAGGATTAGTATATACACACACGCACATGCATAAACACATAAGAAGCTTTGACAAATGTGTCTCGCTGCTCATGACATGAATAACATGGAAATCCCGTCGCGTACGTCGTCAGACCCTTGCCTTTAGACACGTGCGGCCCATACCCGTATACTACAGGTCGTGATATGCGGGTATGCGCCGCAGGAGATTGACATTTTAAATCTACCTAGGAACGAGGACAACGGACATTGATAATTTAAATGCGATAGTGTTAAGAAGAACAGGCATCAGCGGCGCTACGCCGACGAACGCAAGGAATAAGTATCAGGGTCACAGCCAGAATCAAATCCAATCTTTGTGCGTGACAATCAACTATTGTATATACCGCATAACCACTCCTGGTCTCGACACTGCTTTGGAAAAACATCCTGTGCAGGTGTAATCTTTTTTTTGAAAGTCTGCCATTAGGTATATTAATTTTTCTATTCAAAAGTACCCGTGCAGATTTACTTCATGCATGAAGTCAAGCAATGAGTAGTGGTGAGGTTCACCAATCTTGGTAACACGTCAATTGTGGTGATTGTCTAATTTTGTAAACGTTACATATGTACTCCTATAGTACAGACGTCACGTAAGGTTAAGGTCAATTATCTACCTAAGGGCCATCCACTGAAATTGCCCTACGTATGTAGCACTAGTCAGGAAAAATCATGCTCGCAAGCACGAGCACTCTATGCATATCAGCTTACTACTTCTGGTGTTGGTAACGTTCATGTTGCTCTTGGCATCCTTACGTAACTGTAAACAACTGTCTGCATTTAACATATGCGACTGTTCAACATACGTCTGTGTATTTGTACATACATGAAGCGTCATTTCTTAACAATCGATTGATTGATATATGGGGTGTAATGTGTCAAAACTACCATATGATTATGAGAAACGTTGTAGTGGACGACCCCGGAAATTTCGACCACCTGAGGTTCTTTGACATGCACCCAATTGTGAGCCCACGGGCGTATACATCACTTTTGCCTCCGCCGAAAATGTTGCCGCCGCAGCCGGGAATCAATTCGGCGACCTGCGGGTCAGCAGCCGACTACCTTAGCCACTGTACCACAGCGGCGGGGATCATTTCGTAACGTTTCACTCAATAATAGTTCACACTACGGCCACTTTGCCCTCCGCATGCTTCGCATATTATCAACTCCTCTGGTATGTTGAACCTGCTGAATTTTTTTTCCTAATTTTACTCAAGTTGCAGTTATCGATGAGTGATGCCCCGAGTAAAAACAATTGTAATTATCACAATGCTAAATATATTGTCAAACTAAGTGCTCCTAACCAAGTTAATGACAGCAATCTCACAAAGTTATACGCATGTTTGTGAGGTGATAGTGTTCAATGTTTTACATATTGCGCACAGTTTTGTATGATAATGACTGATTTAATCAAAATTTTAAAATTCTATTTTTGAGACTGTAATGATAAGAATCTGTGTTTGGAAGCGAACAAGAAACTCTGTAGGAGGAATAGGAATAAACTTTATTGTAGGAAACTAGCAGGTTTCGGTGGCCGGGCCTAGGCCTCCCATGAGGGGACGTCAGGGGCTTGCCTCGACGCCGCCTCACGGGCGTGCTGGGTCGCCCAGGTTTGGTAGAAATTCACTTATTTTTACCCATATCGTTCACAAATTACTCACGTGGTGAAATCAGGTTGATGAAATTCAAATTGACAGGAGTCCCATCAACTGGTGCTCTTTGGCTATGAAATGACCCTTGTGCCACAAAACACCAAATATGATCACTATTCAAATTGACACAGAGATTTTTTTTATTGCACTCGTTGCACAAACGCGAAATAATATGCAAGTAGTGACACGTACACAGCGTGCTTCGACACTCTGAGAAGTCAAAAACCACAACTGGGATGTGGTTCTATCAATATAAAAATGAAAATGGTAGTTTTCTTTTAGCATCAGCACCAATTGTACGTGGAATACAAATAAAAAAATCTGATATGGGTTGCATGATTTTATTGTTTACTTTCCATAACAAACCATGCAAAAGAAAAAAAGTTATAGCTGGTGAAGTATTCAACTCGCGTGCGGCGTATTTCTTTTTACCTATATCAGCTGACACAAAACAATAAATGCTATATGATAGAAAGATATTGCTTTTTTTTGTCCTCTGTCGTATGTTTCGATTTATAAACCAGAACATGACACAAACGCAACACAGAAAGACAAGGAATACTAAAAGCACGACCGAGTATCCTTAGTCGACAACTTTGATTTCAATAAAAGAATTTTTTCGAGTTTTCTTCTCCATCGATCCAGCTTGTGTTCACGTGAGTCGGAACAAATTTTAATCGGGTTTCCGCTGAAATAGTGGCCAAAAATTCTCCATGACGCGAAAATGTTTGGTGGGTAAGTTATACTTCGTAGGTAATATACGTCAGGCTTGGACCAAACCAAAAATGGTATTGAAAAATTTTTTACCTTGCTCAAGGAATTTATTCGCATTTGTGAGCGATCACCCGTATTTCGCGGGGGTTTCGTGGCTCTTCGTCCGGCCCCCGGTTATCGAAAAAACAACGATTTCACTTTCCAGTTTTCATAAGTTCTTAAGAAAGAACTCACTATTTCATTCTTGTGGCAATGCCTCCTCAATAATAATTTCTGCAGTATTTAATGTCAGCGTGAGGCTTTTGTCGCTGAATGATCTTGGCTGCTTCAATAACAAAGCGATATTTTATTTTGATAGAGAGTGATGCTGTTTGGCTGGTTATATTAGTTAATGTAGAAAAATAGTATCAGCGATAAAGAAGATGTGGCCTGAATTGTTCAATCAATGGGGCTTCTTTTGTAACGTATGACATTGCTTCTCATCAATTATTTTAAATTATAAGGTTCTGTTGCTTTGTACGTACAGTGGCACTTTTTCTAGTCAAAGTTTCAGTCCACACATCTAATGTTCACACATTTAATGTTCACACATCAGTTGTTCACACATCAGATGTTCACACGATAACCTTAATGTGTTTCCGGGTCTTCCGCAGTATGCTAAAAAGTAATCGACATCCATCACGTTAGAAAATAATCTAAACTTTGCACTTGTTCGATAGCCCATTTAGAGTATTTATATCAAACATTCGTTATGCGACATACAAAAAAAAAAGCTTGGTCTGTCAAAGTTTTTTTTTCTTCCAGGAAAGACTTACAAGTCCTCAATAGTGTTAAGTTAAGAGTACGTCAAGATTTTCTGATATTCATTTCTACATTTACATATAGACATAACCATTTACCCTCTTTATATAAGTGAAATTGAACACAAGAAACAGTAGACGCGAAAGCTATCACTTCCGAAACGGCATTGAATAGGAATCGAAATCGAATAATACCATAAGCGGATAGAATCAAGCGCTGGGCACCCGCGGAATAGTTTGTACTAACGTGCCATCTTAACTGCTAATCAATATATGATGTGTGCATTCTAGTATTATAAAGATGTGAAGTTAATATCATTCGAATGAACGTCGTCAAGTGTCAAATCACCTGTGCGAACGTTTTAAGTAAACTAGAAGCGTCCTCGTATGCACAGGGATTTTCTGAAAGTAACGAGAAAGGTATACGTTCGTTCAAGAGTTGCTTTCTGAATTATATCGACAGCCTGCTCCTTGTTATGGATGTTCCCACGATTGTTGTATATAATAATTCCACAGGTATCCCCTTTTTTAATTCCAGTTTTAGGTCTGATCCCGCAAGTGTGATGTTTTAAAGCATACTGCAAACTGCTTGAAAAACCCAGGAACAAAAGACAGCGCAAAATGAGGTCTTGCAGCAAAAAGAGGACGCTCTATACAGCAGTTATTTTACTTGCCTCAAGTCTTTAGCTCTATTTGAAATTATGGATATGCCGCACCAAATCGATCAAACATGTATATTAGCAGTATCGGTATAAACAAAAATACCTGTACTTACGGACAGTCATTTCTTAACTCTGTCCTCAAATCGAGTAGCACGATATTGAATTCATCCCTTTGAGTTCGCCTATATTGGCACAACCCCGCATGCGTAATGTCGGTATGCATGCGGGTTTCACTGAAGCGAACGTTGGTGAAGCTATAGCACATCTCGCTGAAATACTAATAATTTTTTAGGACTACGCTAACGAAAATGTCCACGTGCTTCCTATACTCTGAGAAATGGGAGAAGGTCTGAGAAGCGTTATTTAAACGTCGCTCGCGAAACGAAGCGAGCACCGGAGGTGTGAGTACGTGCTGTCACATATGCGAAGGCCTAGCTCGAGCAAAGAAACGCCGGCCGAACCACTCACGGTTCATCGCAGTCACTTTCGCGCCCTTTGTCGAAGAGCCTCGTCGTGCCAACGGCGATTATAAACCAGAGATGAGAGGCTTCAACACAGCGCTGCGCGCGCGCTCTCCGCACACGACTGTAACCACTGATGCAGACGCGTCGTCTGCTAAAGCAAGCCGGTTCAATTCCGTAGCAGACGATGGATTGGGAAAAAGCGCTTAGGGCACGCCGCGCCATCTGACGAGCATAGCGGCAAGCGCTCGTGGCTGTGGTCTCGCTAAAAAGCGTTTTACGGCTTCTAGCGCCGCCAGCACGTGGAGATGAAAGTGCAGGCGACTATTCATTGTCGCACACTGTGAAGGCTTCTCTTTCTGGTTCGATGAGAAGTAATTTAATAATTTTAGATGTTGTTTAGGAGCAGCTGACGCTTTCTTGAAGTGCCAGATATTCTTTTTCACAGCCAACAGGGTTACTGATAGTCACAGCTATGGAAAAACAACGTATTCTATCACACCTTCAGACAGCTTGTATAAACCCGTGGAGACTCGGTAATTCCCATAAGAAGTAAGTCCATTCAAAGAGTGGCACTAAATGCGACGCCAAATATAGCACAGGCGCATAACAGCACTATATGATTCACATGAACTCTTGTTTAAGAAATAAAGCTCCAGACGCACAGAAGAAATAAAGAATCCAGACGCACAGCAAAACATACACACGCACAAATACGCACACACACACACACACACACACACACACACACACACACACACACACAAAGACGAACTGTAAAAAACAAAATATCATCCATGTATTCCATTCGTAATGAATTCGAGATGTTCAGTGGATTTTGGGCGGCACAACACGCACAGGTATAAAGAAGGGACACAAACACCGGTTGTTCTCACAACTAACTTTCTTAGCACATAAAAACGGACGTTGAAACATCACCTATAGCCACGTGAACCCATGCCGATGACGACAAACACAGGATAATCGTGAAAAGTTTGAAAGTGGACTGAGCAGACCGACCGTATCAGGTGGCCACCGTAGAGGTGAAGAAGCTATTCAAAAAAGTAAGTTAGTCTGTAATACAGAAAGAAGTGTAAATTTAAGGGCTCCTTTTTTGTTATGCAGTATATTAGGGAGAACTAAGAGACATTGATATCAAGGAAAGTATGGGAGATTATATTAGAAATAACTGTAATGTAAACGGCAAGAAAGAAAAGCGGACGAAAAGATCACTTGACACCTTCAGGGATGCCTGCAATTTTCCAATTCACATTTACATTACAATCTCTTCTAAGAACATCTTCGATACTTTCCTTGGCATCATTATCATTAGTTCTCATTATATTCAGTCGTACATAAAAATATAAGGCACGCTAACAGAGCTGTGGTCTTTATTGTGGATGTAGAAAGCTTACATAATTTTTCTGACTGCCTGATTCACGTGCGCAGAAATACACACAGTGTCCCGAAATGTCGTTGTACTCTGCACTCGTTCTATCGCACTGAATCCACTCAACATGTTGAACAGCATCCAAGTCACTCGAATATCAGTCATTCGAAAAGATGTGCGGCACTTGATCTGTGACTGTAACCTCCTTGCGTGCTCCTCGCACTCCGATTAATCGTCAGACTGCAAATAACATCGATTCCTGTGGTACGTGAGATCTGCTGATATTTTTCCCCCTCTAAACAGCGCAAGTATTTTACCTTGGGAAAAAACCCGCCCGGTGTTAGATAAGAACTCCTCCCTACCCCCACTCCACGGCATCTTGCGTCACCCTAACATTGCGTTCGACCAGCTGCAAGCGCTGGTTGGACTCACTCGGTGAATTTCGTGCTCAACGGTTGTGTCGTCCGTGATCCCCGGTGCCAGCTCTCGCCGATTGGTGCCCCGTCCTCGGACTCGTTCTAGCGTGTCCCCCATTTCTCCTATCTCTGATCTGCCCTTTAATCACTCGTGTGCGACGAGTGCTCCTTCACGTTTATCTTTCTACTGTTCCTCCCTTCTCTCATTCGTTACAAGGAGCTTAGCCGTGTCACCATATTCGGCAGACAGAAATTAGATCCTTTTTTTCCCAGTTTCGAGAATTCTTCATAAGGAAAATGGGAAGAAAGGAAGCGAGAGATCAGAGTAAAGGGAAAAAATTGCAGATCCCACTTACAGTAAGAATCGATTATATGCGAAGCATGAATGAGAAATGTTGATATGTCACTTTAAAATCACCACAACGTTACGAGGTAGAGGTAAATGATGCCGTACATGAGTTCCGTATCACGATTATCATGTTTGCATGTGTCGTTTGCCTTCGTCATCTATTCACGTCACGTCATACCTAATTTAGGGTATGTGGCGCTAGCGAAACGGCCGTGAGGACGCTATCAGCGTGGTATGTTGTCATATTCTTCATGACGCGCGTGCCAGGATTATCATGTTTGCACCAGTCATACATTTCGCGATCCATTGACGTCACGTAACACCGAATTTGGAATGTGTGGAGCTAGCAAAACGGCCGCGAGCGCATCATGAAGGGCCCAATAAGCTCCTATGTAGCGTTGACGCACGCGCACACTGGGAACAGCGATGCCACGGTACCAAAACGCGAGCACTTGTAGTCTGACGCCAGGCGCAACCAGCGTCCATCGGCGCGGCCTGACGGCAACCGGTGCGAAATGCGACATGCTCCATTTCGAGCCGATGCGTTACCCACACAACACTGAGTCTCCCTCTTTTCTTGACAGAGGGGCGCCGGACGCACTGAAACGCGCATGCGTCAAAACAATGCGGCGCGGTGCCCGCCTGCGAGTATATATGGCACAAAGGGCGCCTGGTGTGGCAACGCCAGCGTGACGCGACGAAATAAACGCCGGCGAGCATGCGCACCGCATCACGTCGATATGTATTGGCGCCTTGACTGTGACATGTAGTCGCGTTCTCACATGACACGCATCTCATGATTATCGTGTTTGCACCAGTCACATTACCTTCGTCATCCTTTCACGTTCTGTAATAGCAAACTTGGTATATGTGACGCTAGTGAAACTTCCGCGAGCGCATCATGAGTGTGACATGTACTCATGTTGTTACATTACACGCATGTCATACTTTTCATGTTAGTGTCTGTCGCTTGTGTTTGCCATGCAAACATGCCATACGATACCAGTTTTGACACATGCAATGTGAACGAAACCACTGCAAGAGCTGCAAGACCATGAAGTGTAAATCAAGACATTCATGACATAGGTGTCATGATTTTCATGTTATGTCTAGTCAAATATGTTCTTCATACAGTCGTGTTATGTCATACCAAGTTTGGTATCGATACCATTATTGAAACGACCAGGAGAACTAATAGTCGTAAGCGGCTAGATAGATAGATAGATAGATAGATAGATAGATAGATAGATAGATAGATAGATAGATAGATAGATAGATAGATAGATAGATAGATAGATAGATAGATAGATAGATAGATAGATAGATAGATAGATAGATAGATAGATAGATAGATAGATAGATAGATACGCTTAAAGTTGCCGAAGTTCACTTAGAAATGCTTCGAATTAAAAAAAATGAATTAAGCAAAACAAAACTTTTTGGTGAGGTGCATTACGGCCCACGTGGGTGCAGTCTCAAGGCGAGAGTCATAACCCCACGCGTATGTTTTTTTTTTTATTTCCCGCTATTTATTGAAATGCGCATCATATTGTACAGTTAAAAAATTCAGGCAGCTTCGCTTGTCGGACACTAATGAAACAGCGAGGCTGGGGTCATGCGGATTTTGAATTAAGTGGGATGAGTTAAGTAGATTGAATGAAGTGAGAATGAACTGGATGAGGGACGTGGGCCTACTGGTGAGTTGCGGGAGTAGTCAGTGAAGTGGGAGTGGTAGTAGGCACATAATTGTAGTGGGATTCGCCCACTTTTCGTGGTTACATTTCCCCACTATCTCTGATATACGATGGCCTTCGGGCGTGAAAGCATTGACTGAAATAAGTCTCGCTATTAAAAAGGGAAAATAATGTGAAACAGATGTACAACCACATGCGACCATAAGGGCTGAAAGCATCACTAAGGAAACACTATACGGTTAACATAAAGGGCATCAGTACAGCACCAGCTATTCGTATAGATGTGCACATACCCCAGGTAGCCCGAAAGCCTGAGCCCGTTCCTTCCGGCGGACGAGGCTGAGGTAGGCCGACGTCTTTTCATCTCGTGCCTGGGCCAGCCTCAGGTTGCCTTGCTTTCTTATCGGGCAGGCCGAGTAAGGTGCGAAGCCCGTATCAGCTCCAAAATATAGGCGTTGCGTCGGAATTCTTCTCAGCACGTAGCGATGAGCATGAACGACGAGCTTTACGACTATATATCCATGAAATCACTCTTTGTCCTGCATCTGAGGCGCCAAACTTCTGGAATAACAAGCAGTCTAAATATCCCAGGCGTGCTATGTCTGACAAAAAAAAAAAGTCGATTTCGGCTACCAATGAACGGAACTTCAGTGTGGGGAAACGTGTGATGCTGAAGCGCCACACTAAACCGTAGCCCAAGTTACTTGACACATTTTAATTTGAACACTACACCGTGTAATGTATCCGTCCGCCACGGTGGAGCAGTGGTTAAGGCACTCGACTCCTGAGGTGATGGTTGCGGGTTCGATGCCGGCCGCAGCGGCTGCATTTCGATGGAGACGAAATAGTACAGGCACGTGTACTGTGCGGTGTCAGTGCAAAATAAAGAACAACACATGGTCGAAATTAACGGAGTCCACCACTTCAGCCTCTTTCATGATCATGGTTTTGGTAAGCGAAACCCGAATTATTAATATTATTATTATTAAAATATTATTGCTGTTGTTGTTGTTGTAATTTGTCTATGCAGACACTGTAAAATGTCGTTTGCTAATGTTTGAGATTGAAATGTTGAATGAAACGCCACATTGTTAGAAAACGACATTTTGCCTCTGTAGCAAACCTGTACGTAAAGTCGCGCCGGGCCCGGGCTCTTGTTTGTGCACTTCGGGCCCGGCTGGGTGGGCTCGCAGCCTAATTGCGCCGGGCTAGAGTGGGCCTTCGATGCAGTCTGTGGGCCCTAGTCGGGCTCGGGCTCGTAAATTAGGTCCGTGCACAGCTCTAGTTCTTCATATCGTGCTATACAAGAAAGGTGGCGAGACCGAGCTCCTCAGCAAGATGGTGTGCCAGCACGTTTTATTGTCGAGTTCGTCATAAATGTCATTTAGGCGAATAACCATTCGAATAAAGTGTGTGCTTGAAGAAATCGCGAGGTCCCCGTTATGGCCTTACATACGTGTCATCGATAAGCTGAGCATACCCATGAGGAAAAACATATCAAACGACATTTCATTTAGAAAAAAAAAGGCTCTTCTGTTAATGGCCACCTGAGTGATCTGCTGGAGGTAATAAAAGATTGCTTTGTTAGCTGAAAAGACGCAATTCTCTTCTGGGATATCCTTTAGCGAAGTCTGAAGAAGTGTTTTTTCATTAATTCTCACATTGTGCGCTATCATTAGTAAACATCACTTCGCGGAGGGCTATCCAGTCACGTTACCAGGCCAAGCATTTATGGGAACCATTGCTTTGGGAAAAAAAACGGAACAACGCTAGCAAGAGAAATCCCCGCCCAAGCACACCGTACAAATGGTTAACCAGCAAAAGCTGAAACGTGCATCCCCGGTGTTTAGCAGTGGGTTCCACCCGACGCTGCACTCAAGCCTTCCACAATTATTGCTTACATGTTTGTGCTTCTTAACGTGGTTAGACACATGTTTGGCTTGGATTTACAACAGTGTTTATTTCACAGGCCGCACATCGAGCCTTGCATGATCACGGTCATGGAGGATTGTAATGAGCAGTCAAATACGTTTTGCAACGCTTTAATAAAATTGGTTAATCTCGAACCACAGGTAGTCACAGTGGCAGCCGAAGCTGAAGTGCCACTGAAGAAACTCTCGCGCCGGCGAACACGCTCCCGCAGTCGTCACGTTGGCGCTGTCGTACCCGCAACGGCGCTTGTTCGGCGCGGCGTTCTTGCAAACGTTTGACATCGCGACTCAGCGGCGTGGTTTTCTGGATCCGCCCGTCCCCGGCGCTTGCATTCCCGTTCGCTATTTACCGCGGCTTGGAAGGCTTCCGGATTATCGGTACGCAGTTGCTGCCGGCAATCGGCCTCCTGGACCACTTCTTGGACCTGGACTGCACCGTCAGCCCGGCGCATGAGGGATCTTCCACGTTCCCGCTGTCGGTCCTCTTCTAAAGTGGTCCGTGACTTACCCATATGGAAGCACTCAGATGAAACTGATGCGTGGGCGCTCGGTGCCACGGCTGCGACGGGATGGACGGCGTCACTCACAACGCAGCGAATGGCGTGCGTGCTTGGACACGACACTGAGAATGACGTAGCTGACAGAACAGCCAATTGAGCCCGTCGGAACACGAATGCCGAACGGTTTTTTTTGTTTCTCTTAGCAATGTACAGTTTTCGTTGTAGAAATAGGAGCTGACAGAGTGAAATTAATTCTGAGATTGTCAGTGTAAAAAACAGAAAGAAATTGATAGTGTGAAATAAGATATAGAAAGAAACAAAAAGAGAAGGGAAACACAGCGTAACCATGTCTAGTATGTAGTACATCAAGGGGGTGGGAAAGGGGGTCAGGATGGGAAAGAGGGTTAAGCAAAGCATAGTCGTATATACTACCGTACAGAAAGAAGGTGGGAAGGTGAAATGAGGGCAATGAGGAAGAAATGGTGCAGGGTAAAGCCATCAGTGCCGCTGTTTCCTCAGTCTTCGCACTACTAGGACATAGCGGATTGAATTAATTTTATTACAAAAGCTGTCTTGTTTGTGGCCCAGCCCAGACAACACAGGTAGAGGCCAGGAGGCCTTGCCTCCCCATAGCTCATATAATTGACCTGCTGTTCAGCCCATTTTTGGTCTTCGACCTCCATGCTGAGCAGGGCCAGGCGCCACTTCTCCGGAGGTCCTCAGGAGAACTTGTTGATGACTTGGGGCATTCCAACAGTATATGTTTATACGAAGCCCTTTTGCATAGTTTGCATTTGTTGCCCAGGTATAAATATGCGTAGCTCCTGTGAAGATGCACGGGGTTTAGGTAGAGAAGGAGGAGGAGGAAGGGAAGAAATGAAAGGCAGGGAGGTCAACCCGACGCACGTCCGGTTTGCTACCCTGCACTGGGGGAAGGAATGAGGGGATTAAAGGAGAAGAGAGAGAGAGAAGTGAAGGGTAACGTGTGTGTAGATGTGACCTTGTCCATTGCACGCTTATAAGCGGTCGCGTAGTTTGGTCGTCTTTAGAAAACTTAGCAATGCCCGCGTCGCTTTGCTGGCCTGCGACGCGTAGAGCCATGAACCTCGGATCTTCTCTTCGGAAAACGGTCTACTGTGTAGTGTCTCTAACGTTTCACGCAGCAAGTTGCGTTCGCTCGCAAAACGTTGACATGAACACAGTAGATGTTCTATTGTCTCGTCAGTGTCGCACGATTCACATCGGGAGCTATATTTTTCGTTGAGGGGCCATATTTTTCGTTGAGTGGTGACAATGTCACCTGTCGTAGGACCACTGTTCATTGACGACTCTTGTTCATTATTCCCGGAATAGTGAGGCACACCTGTGGTTGTTGTAGGCACCACGGAGGTGACGCTGGTCTTGTTGCTGGAGTGAAGCCAAAAGGAAGGCATTCTTTATGGGCAGAAATAATCTTTGAAAACATAGCTTGTGGTCTTTGAAGTGGCAACACTGCAACATGGTGACCAGGAACTCGGCAGAGGTGTCTTATGTGGGCTCTCAAATTGTCAGTGGAAGTTTGTAACTGTCGGTATGGAGCCGCTTGTTTTCTGCCTCAAATTGGGTGGGGCGCGGGGAAGGCGCGCCTTGCCTGTCTGTAGCGCGCTCTGCGCAGAATGCAAGTAAATCTTTGAGCGTTACGTTGGTAATGCCAGGGATATTGGCCGAGGGGCCTGTTCATGTAGCGCTACAAATTGATTATCTCGTTACCTTGTGGACCATCTCTTTCGGATTAGATATATTAGGCTCTGTGTTTGCCGGTAACCATAATAAATATTTGGGCTCGTCTAGTAGCGGCAAAATGTGAAATGAAAAGATTTTTAAGCACATACTAATATCAATCATAATCGTGATAAAACAATATATAAGACATTTAGAAGCACAAACTCTTTATATTATACATTCGGTGGCTTCGACGTTGACATCATGGACCTTAGGACCTATGGTTGGCTACAGCCTAAGAATAAATGTAAGTTCCACCCACAGCGCTGATGGTCGCACCCACGCAAAATTCGGATGAATATGTTTACAGAAATTTATTTTCACAGAGTATGGACATAAATAACCTTTCAACAGAACAGCTGAACAAAACAGAAGATGCACAGGCACAAAGATATCTGTTACAAAAATATATTTATACATATGTACAATAAATTCTAAACAAAAACACAAATAAAACGTGAATATTCTCTATCAACAGCTAAAATTTGCGGGACGCTGGATCCATAACAAATGCGAATTCAGGCTATATCAGTGCTTATTGCTAGTAATCAGGCTGGTGACTGTATACGCCGGACTGCCAAGTGCTGTATGGAACATTTATTTCGAAATTACATTCCCGGACAAAACGGGAATTTATCTTTATTGAACATTTCGCGCCCCGCAAGCTTGTGTTATTAAAAGTACATTTTGTGTATTTGCGTGACATTTCTGCCGGTACTGAACAGACAACAGCCTACAAAAACCAGGCAGGCCGAAAGACAAGTTTTGTATGTCTCTCACAGACGAATACAAAAGGGCAGGACCACTGGCGAAGGAATCCCTTCTCACCGAGAAAGAAAAGTTCTTGTGACATAGCACATATAGCAGCTCTGTGTACAGTCGCTCCAAGATCGAAAGAGTGTGCGATGGCGACGGCCCGCTGGAACCACCTCGCAGCAATAGTGCGAAGTACAGTAAGTGCCAGTAACAATGAGAAGGCAGGGGAAGCGGCCTCGAGAAGCACGCCTACATAGATGAAAGGAAGCGGTTTACTGCCAGATTGCAAAAACCAGCATGCATGGCCCTCCAGAAAAAAAGAGCAATAACTCATTGCTTCAGAACATTCTGATTTGTTTCCCGTAGAAAGCAGTTCGGGTATGTTGCTGATTGGACCAATTTCCACCTTACGAAGCGGTCAAGGATAGGCCGCCATACGAAGTCCAGGAGGTGGCTATGCAGAAATGATGCCATTAGCACGTTCCAAGGCACACGACTAGAGCGAGTACGGCAGGCCGGACTAACTAACGAGAGCCACAAAGCGGCTGTTGTGTCAACAATAGGATGGTTCAACACATCTACCCCGGGACAGGTTGACTGGACATGGTGATAAAATGCGACAGCAGTTGCATAAAATGAGGGAAGTGTTACTCATTGTGGGCCCCTGCTAAGATGTGCATTTGACATTAAATGCTGAAGGTGAGTTAATTGTTTAGAAAAAGTGGTTAACAATTTTGAGAACTTGTTACTCTACTGTGGGAGAACATAAAGCCGGAACATGGGCGTCACACTTGATGAGGACCTGTTGACAAAAATTACGGCATGAGGTAAGAGCACAACAGCGTGTGGTTAGAAAAAGTAGTTCACGATTACAGTACTTGGTACTCTACTATGAGAGAGCTGAAAGCTGTCTCACATGGCAATCGGTTATTTACGTGATGTCAAGTAGGCTTCTCTTTTTATAGACATACGACTTATGCGTAGAGCCACGAGTTTATTTTGCTAGTTTTCAGTCCCAAAATTTTACTTGCGTCGCCTCCAGTACAGCAGCCCGGCTGTCATTCATCTGTGCAACAAAATAATGTCAATTTCCGTTCTAACCATAAGCACTCTTCTTGGAAAATGTCCTAAACAATTCCGGCTTCACTTCTCTGCCAATCATCACACCATGGCAAGGCATGACAAACTTATTATTTGTACTATGAGTACTTACGTTACCAGCAAAAAAGTGCTTATGGTTAGAACGGAAATTGCCAATTATTTTGTTGTACAGATGAATGACAGCCGGGCTGCTGTACTGGAGGTGGAGCGTGTATTAAATGCGAAGCATTTTTTTGTGTACTGCAAGAACTTTTGGCGTCTATCTGCGTATTTATTTATCTATCTAGCCGCTTACGTCTGATTGCTCTCAGGATCACCTCATTAGCTTGGAGTGAACCAAAATCAGTATGGTAGGGTAACATAGTTTTGCGAATATGAGGTGCTGGCCATGACATGGATAATGTCACATGCACATCACGTACATTGACAAACACTTCCCGCCAGACAGTGGCACATACCCACGGTATGTGCCACAGGTGATTCACTATCCTGCTGGCTATCCAATTTTATAAACATTGCATATGTACTCCTATGATACAGCCGTCACGTTGGGTTAATGTCACGTCAGGTTAACGTCAATTGTAGTTAGGTGCCATGCGCTGAAGATAGATGTAGCAGTGTAGCAGTGTCCAGGGCTACCTCGCCGCACCAGTGCTTCCTACCAGCTTATCGCTTCTGCTGTTGTGAATACTGATGGTCTTGTCATCGTAGCGGAAGTGCAAACAGCTGGTTAATTTGTAGAAAAGCTTCCGAACACTGGAATTGGTGGAACTCTCAGGTGCCTTCTAGTGGGTCTACCCAAAAGGGATGCCGCTCGCGCTGTGAGCCCTAGCCGTTACTGTCGCCATTGTGAATGCTCGCTGTGTGCCAGCTAATAAACGCCTTAACAATTTGGTGGAGAATGCTGTACCCTTCAAACACCTTCGGTTCGCATTTGAAGCCCTTGGAGCTTAGATCACGTACTGTGCCTTCTACCATGCACCAAGACGCCGCTCAGCAAACGCTTCCTCCTGCGCCGACGCCATGTTCCGGTGTCCCCCGCATCCGCGACCCTCCTGTCTTCACCGGCGCGGATGGCACCGACGTCGAAGACTGGCTCGCCATGTACGTACGCGTCAGCGTCCCCAATCATTGGGACGAGGCAGGTAAACTCGGCAACCTGGTTTTCTACCTCGCGGATGTGGCCGGCATGTGGTATAACAACCACGCGTCTGATTTCGCAACCTGGTCCGATTTTAAGACCGCTATCACCAACGTTTTTGGCCGCCCTGCCGTTCGTAAGCTGCAAGCCGAGCAGCGCTTACGCGAACGCGCTCAGCAGGCTGGTGAATCATTCACCAGTTACATTGAAGACGTCCTGGACCTATGCAAGAAATCCAACGACAGCATGTCCGAATCAGACAAGATCCGGAACGTCATGAAGGGCATTCCCGATGATGCCTTCACGATGCTGCTTGCCAAAAACCCAGGCACAGTAGCTGAGGTCATCACGCTGTGCCAGAGCTACGAGGAGCTCCGCCGGCAGCGTTCGATGACCCGTCGCTCCACACCACGAGATGCAGGGCTTGCAGGCTTGGAGGCGAGGTGTGACCAGGTGGCACTGCTGGCAGACATCAAGTCCTTCATACGTGAGGAAATCGCACGGCAGTTCTCTCTCCTGCCCTTTTCCCACCCACCGGCTGCTCAACAATCGGCCACTACCATTTCCCCCCCATCCGCCGAGCGATTGAGCAGGAAATAGCGGAGGTAATGCCTGCGTACCACCCACAACAGCTTCCGGCTCCTGTACCCCCATGTTACGCCCAAGTGGTCGCCAGGCCGCCTCCAGTCGTTCAAGCGCCCGCCCCACTGACTTACGCCGAAGCTGCCGCACGACCTCCATCCTTTGCAGCGGGTATGCCGGCTACGTATGTTGACGTGACCTCTCAGACTCAGCTCCAGCACCCCCTGCAGCCTTTCCAGCCACCGTTCCGTCCATCGGCTCTTGCGTCATGGACAAGACCTACCCCGGCGAACTGATGGCGCACACCCGACAACCGGCCCATTTGCTTTGCCTGCGCTTACGCCGGCCATGTAGCACGTTATTGCACTCGCGTACATATGCCCCATATCTCGTCGCCTGTTGCTGGCCAGATCAGGCGTACCTATCACGACGAAACGCCGTCTATGCCACCGCCAACTCGCCTAGCTTCATCTTCTCGTAGGTCACCATCTCCACGACGTCGTTCCCCGCCCCCCCATGCGGCCAAGTTCAGCTGCTCACGAGCGGGAAAACTAGTCGTCGCAGTCCCCGAGGCAAGTGCTGCGACGCTATCGCAATGTGAAAGCCCTCAGAGCAGCCCCTCGAATGTCATTGACGTGCTTGTGGACGGTGTTTGTGCATCGGCTCTTATCGACACTGGAGCTGCCATATCAGTTATGGACGAAAAACTCTGCCGCTTACTTCAAAAAGTGACGACGCCACTTTCTGGGTTGTCCCTCCGTACTGCAAGTTTGCATCATATTCATCCTACAGCAAGGTGCACAGCTCGCGTTGTCATTCAGGACGCTCTGTATGTCGCCCAGTTCATCATTCCGGCATGCTCTCATGACGTCATCCTGGGATGGGACTTTCTGTCCCGCCATGACGCCGTCATTCATTGTGCCGCGCTGAAATTGAACTCTCACCCTTCTCGCATATGACACCAGAAGACAGTCCCTCGACACTGAGCAAGATTCTAACGAAATACGGTACAACAGTTCCTCCGAACTCGACGACAGCTGTGTCTGTCTACTGGGCTGATCTCTCCGACACAATTGCACTCGTTTCGCCATTCGATCGCGCTTGTAGCAGGAAAGGGTTGCTAGTACCTTTCGCGACCGTGCAGGTCAACCAGGGCAACGCTGCTATTTTTGTAACCAACCCGTCCCCGTACACTGTTACCTTGCTTCGAGGAGAATCTCTCGGCAGGGTGGAACCAGTCGACGACGCACAAGTCCTGGACGTACCCGATGACACGTGCTGTCCCAGGTCGCGTACCATCAATGCTGTTTCCACTTCTCATCCGTCGTCTGCTGATGTATTTGGCCCCTCCATCGCTGACAACCTTACGGTGGTACAGCGTTCCCAGCTTCTGGACCTGTTGCAAGAATATCGTTCTTTCGATGTCGGGCGATGTTCTCTCGATCGCACGTCCGTTGTTACGCATCGAATCGACACTGGTGCCCATCCACCTTTACGGCAACGTCCATATCGCGTGTCGCCTGCTGAACGTCGGGTAATTAATGAGGTTGACGATATGCTCCGACGCGACGTTATTCGGCCCTCGGACAGTCCATGGGCGTCTCCTGTTGTTCTTGTGGCGAAGAAAGACGGTTCTGTGCGGATCTGTGTGGACTACAGACGTCTCAATAGGATCACTCGCAAGGATGTTTATCCACTGCCACGCATCGATGACGCGATTGACAGCCTTCATGGAGCCGATTTTTTTCTTCTCTCGATCTGCGCTCGGGGTATTGGCAAGTACCCATGGCTGACGACGCTCGACCAAAGACTGCCTTCGTCACACCAGATGGCTTGTACGAGTTCAACTTCACGCCGTTTGGTCTATGTAATGCACCTGCGACCTTTGAGCGCACGATGGACACCGTTCTGCGCAGCTTGAGATGGTACACGTGCTTGTTTTACCTCGACGATGTCATTGTCTTCGCTCCGGATTTTTCCACGCATCTCCAACGTCACAAAGAAGTTTTCGCATGTGTGAGCAATGCCGGCTTACAACTAAATCTGAAAAAGTGCCGCTTTGCAGCACGGCAACTCACCATCCTGGGGTACGTTGTGTTCAAAGACGGCATTCTTCCTGATCCTGTCAATCTTTGGGCCGTGGCCGAATTCCCCAAACCTGCATCTGTCAAAGAACTGCGTAGTTTCGTGGGCCTGTGCTCATACTTCCGACGCTTCATACGAAACTTTGCCATGATCATATCCCCACTGACGAAGCTTCTTGGAAGTAACGGGCCCCTCAATTCGTGGTCATCCGAGTGTGACGACGCGTTCGCGAAGCTGCGCCATTTGTTGACGTCGCCTCCCATTCTACGCCACTACGACCCTACAGCCCCAACGGAAGTGCACACGGACGCCAGGGGTGTAGGCCTCGGTGGTGTCCTGGCGCAGCGCAAACCTGGATTCTCTGAATATGTCGTAGCATATGCAAGCCGTACGCTCACGAGAGCCGAGACAAACTACACCGTCACGGAGAAAGAGTGCCTGGCGATCGTCTGGGCCCTTACAAAGTTTCGACCTTATTTGTATGGTCGTCCATTCGATGTCGTCACCGACCATCATGCACTATGCTGGCTTTCACCATTGAAGGATCCCTCAGGCCGTCTCGCCCATTGGGCTCTTCGCTTACAAGACTACGACATCCGTGTGCTGTACCGCAACGGACGCCAGCATGCTGACGCTGATGCCTTCTCACGCTCCCCTCTACCTCAAGACGACGTGCCCTGCTCAGTAATCTCAATTGCTGCATCTGCCATCGATGTTGACATCCTTGCTACCGAACAGCGAAAGGATAATTGGATCGCCCCGCTGATCGACTTGCTCCCTGATCCGTCTGCAACACCATCCACGCGTGCCTTGCGTCGTCGAGCTCACCATTTCACCATCCGTGACGGCCTCCTACACCGAAGCAATTACAACTCCGATGGCCGGCAGTAGTTACTCGTCATACCCCGCAGTCTTCGGTTGGAGATATGTGAATCTTTCCATTCTGATCCGCAATGTGCGCACTCTGGGGTATCCAAAACTTACCACCACATTCGACAACGCTACTTCTGGCGCGGGATGTACCGCTACGTGCAGCAGTTCGTTCGCTCTTGCCTCACTGGCCAACGCCGCAAACCGTCAGCACACATGTCGCACGCCGGTCTGCAACCGTTACCTTGCCCTGACCATCCCGTTAAGCGCGTGGGTATCGATTTGTATGGACCACTTCCTCTGACGTCGGCTGGTAACCGCTGGGCCATCGTTGCCGCAGACCATTTAACGCGATACGCCGAAACCGCCGCTCTCCCTGTGGCTACTGCGCGCGATGTTGCGCCCTTCCTGCTGCATCGATTCATACTGCGCCACGGACCACCCCAAGAGCTTCTCAGCGATCGAGGCTGTGTCTTTTTGTCGGAAGTCGTCGAAGCCATTCTGACGGAGTGCCATTCTGTCCACCGCAAAACTACTGCTTACCACCCGCAGATGAATGGCCTCACCGAACGCTTTAACCGCACCCTCGGCGACATGCTTTTGATGTACGTCGCTGCCAACCACACGAATTGGGACAATATACTGTCCTTCGTCACCTACGCCTACAACACCGCCCCTCAGAGCACGACTGGTTTTTCACCTTTCTACTTGCTGTACGGAAGGCACCCGTCGCACACCATGGACACGATACTCCCGTACACGCCGGATTAATCTGAGTGTCCACTCATTTTTGAGACAGCCAGGCTTGCCGAAGAGTGTCGCGAGCTTGCCGAGGCTTTTACGACACATGAGCAAGAGCGGCAGAAGAGTATTCGTGATGGCTCCACCATTTCTGAGCCCACGTTCCTTCCTGGTGCGCTTGTATGGCTTTTGATCCCGACCTCTGCAGCTGGCCTTTCTTCCAAACTACTCCCCAAATACGAAGGCCCCTACCATGTCATCGAGCGCACCTCTCTCGTCAACTACCTGATCGAACCCGTAGAACAATCTTCGGACATGCGCCACCGTGGGCGCGACATCGTCAACGTGGAGAGCCTGAAGGCTTAATATGACCCGCTCATAGTAACAAGCTGTTAGGTAGCCAGGCGGCTCCCTCTTCGACCCCGGGGTAATTGTAGCGAAGCCTCCGAACTCATAAATGGGTCGAACTCTTGAGTACCTCCTAGTGGGGCTACCCAACAAGGACGCCGCTTGCGCTGAGAGTCCGTGCTTGGCCGTGACTGTCGCCATTGTGTATGCTCGCTGGTTGCCGGCTAATAAATGCCTTAACACTGTAACTTTAACGCGTTAAGAAATTCAGAAAAACGACTCTTGAAAAGAACGAGGGCTAAAAAACCACTGTCAACAAAAACACGTCATTACGTAAGTTCCCTTTCTCAGGAACTCGAAATGGAAATAATTGAAGCGAAACACAGGTACATGAATGAAACTCTTACTGATTTCATTAAAACATCACCGAGAAAATTTTAGAGTTGCCTTTCAGGACCGAAACTTGTCATCCAACTTTTGAAGAACGGTAATGTAACTATCACGGATAATTAAAAGATGGCTTGCCAATTTAATGAATATTTTGAATCAGTTTTCATTAGGGACGATGATTCAACTCCTCAAGTGCGAATTTCTAATGAGCAATGTCTACCTGAGCTAACTATAACACAAGAAGGCATTCTGGGTCTCTTACTTAAAGTAGATGAGAAAAAATGCCCAGGACCTGATCAAATCCCCAACGCCTTCTTAAGGCGTTATGCCGAGTGGTGTTCATTTTTTCTGTTGGACATTTTCACAAAATCACTTCAATCCGGTCACGTTCCGATAGATTGGAGGAGTGCCAAGGTAACACCGATCCATAAACAGGGTTCCAAATATGACGTCACGAATTTCCGACCAATTTCTTTGACAAGTACTTGTCAAACACTGGAGCACATTTTGACTGCTCAGTCAAAAGTCAGTCAGTCAAGTTTGTAGAAGAAAATGGTATTTTAGGTAATAATCAGCCCGGGTTTCGCAATGGGTATTCCACAATTTCAATTCTTACTGAGGTTATGCATGCAATTGGTCAGTGTTTAGATGGAAAAGGTCAAGTAGACATCATATTTATTGATTTCCGAAAAGCATTTGATAAAATATCTCACAGAAAGTTGCTTAAAAAGTTGTCTTGTTTGACTGGTGGCAGTCAGCTATTAAAATGGATAGAGGCATATTTGTCAAATAGACAACAATTTGTTGAATTAAATAATGTCTCCAACACTAACAAACCAGTCAGATCAGGCGTGCCACAAGGGTCCGTAATAGGCCCTTAACTTTTCTCTATTCTATATCAGTAACATGGGGGCCGTATTTTCTCAGCAAATAGCTATAAAAATTATGCAGATGACACCATTGTGTATGCGAAGATAAGCTCCACTGACAATCAGCTGGAGCTTGATAACCATTTACAAATAATTAGTCTTTGGTGTGACGAATGGCAAATGGAACTGAATGCATCAAAAACTCTCTTCATGTGCATGGCATGTAAAAAAGACCCGTTATCCTTTTTTTACAGCCTCAAAGGCACAGGGCTGACTCAAGTAAAGAATGTCAAGTATCTGGGTGTTCATCTTACACATGACTTGAGCTGGTCCATGCATGTTGACAGTGTTTGCAATAAAGCCATGCGTAAACTTTGGTCGTTACGACAAAAACTTCACGATACCACCCCTGAACCTAAAACAATGGCGTATAAAATGACTATTCTTCCAGTTCTGACCTACGCAAGTCATCTATGGGAACCATACACCAAAACAAATGCACTAAAATGTGAGCGTATACAAAACAAAGCCTTACGGTTCATCTTCAACTCCACTTCCAGAACTCAGTCTATTAGTGAGCTTAGAGACAGAGCCGGTTTAATGACGGTGAAACGAAAAATGCAACATAATCGACTGATATTCTTTTTTCCCATACTCAATAGAGACTACAAGGTTCACCTAAGGGAGCACATCGCACTACAGCCATTTACCACATCCAGAACAAAACACTCGAAACATATCACACCACTTAGCTACAGAACAGATTTATTCAAGTATTCGTTTTTGGTTCGGAGCATCGATGACTGGAATCAATTACGTCAATACATAGTCAAACATTGTGATTTACAAAGGTTCGAAAAGGCTTTGTCAGAATATTTGTAACCAAATTGCTTGTTCCTTGTTGGTTGAATATGTTTAATGTATTATATCAATATGTTGAATATGTACTATATCAATTCAAATCTTTTTTCTCTTTTTGGTGACGTGTGCGTGATGTATTCGAACATGTTTCTTTGATCCGTGACCTATGTGGGATGTATTCTGATATAGTTTTGCGTTTTTGTTTTGTTATTTCCATATAGTGTGCGTCTTGAGCGCACAGTGTGAAACTTGTTTCCACATATGTTCTTTGTACATGCCAGATATGTAACCGCAACTCCTGTCTTGGCCCTTGGGCTGACAGTATAAATAAATAAAAAATAAAAAGGTGACACCAGCAACATTGACCCGACAAATTGGAGGAATAAATGTCAGGGCCCTAGCAGAAATTGAACTCGACCATTCTGCGTAGCAATCAACAATTCTACCATAGAGACACGCCAGGTCTCGGAACCTTTCTATTAGACTCAAATGTTCGTGAAACGTCAATTGTGGTAGCAGTGCTGGCCATACAATTTTATAAAAATTACATATGTACTCACATGATACAGCCGTCATTTCGGGTTAACGCAAATTGTAATTAGGCGTTCTCGACTGAATTTGATTTATGCAGCAGCGTCTTGGCTGCAGTCCCTGCGAGCACCAGCACTTCATATCAGCTTATCGCTTCTGGTGTTGCTGATGTCGATGTTCCCTTTGGCATCGTTGCGAAAGTTCAAGGAAGTGGTTATATAAACATCTACGTCATTTTTAGCTCATATCTATGCTCGCAACACGCTTACATATACGCGTACTTAGCGTAATTTCATACCGTGTCACTAAAAAATATTACAACGTGGTCTCATTCCTCCCACATGCATTGCATAACGTCGACGCCCATGGTACGTGGGATCTGCCGAATTTTTTTTTCACGTAACGCGAGAATGTCAGCGTCTGCCGGCCAGGCACTTGGCCAACTCCTCGTCTATCCGAAAACTGCAACACTGGAAGGCCATGTTGCGTCACGAAAGCCCGAGTGGCCAGCGGGCGCTGGTTCCACGGGGAGGGAACACAGCTCTTAGAGCTGTGGACTGGGAGGCCCACGCGACATTTCTCAATGATCTAAATAAAAATGTTCTCTCTCCTCTCTCCTCTCTCTATCTCTCTCTCTCTCTCAATGCGAACATCTTCCTGGTGTGGCGAAGGACGCCGCGTGCACCGGCTGGCATGGCAGAAAAACTTAGAAATAGTGCAATTTATCTGCAAAAAAAGAGAGAAATGTCTAGTTAATATGCCAAAACAGACGTTTGAAAGTAGCGATAAATTAGGGATGGTGCCAACCTGAAATTTTCGTGACCAGACAGACTCGTAATACAGCCGATTTGCCTCAAAGTAGCCACAAACTGCCACCCCGAGTACTTGAACGAAGCTTCAGTATACGGTGCGCATCAAAAGCACCATGATGCTCGTATAAAGGTACTCTGCGAATGAATATTGCAAATTTTGATTTGTTTGATTGAAACTACATATAAGGGCACATTGTATAGAGCCCTCGATGCATCTAGGGCACATTGTATAGAGTTTTTGTAGACACCTCGAGCTTTTTTTATTGCGTGAACGGGCTTCGACAAATCTTTAAAAAGAAGTTGACGGAACAGTTGTCTCGAACTGTTTGTTGTCTTTGAGTTTTCTTTCCCAAAATATTTTAGTATGTTTACATTAATGGGTCTCGGCTGCATAGTCTCCTCAAAGAACGTGCGAAGGCTTCTCTGCAGCTGGCCGTTGACTGAATTGTTTCTTTTTTTTAGGTATGAAGCAACCTGTGGTCGGGACTTGTCTCATGTCCTTTGTATGCAGTGCGTGGAGAGAGGAAGAAGAAACTGCCGAACACATGATAATGTTCTGTAAAGGGCTTCACCCTGTAGTTCAGGTTTAGGGACAGTGAGCACTGGGGTTTAGGGACAGTGAGGGCAAAATAGACTTTAAGCGGGTAGAATTAACTAGAAGGAGGTTATTTGATTGGTGGCTAAAGTCAAGGAACGAGTGAAAATTGAACCCTTCGCTGCAAAGTACGAATCCTCAACCTCACTATTTAAAAAACATAAATCTAGTTTTTGGTTTATTAAGTATAACGGCTTGGTGGCTCTAGCCACCGCCCAATCTAAAGGGTACAGCCATATCCATCCATCCATCCATCCATCCATCCATCCATCCATCCATCCATCCATCCATCCATCCATCCATCCATCCATCCATCCATCCATCCATCCATCCATCCATCCATCCATCCATCCATCCATCCATCCACATCCATCCGCTCCATTCCGGCGCGTACTCTAGTTTGAGGGGAGATCGCTAGCGACGGTGCGCTGGTCTGTATAATAAAAGTGCTTACTCCTCTCTCTCACACACAGCCTTGTTGTACAAACTAACACATGAGAATGAGTGTGGTGGAAGAGAGGACTCGCATAAGCGGCTGTGTGCGCAACCTGAATTGTCTACGGTGATGAATAAATGGCACCTCTTTAAGGCGCGTTTACTCTTTGGTCAGCGGGCGGTCCTTATAAGTGCCTTTTCTCTTGTTGTTGGCCTATGTACACTGGAAAGACACAAGCAGTCCGTTAGTGGTCTCTCGAAGGCCCCGCCCGCGTTTTGTCGTGCTCAAAGTCTTTCGTCGGCCAATTCTGATGTCACACTGGGGGCACACGCAGCGACACCGACTAAACTTGCACACCTGCACCTCATTTTCAAATATGCTCACTGCTCTGCTATTGTCCCTCTCCGGCTAGTTAGCGCAGCCCCCGCCCATAATCCATGGTAACGAGGGATGGGGTTCTAGATACACAATTGGATAGTGAACAAAAAACTTCTGTTGGATGCTGGAGCTGCCTATTCAGACGCCGTGGAAGCCTCTGAGAGGAGTGTGGCAGCTTGGGCTAGTTGGTATGGCATGACGATAGTTAGAGCGCGAGAACAAAACGACGACACAGAGACACAGAGCGCTCGTGTCTTTCGTGTCCTTCTTGTCTCTGTGTCGTCATTTTGTTCTCGCGCTATAACTATCGTCATGCCTCTGAGAGGGTATTGTTAACTCCCCCAAGATTGCCTGCTTCGTGGTCGTCTGAAGCAGAGACATGGTGGTGAATTTTCGCTCAGCCACCGATCTCCCGACGACACGCCGACGACAGGTCTGCGGAAGCGTTTCACTAGGGTTTTCGGTCTCTCATCATGTTAAGGCGCGTTTGCACTATAGAGCGACACGACATTGGCATAGCCCCGACGAAAACACGAGGCAGACGCAAACCATCGGCCGACGAGTCACCCGCCGACGAAGTCGCCAGACCCCATGGTCACACTATAGGCCGTCCACGACGACGACGCCTCAAAAGACAGCATTGCATCGTTGTGTAACATGATGGGAGACAGAAAACCCCAGCAAAACGCACCCGTAGACCTGTCGTCGGCGTGTCGTCGGCGTGTCGTCGGGAGATCGGCAGCTGAGCGAAAATTCGCCCCATGTCTTCGCTTCAAACCACCACAGAGCGGGCAATCTTGGGGGAGTTAACAATACTATCTGCGAGGCTTCCACGACGTGTGAATAGGCAGCTTAAGTCCCCAACTGAAGTCTTTTATTCGCTACCATATTGTGTATCCATAACCCCGTCCCTCTTTACCATGGATTAGGGGGGGGGGCTGCGCCGAGTAGCCGGAGAGGGACAATTTAAAGCAGGGAGCATGGCTGAAAATAAGGTGCAGGTGTGCAAGTTTAGGCGGTGTCACGGCCTGTGCCCCCTATGTGACTGCAGAATTGGCCAACGAAAGACCGTGAGCACGACAAGACGCGGGCGGGGCCTTCGAGAGACCATCGGCGCACTGCTTGTGTCCTTGCAGCGTACATAGGGCGACGACAAAAGAAAAGACACTCCTAAAGACAGCCCGCAGACCAAAATTGGTGTCGTGTGTAAACGCGCCTAACACTACGATGAAATGCTGTCTTTTGAAGCGTCGTCGTCGTCGTCGGCCTAGTGTGACCATGGGGTCTGGCGACTCGTCAGCCGATGGTGTGCATCCGCCTCGTGTTTTCGTCGGGCTCATGTCAGTGTCATGTCTCTCTAGTGTAAGCGCGCCTTTACAGAACTTTAAGTCGACCCATGGCTACTTCCCTTTACGGGGAAATGAGTGCGATATTATGTTTTAGCGACTGCAGGTTTGTTTGTAAGGCTGATGCGTCTGATTCCCTCATTATTATTCGTGTGTGTATATTAAACCCAGACTTTTGGGAAACTTTCACTTGTCTTTTGTGTATTTTGGCATGATAGGGTGATTAATCGCGAATCATAGGGCGCATTACTTGTAGGTACAATTGATGATTGATTGATATGTGGGGTTTAACCTCCCAAAACCACCATATGATTATGAGAGACGCCGTAGTGGAGGGATCCGGGAATTTCGACCACCTGGGGTACTTTAACGTGCAACCAAATCTGACCACACGGGCCTACAAAATTTCCGCCTCCATCGGAAATGCAGCCGCCGCAGCCGGAATTCGAACCCGCGACCTGCGGGTCAGCAGCCGAGTATTTTAGCCACTAGACCACCGCGGCGGGGCTTGTAGGTACAAGTACGTCCGATGAAAGTAAACAACGTACTTTTAAGAACGAGAAAAAAGCAGTGTGATTTTTGTTAAGGAGGAGGAGGAGGAATAAATGAGGAAGGGCAGGGAGGTTAGCCAGTTCTCAGACCGGCTGGCTACCCTGTACTGGCGAAGGTGGTAAGGGGATAAAGGATGAGAGAAAAGAGACGTTGTAAAAAAGAGAGAGAGAGAGAGAAGGTCATCAGACGATCCACGACACTGTTTACACTCTGTCTCTAAGACCACTTGCCCGCAGGAAGCGCAACAACGCTCTCAGTGCCTTGCTTGCAGAGGACGGTCTTGGCCAGTGTACTAATACCCTTTCTTCCGACAATTGGCGATTGTCTATTCTATCTGAAGCTTTTGACAGTTCTTTTCTTGGCACGCTGAAGCGGAGACACTCGCAGAGAAGATGGGAGAAAGTCTCTGCGCAGCCACAGTTGTCACATGTCGGGCTTCTGGCCATTCCGATTCGAAACGAATAAGCATTCGTAAAGGCCACCCCAATCCACAGACGGCACAAAAGTGTCTCCTCTGCTCTGGATATTCCTGATGGAAGACGGAGCTGTAGGTGTGGGTCCAAATTATGAAGGCGGATGTTGGTGAATTCCACTGAGCGAGTGTCAGTTCTCATGCAAGTGATCGAAGCCTTGCAGCGGTGTCCGTTCTTGATAATGGTATAGCTACACAAGGGGCATCATCAAGAGCAGTTCGGACAGCTTCATCTGCACGGTCGTTTCCATCAATGCCGCAGTGGCCTGGTATCCATTGATACGCTATGTCATGTTGTTTCTCTATAGCCCGGTGATGAAGCAGTCGTATTTCAGCAATTAGCTGTTCGTTTGGTCCATGACGATATGGCGGGGCAATGCCCTGCAGAGCTGCTTTGGAGTCAGAGAATATTGACCATGTCTGTTGCGGTTCTTCAACTAGGAACTCCAGAGCGGCACGAATGGCGGCGAGTTCAGCCGCCGTGGATGATGTCAGATGCGAGATCCTGAACATTATCGTGATGGATTTCTCCGGAATTACCACTGCGCCTCTTGAACTTGTTGAAATGACCGACCCATCCGTGTAATTGTGAAGGCGTCCACTGTGTTTCTCATGTAGAACCAGTAATGTTGTTTGTTTTAGGGCCAAATTTGACAAATTTTTCTTCTTTTGCATTCCGGGGATGGCTTCCAGTGGATGTAGACACCACAATGGTAACGACGGTCTTGCAGCGTGCGTGAAGTTCGTGGGAATCACCGTGCGATGTGGGGCAATAATAGAGCAGAACGCAGAGCATGGCCTGGAAGTTGGAAGGGAGGCTAGGTGATGCGATTGAATCCGGGTGGCATGTCTTATGTGCGTTTTTAAAGCATCGACACGAATGTAGGTTGTGATAGGGTGTTCATGAGCGATTGCGACAGTCGCTGTTGAGGATGCGCATCTCGGCAGCCCGAGGCATATTCTCAGTGCTTGAGCTTGTAATGACTGGAGGACGTGTACGTTCGTTATGCGGGCCTTGCCAAGCACAGGTAGGATGTAGCGCATGAAGCCAAGAAAAAGTGCAGCATACAGTTGAAGCATGGCTCGTACCGATGCACCCCATGATTTTCCCGCTAGAAACCTTAGGACGTGGGTGATCATGGTCAGTTTCTTCTTCATGTAAGCGATATGAGGGCTCCAAGACAAATCACGATCTATTATTACTCCGAGGAAATGGTGAGTCTTTTGATAGCTGATTGTGTGTCCATTAATTCTGATGCGGTATGGCGTCATTGTCATGCGCGTAAACGCGACTAGTGAGCATTTCTCATATGACAGCTCCAGTCCTCGTCCTTGAAGGTAGTTTGATGTCAGTGCAGCCGCTGTCTGAAGCCTCGCTCGTACGTGTAGACGCGTGACCCCTGATGCCCAGATGCAGATGTCGTCCGTGTATATCGACAGATGTACGGAGTGTGGCAGGACGTCAACGAGGCCGATGAGCGCAAGGTTGAAAAGTATGGGGCTTAGGACCCCACCTTGAGGTAAGCCGCGATAAGTATGATGTTGCCTTGTTGCGCCATCTTCTGTCTGAACGAAGAAGGTTCTGTCCTTCAAATAGCTGCAGATTAATTGGTAAACGCGGCCTCCCAATCCAATGCTGCCGAAGGCGTCCAGGATGGTTTCATGTAATACATTGTCGTATGCAGCCTTAATATCCAAGAAAAGTGCCGCTGATAATCTCTTTAGGCTCTTCTGCTGTTGTACAGACGTAACAAGATCAACAACATTGTCTATGGAAGACCGTCCACGTCGAAAGCCGGTCAAAGCATCGGGGTATATATTGTCATGTTCTAAGTACCACTCCAGGTGAGTCAGCACCATTCTCTCCATCACCTTTCCAAAACAGCTGGCAAGCGCGATGGGGCGATAGGAGGCCATGTCCAGAGGCGATTTGCCTGGTTTGAGCAGGGGCACAAGGCGGCTGCACTTCCACGAAGGAGGAACCAAACCGTTGCTCCACGAGTCATTGTATACAGCTAGAAGGGCACGCCGAGCTGTTCGTCCTAGGTTAGCAAGGGCCATGTAAGTGACTCCATCGGGTCCAGGCGATGACGAGCGCTTGCATGCTGCCAATGCTGCCTGAAGCTCCTCTAGAGAAAACGTATTGTCCATCCGAGTGTCTCTGGACGCCGGCGCGTTTCGTAGGTTACTCATGTTGACCCTGACCCCTTGTTTGCAACCCTGGCACAGAAGTCTTCCGCTACATCAATTTCACGCCGGCCTTGGTGGAGAGCAAGGCATTTGAACGGACGATTCTGTTGTGGCAATGTTCGTAGGCCGCGGATTATTCTCCTTATTTGCGAAAGAGGTTTGTGGGGATCGAGTGACTCGCATAGTGACTTCCATCGTTGTGACTGTAGTGCATTGATTCGACGTTGAAGCTTCTTTTGTAGACGTCTCGCTTCCCTCAAGTCGTAGATGGATTTCGTGCGCCTATAACGTCGTTCGGCGCGATGACGGATTGCGCGAAGTCGCTCCAACTCCACCTCATATTTGCAAAAATCTGGCAAAGGTCAACAATTAAACGTTGCCTCTTGAATAGCGGCCTTCATTATACCTTCTAGGCTTTCAAGAGAACTTTTTTGGTTTCTCTCGCATTGCTTCTCTGTGGATGATCTATACTTTGACCAGTCTATCCGTGAAGTGGGTGCGATTTGCGACTTGCTCAGCCCCTTGATTTTTATATAGGTGGGGATGTGGTCACTGCCATGCGTTTCATTGTCCGCAAACCACTGCACCTTGGTGTTTAGGCTACTTGACACAAAAGTTAGGTCGAGACAGCTACTATATGTCAGACCCCGTAAAAACGTGGGAGCGCCGTCATTTAAACAATATAGTTGGTGGTCAGATACAAAGGAGGACACATCTCTTCTCCGACGGTCCATCTTCTGGCTTCCCCACAGGGGGTGATGAGCGTTAAAATCACCGGTAATAATCCATGGCCCAGGTGTCGCTGATATAATGGCGCTTAATCTTGCTGGGTCAAAGTGGCCTGAAGGCGAGATATATACTGCCACTAGCGTGATGTTCACGTTCTTACGCTTAACTGTCAGGCACACGTATTGGTTGCTGTCGTCCGGTGTTACTGGATGCTCAATATATGTGAGTTCGCACGTGATGTAAACAATGACCTTACTGGTTTTGTTACGGGTTGCAGATCTGAAAGCCTCGTATTTATAAATTCGTATAGCATTGTGAAGACGTGGTTCACAAATTACGATAATTGGAAACTGATTCTTGAAAACATATGGTCAAAAATCCGAAATGCGGGGTTTAAGACCTCGGGCATTCCATTGGAAAATTGATGCCTCTAGCACTTGTTTACGGAAGGGCTGCAGAGAAAGAGCCATGGTGCTTCTATAGATTTGATAGCACCGGATTCAAAGCGTCCAATATTTGAAGAGCGCTGTTGGCAGCCGGAGGCTGAATATTATTCAGGAGTACTCGAATTGTCTTCATGAGGGTCTTAATCACGTCTATTATTTCGTTATCTTGACTGTCATGACTTACTCGCTCTGAAGTAGCTTTCAGTGGGCGATGCTGCCGCTCTACTGGCAGTTCACTGACGGCAGCGCTGGCCACGCGTCAGGGTCAATGTTTCTTGCGTCTTTCTGAGGGTGCTTGTTGTTGGCACTTGTTGATGCTTGTGGTGGTGAGTGCGTGATATGGAGTAGCGGTGTATCCCTGGCCTTGGCAGAGGATGTCCTAGGAGTTTTACTATGGCGCGAACGCCGACGTCGCACTTTGGCGGCAGCCTCTCTGTGGGTAGAACCGTCTCTGGCCTTCTGCCTCAGCACTTGCATCTCCTTCTTCACATTTGGGCACTGCTTTGATGACGCCTCGTGAGGACCTTGGCATTTGCCGCATTTGCGATGTTCTGCCTGGCAGGCTTCCGTGTTGTGCGACTCCGAGCATCGGGAGCACACAGCAGAACTTGTGCAAACAGCACTCACATGTCCTATTTTACAGCACTTCCGACGCTGAAGAGGTTTCGGCACGAACGGCCGTACTGTGTGTCGAAAATGACCAACTATTACTCTAGTTGGGAGGCTGTCACCCTTAAAAACTAGTTTCACGCATCGTGAGTTCTCGAGACGGCGGGCTTGCAAGATTATAGTAGCTTCCGTCACTGGTTTGATTAGAATGGGAAAATCAATATCGCTGATAGAGGTGTCGACGTCGTAGATAACGCCTGCACTAGAGTCTTTGCCATCTGGTATGAAAGAACGTACGTTGATGTTCCCGAGCACATTCACCTTGGTCAATACGTCGAGAGCAGTACGTTGCGTAACGTCTATCGCCAGAACGTTCTTGCGGCCATTGATTCTCACGTCTGTTATTTGACCCGGAACGAGCGCCTCAAGTGACATAGACGTGACTTGGCGATTAAGTCGGTTCCTGCTGTCGGCGGCAATCAGCGGGACAAAGTAGTGTGAACCAGTGGCTCTTGAATATTCGTGGTGGCCTTACTTTGGGAAGGAGATGTCGTAAGCAGCCTCCTCTTCGCCTTGTGTCTTGCCACGGGCACGAAGTCACTTTCATTGGAGCTCTCATCACTGGCCGTAGAGTACATGAGCGTGTCCTCACTGTCGACGTCACTTGGGTGGCCGGAGTGCTTTCTTAGAGTGGCCACAGACGACGCGGAATGTATGGGTGGAGGCCCTGGTGATTCTACGTCCATTTCTGCAGGCAGAAGAGCGGCGCCTTCCACTAGCACCAAAGAAAACAAGAAAAAAATAACAGAGACTGAAACCAGCGTTCCACTCAGGAAAAACTTCGTCTTCGTGTAAATTAGAGGAATCAACATATTTGCAAAGCACAAGACTACGAGTAGTTACGACGTAACTACAGAAGAAGAGACAAGGACAGACAGAGCGCTGCCCTTGTCTCTTCTTCTGTAGTTGCGTCGTAACTACTCGTAGTCTTGCGCTGTGCAAATTTGTTGATTCCCAATTACCAACTAGCCTGAGCATCTGTCTTGTAAATTAGAGGCACTCTTATTTGCCAGGCCAACATTGGCACAGCTAGATTCAGTAATAAGGGCGTATAGTGTATGTACTGTTTCATGTTATGGTATTGAACGATTGCAGCTACTACTATTTATTTATTTATTTATTTATCTGCTTGCTTGTTTATTTTTAAAATTAATTTATTTATTTATATATAAATAAATGGTATACTACTACTGATACCATATAATTGCTACTACTACTACCACTACTACTACTACTACTACTACTACTCCTACTTGTAGTATGACTACTACGACGATGACGATGATGATGAAGTTGAGAAATGGCGAAATGGCGTTGATCAAGGACCACTCAGGAAAGTGAAGTGTTTTCGCAAACATTGAAGTACTTAAACCAGTAGGAACTAGGCAGACCAGCAGCTCTAAACATATGTGACTGCTAAGCCTCGTCGATCTTTTATAAATGCATAAAAGCGTAGAGCGGCTGCAGGGGATGAAAAAAAAACAAGAAACGGGGGTTCATTTACGCCGTAGAGCTAACTCGACGAAAGCGCTTAGTGCGGCGTGCGATTAGTGGATCAGGCTAAATTAGTCACGGCGAAATGCGACGCGACTTCCCTGATGGTGCAGCGTGGATAATGAACGACCGTTATGCGAATGTCCTCAGTTGAGCGCATGCATCACTCTTCAGACGCCGTTAAACAAGGGGGCTGCGAGACGCGTGGCACTTGCCATTAGTTGCCGCGAGTAGCACGCGCATTATCGCCCATAGAAGCATCCCTCCATTCTTTCTCTCCTTGACTCCCGAAGGCGGGAGCACAATTGCAGTTCTTCGTCCTTAAAAGAAGTTCACATGTTTCAAAAAACACTGCGAGAGAGGACACGAACATGGTTTGAAATACTGCGCACTGGAGCCAAGTCCGGTGTAACTGCATGCAGAAAAGGAAGTAATCAAGCTGGTAAAGGCAGGGAGATGTTGCTTAGCGAGAAACATGATACGTTAGCCGCTTGTTGATGCTTCGCACGCTGCTCCAGTCGTTAGGCGAAGGATGCGATGGGCAACAGCGTGATGAAAAACACAGCATCCTATGTAGCTGCACGAGTAGATTTTGCGGGAGTTGAGTGGAAGCCAACAAGGTTGTACAAAAAGCAAAAAAGCTCTCATTTGTTATGCTCATTAGAAAAAGAAGATGAAGAAGAGGCGGAAGAAATAACTATTGCGCCTGGACTTGGGAGGGGGAGGGTGCGGAAGTCTAGTCTACTATCAATATTGCACAGCGAAAACAGAATTTGCTAGATATACTACCGAGTATATTCACTGTTTTATTTACCTAATTATTTATCATTCAGCTATGTTTATATTATCTTATAAATTTAAAACTACGAAATCAAGGTGAATCCCCAGGAGTGTGTATGTGCCATATTTTGTAAGGAAGGATGGAAGGAAAGAAAGAAAATAATGTTCTTTTTTTTTGCTGTGGACATGACTGGGTTCTGTAAGGCTCAACCAAACAGACAGACAAGCCTAGATAGGGCACTTGTTTGAGACTTACGTGGCTTTAGATCCTCCAGCGCCCACCGGGCGAGCTGCTACTAGTCCCTCTTGTTCTGTGAAGCATCAGCCGCATTGAAAAGGAAAAAAAAAGAACAGTTCACAAACACAGTCGCTTCTTGCCCTTCATGATGGACAAAGGGATGTTTTGCAAGTGCACCGCTATTCCAGAAACTTTGGCCGATGTGCACTACCTATCGCAATAAACAGACGCATGCGGTGGTTAACCACCGAGAAGAAAAAAAATATTCTTACCGAATACTCTTAACGTCCTGGCGCTTGTGTTTAGAAAAATCGATTAACGATTTAGCGTACTTGGTACTCAAATATGGGGGAGCATAAAGCTATTCCGTGGGCCTCACACTTGATAACGGGGTAACCGTAGCTTTCGTCAATCTTGATCTCAGCTATAGAGGGGCTTCATTAATTGGTCGTTTGAAGGTTTAAAAGCGTTATTACAGTGAGAGTAGCCTCATTATTGTATCTTGCTCAGCGCATAATGCCACTGGAAAGTTGGCGAGTAAAATCCCATAGAGAGACATAGCCACATGTACACATAACACGAAGCGTTTATCTTGCATGAATTTTATCAGGCCGGTCCTGCAATATGTAAATATATTGTGGTTTTTCTAAACAAATATTGACACATCTATGCTCGAAAACGTACAGCACAAGATGGTAGGATTAATCTTCAACCACTGCAAGAGAACGAATTCCTCTACCGAGCTCTGCACTGAACAGGGCTATCTACACTTAGCGACATAGTAAAGATACATCTCGTTTAAGTTTTTTTTTTACAAATTGTTGAATGGCCACTTCGAAACTAATGCCTTAGCCCTCGCTGTTCTACAAGAAGGGAAAGTGGCCAGAAACACCATCTACCGTCCAAAGTGTATTTATACAATAATAATGCCTTCCTTTTTTTTTCATTTTCTCTGACCTAATAGGAGAACGGAAAGCGCTTAATTGAATTAGTGTGGCACAGTCAAGACTATAAAACTTCATATGAAACAGCACAAAGACAAAGCACTAAGGAAGACGTGATAACAGTTTTGTGCTTGTCAAGTCTTTCTTTGTGCTTCGTCTTCGTGCTGTTCCTGTGAGAATGCAAAACCAAGTAGCCCTAGTCTCCCTTTCAGTACAAAAGTTTATAGAAAGTACTAAAAATCTTATGTTGAGGCTTCAAAGTTCCTTGTGCTGAACGTACGTATACGGGTGAAAGTATGTACACTGAAAGTTGTTATTTCTTTTTCTTCATTATACTTTTTTGTTTGCAGACAATGTATATTTATGCTTGTTTGCTGTATGCATTAGCAATCCCAATATTCTCGATACTTGCACAAGACAATATCATTACTATATTGTGTGCTTTTTTTCTTCTTGTGTGCTCTTCTTTGTATTGCTTCTACATTACCTTGCTTGTACGACGTTCGTATTTTTCCCACTTTCGTAGTAACTCTCACAGAGGGTTCACAGTATACTGTACGTTAAGTAAGTAAAGTAGCAAGTTTTCACTTGCTAAGAGCACAGGTCCGTTTGGCGTCTGGCGTATGGCAGATACGCTGCATCTCGCGCCAACTGTCATACCTCCTGTTTGTTTCCTTGTCAACAAGGCGCAAGATTGGTCCCGCTAGTAGTACATAATGTCGTGGTTGCGCAAACGTTTTCAGCGAAGAACGAGAATGGGGGCTACACATACAGACGCTAAACTTTCAACTGGACTTTCAGGCGGACACGTTTTTAAAACAGAAACCGTTCACCTGCACCGATCTACTTCCACATATCCGAATGCACCGAAAGTGGTGACAAGCTAGCTGGCATAAAGATAGAAGCAGCGGTAGCATTCAGAAATTGAAAACGGGTTCAAAATTTTTCAACTGGAACTAACGCGTGCTGCATTTACCTAACGTAATTCATTTGTAGGTATAGAGCAGTAGAAAAAAATGTGTTGTGCTCTCTCTACGTCCGCAGTTCCCTAAAACTTTCTTCAGCGGCACATGGGTGCGCCAATCATCTCAACTGGATGCCCTTTGATGTAGTATTTCTGGTCTCGAGTAAGTGTGTTACCGAATCCTTTGGACATCACGACCCTTGGATTTGTCATCAATTGAGTCGAGAAGGAGGAATAGAGGGGCAAAAATGGTACTTTGTATGTGTCACACAAGCGGCTGGTCATTTCAGAGCGCGTTGATTGGATACATATTGAAAGTCGCTGGACCGACATCAGTCCACACCAGCACGGGCTCTTGAACTGAGTCAAATTGGTGTGTGCTGTAATGGACGGCCTACTTCGTGGACTCTTACGGAACAACCGCCCTTCCCCGTCCCTATCTTCCTTTGCAAGGACGTGAGGCTCAGTGTCGACAACACCTCCGGAGCTCTTGCGCCTACATCGCCTGCACTTTCATGTCCGCTTTTTTTGTTTATTTCGCTCGTATCCCCTGTCTGTTTTACTCTGTGACATCTATAGCCGAAGATACACATAAGCCGTAGTTGGTGCCCAACCATGTTTATCCTAGCAACATGCAAGATATTACACACAATAAGGTAGGTTACTCACAATTTTCAGCAGTACGCCGTAAGAAATTAAAATTCCGCCAGCTCTGCTTGGCAGGCGCTGATGAAACATTGAAGTTGGTTGCGTGCAGTGGGGTTGAATGATGTAGGATTGAGTGAGAATCAACTGATTGAATGAAGCGGGCGGAGCAGCTCGTGCGCGTAGTGGTGAGTTGTGGGAATAAGGAGTAGTGGGATTGGTGGGAGGGAGAGGCTCATATCCGTAGCGGCATTTACCCACTTTCTGTGGGTGAATGCCACTGTGATCCACGATGACCACCGAACGTGAAAGCCGTGACTAAGAGCTTAGTTAGTAGAAAAAGTGTATAAGACTTTTTTCGATGAGCCCTGAATTGCCACGTGTGACTCGTTACAGAGAGACGCGTTAACTCTCTTTGTATCATGACTCATGACTCTCCGAACAGACTATAGTGATCTCCAAAGGGAGTTGACATGTCTCCTTAAAGAGAGTCATATACGTGGTGAGCCGGAACTTTAAAGAAAAGGTCAAATGATTTTTTTTTCTATTTTGTTCAAGATACAAAAACATTCATAATCTTTATAAAAAATAGGCTTCCTCTACGCCGATTGAAATATATATATATATATATATATATATATATATATATATATATATATTAAAATAGAGATGTTGTACGTCGAGAAAGGTTCAGACGTAGCTTGGCAAAATGTGCTTTATCAGGCAGGTCTGACTAATGGCGAGCGGCGTGCGCGAGCTACTACTGCAGCCACCCATCATCCTCGTCTTCTTCATTGCCAGCAGAGCGTCCGTTATTCAGATTCATTAATTCATTACAATTACTCCCCGCGAAATAAGGAGCCATCCTGGCGACCTATGGACAAGTAAACATGGGAGGGTCGTAGCAGGGCTTAAGTCTCGAGACGTGGACAATTTCCTGGCCACGACGACGTTGGTCAGAAGGTGGTTCCAGTGGCTCGATGAGGTAATTCACCGGTGACGTTTTTTGTAGCACACGATATGGGCCGTGATACTTGGGAACCAACTTGGTAGAAAGGCCAGGTGTAGCAGAAGGAACATGCAGCCAGACGAGTGAACCTGGATCGTAGGAAGTAGTGTTATTTGATGCGTCATGGTGGTGCTTTTGGCGTCCTTGGTCTTGGGTTGTGAATGATCTTGCCAGTTGGCGGCATTCCTCAGCGTATGTAGCGGCTTGAGACAGAGTCGTGGACTCTGAGGAGTCAGGTTTGTACGAAAGAATGGTGTCCATAGTGCAAGAAGGTTCGCGTCCGTAAAGGAGGAAAAAAGGAGAGAACCCAGTAGTGCTTTGAATGGCGGTATTATAAGCGAACGTGATAAACGGGAGCACTCGGTCCCAATTGGAGTGGTCTGACGAGATATACATAGACAGCATGTCACCAAGGGTGCGGTTGAAGCGCTCTGTCATTCCATTGGTCTGGGGATGATAGGCGCTTGTAGTGCGGTGAACGACGTGGCACTCACGCAGCAATGCTGTGATGACGTCTGACAAGAATACGCGACCACGATCGCTCAGTAACTCCCGAGGTGCTCCATGACGTAATACGATGTTGTGAAGAACGAAAGTCGCAACGTCTTTTGCTGTAGACGAGGGAAGGGATGAAGTCTCGGCATACCGCGTGAGATGGTCGACGGCAACTATGATCCAGCGGTTACCGTCAGCAGTGTTGGGAAGGGGACCATAGATATCGATGCCGACGCGGTCAAATGGTCGGGATGGGCATGGTAAGGGTAGCAAGGTACCACTGGCGTGACAAGGGGGAGTTTTTCGTCTCTGGCAAGTCGAGCAGGCCCGAACGTATTGTCGAATGAAACGGTACATGCCACGCCAGTAATATCGGAGACGTATGCGAGAATGTCTTCAGGAAACCTGCGTGGCCACATTGGGGGTCGTCATGAAACGTGGAACAAATTTCGGATCGCAGATGACGTGGAATCACGAGTAGCCACTGACGTCCACCGGGTGCGTAGTTGCGTCGGTACAGCACGTCGTCGCGAGTGGCGAAGTGCTCCACTTGCCGACGCAACGTGCGAGAAGGGGGGAAGCTGTCCGCCCAGCCAGGATATCTAGAATCGAAGCAACCCAAGGGTCCTTGCGTTGCTCAGATGGCATGTCGGCGATGGTGACGGCAGTGACATCACAGGTTAGACTTTCGCAGCAGTCCGGGTCACTGGGTAGAGGCGAACGGGATAGGGCGTCTGCGTCTGAATGTTTCCGGCCGGAGCGATAGACCACGCGAATATTATATTCTTGGAGGCGTAATGCCCATCGGGCGAGGCGACCGCTTGGATCCTTCAATGACGACAACCAGCAGAGGGCGTGGTGGTCAGTCACGACGTCAAAAGGGCGCCCGTACACATAAGGTCTAAATTTTTCTATCGCCCAAATAATGGCGAGGCATTCCTTTTCAGTGACAGAATAGTTGCTTTCGGCTTTGCTAAGAGTTCGGCTTGCGTAGGCAACCACGTACTCTTGGAAGCCGTCTTTCTTCTGTGCAAGAATAGCGCCTAGCCCGACACCACTAGCGTCGGTGTGGATCTCTGTGGGTGCCGATGGGTCGTAGTGTCGCAGAATAGGCGGCGACGTGAGGAGTCGGCGCAGTTCATTGAAAGAGTCGTCACAGGTGGCAGACCAGGCTGAAAGGTCTCTGGAGCCGGCGAGGAGCTTGGTCAAAGGAGCGATGATCGTCGCGAAATTGCGGACGAAGCGCCGGAAGTAAGAGCAAAGGCCTATGAAGCTTCGGAGCTCTTTCATGGTGGTCGGTTTGGGAAACGCTGAAACGGCTGTAAGTTTGGCAGGGTCAGGAAGAATGCCGTCTTTTGAAACCACGTGGCCAAGGATCGTAAGCTTTCGAGCGGCGAAATTGCACTTCTTCAGATTCAGTTGCAGCCCCGCGGCAGAAATACACGCGAGGACTTTCTCGAGGCGGGTTAAATGGGTTGCAAAATCAGTTGAAAAGACGACAATATCATCTAAATAACAAAGGCAAACGTTCCATTTGAGGCCTCGAAGGATAGAGTCCATCATCCGCTCGAAAGTAGCTGGCGCGTTGCAGAGGCCGAAGGGCATGACTGTGAATTCGTAAAGCCCGTCGGGCGTGATGAAAGCAGTTTTTTCACGATCGGCCTCTGCCATGGGTACCTGCCAGTATCCAGAGCGGAGATCTAAAGAAGAGAAAAGTTCGGCTCCCTGTAGGCAGTCCAAGGCATCGTCAATGCGTGGCAGCGGATAGACATCCTTGCGCGTGATTCGGTTGAGACGCCGGTAGTCCACGCAAAACCTGATGGATCCGTCCTTCTTTTTCACCAACACAACTGGAGAGGCCCAGGGACTGCTTGACGGTTCGATTATGCCACGTGTCAGCATGTCGTCAACCTGTTCATTGATGGCACGGCGTTCGGTAGTTGACACACGATATGGACGCTGCCGTAATGGCGTCTCTTGACCGGTATCTATACGGTGAACAACAGATGACGCTCGACCTAAGGAGGGCTGATTGTGGTCAAACGAGGCTCGAAAACGCTGTAGGAGCTTGATCAGCTGTTTCTGCTGCCCAGGCGTGAGGTTACAATCGATGGACTTGTGGAATACATCCATAGGTTCATTAGCGTCAGTTGCGGGTGTAATGGTACAAGTTGGTAGAAATGGCTTGTCTGGATAGATCGGGTCTTCAAAAATACAATTTAAGGTCTCGAGGCTTCCCAGACACTCACCGCGTAGCAGGATGTACGGGCAAGCAGAAACGTTGCACGCATAAAGTACCGCCGAACCATTGGAAAAGTTGATGACGGCAAACGGGAGGACGATGGTTCGGTGTTGCACACTAGCTATAGTTGGTTGGAACAGGAGCGTCGATTTAGTGGCAGCAGGGGAAAACACAGGCACTATGACGGCGGACAACGGCGCGATGCGGACGTCAGCTGCGGCAAACACTTTCGAGGGACTGTGGTGGTCGATATCAAGGCACGGATTTGTCAACGTGAGTTCAGCACGAGCGCAGTCGACGAGGGCCTGATGGGTAGAAAGGAAATCCCATCCTAGTATGACGTCGTAAGATGAACGTGGGAGAACAACAAAGTTGACGGCATACCAAACATCTTGAATAAGAACGCGTGCTGTGCACTGAGCTGTCGGCGCGATGAAATGGGAGGTGGCTGTACGCAGAGCAAGATTCGTAAGCGGCGTTGTAACTTTTCTCAAATTGCGACACAGTATTTCACTAATTACAGAAACGACGGCGCCTGTGTCGACAAGTGCACGTACAGCAACACCTTCTACTAGCACATCAATTTCGTTGGTCGGACAAAGAGGAGGTCTTAGAAAGTTCGACGACGACGCAGTTCTTGCCTCCGGAACTGCGGCTGTCAGTTTTCCTCTCGAGCGGGGCTCGTGCGCCGAAGCATCGGGGAGACAGATCGGCGACGGGGTGGTAATGACCGGCGAGAATCGACGGGGCGTCGTGGGGACAATGAGCCGGTGATAGGAGAAGATGGTCGCTGGGGATTCTGGGCAGCCTGGTAATTTGCAGAATTCCCATGGTCTGGAGGCTGGAAGTTGCGACGGCGACAGTAGCGTGCTATATGTCCCACGAAACCGCATGCGAAACAGATGGGTCGATTATCCAAGGTGCGCCATGGGTTAACGACAGAAGGTGCAGGGGGCGAAACGGGATGGGGTGCCGTGTATATAGGCAGCGTCGTAGGGTAGGAGGACCCGGTGCCCCGGTATGCGCCAGAGACAGGTGGGGCTGGGGGTCTAGCAACGACGGCAGCGTAGGTCAGCGGCGTAGGGACAGGTGGCGATGGAGGCAGTGCCTGCGTGACCTGTGTCTCAATGACCTGGCGTAGACGTGGGTCTAACGAGGTTACTGGCGCGGATGCTTCGGCCACAAGAGAAAGCTGACGCGCAACTTCCTCACGAATGAATTGTTTGATTTGGGGCAGTAAGACGGTGTGATCAGCAGCGACGTCGCGTACGAGGGCGGAAACTTCAGCCGTATCTTCTGCGGCCCTGCGCGTCGAGACACGCTGCTTACGCAACTCGTCGTACTCCTGACAGAGCTGGACAACATCGGTGACGGTCCGTGGATTCCTGGCGACGAGCATCTGGAAGGTGTCGTCGTCAACTCCTTTGATGATGTGCTTGATTTTGTCGCGTTCGGTTAGAGATTCATCGACGCGCTTGCAAAGGGACAAGACATCTTCAATGTAACTCGTAAAGGTCTCGTCCCTGCGCTGGACTCGACTACGGAGACGCTGTTCCGCGCGAAGCCGGCGCATGGCGGGACGGCCGAAGACCGCGGAGATGGTGGTCTTGAAGGCGGACCAGTTGGTAATTTCGCCTTCGTGGTTCTTGAACCAGAGGCTGGCCACATCAGCGAGGTAAAAGCGCACGTTTGTGAGCTGGTCGCTGGCGTTCCACTTATTGGAAGCGCTTACGATTTCGTACTCGACGAGCCAGTCCTCGACGTCTTGTTCATCGTTGCCGCGAAAAATTGGTGGGTCGCGTTGCCGAGGCGCGCCAGTACAGTAGACTGTCGTTGGTAAGGCAGCTTGAGAAGGGCCAGGAGCAGTAATGGTGAACGGTGAGGGTAGCGTCCAATTGCGAAGTTCCAGGTTGATGGGAACCCCGGCTCCTCCACCACTTAAAATAGAGATGTTGTACGTCGAGAAAGGTTCAGACGTAGCTTGGCAAAATGTGCTTTATCAGGCAGGTCTGACTAATGGCGAGCGGCGTGCGCGAGCTACTACTGCAGCCACCCATCATCCTCGTCTTCTTCATTGCCAGCAGAGCGTCCGTTATTCAGATTCATTAATTCATTACAATATATATATATATATATATATATATACATACATATATATATATATATATATATATATATATATATATTACACGTAAGAAAGCTAATGGAACTAAGTGTGGTGGTTATTGAGAAAAAAGTCCTCTCCTTTAGCGTGGGCTTCAGTCGGAGTTCAGAGCTGAAGCTTCCGATTCAGACTGAAAGAATATAATCCTGAACAATACGCAGAAGCGAATCAGATAGTCGACGTGAACGCGATGGGAGCCCGCAATAGCATCTAACCACGTCCGCCAGTTAGTATAAAATGGATTGAACGAGTTCCGGAAAATATGAAGCTGTCAAATGTGCTGTGGGAACTGTATCGCGCTCCACAGTGTCGTTTTTCCAAACCTGCATATTTTTTTCGTAATGAACAAGCATACCCAGCACAACAGCAGTTCATTTGTCTGCTAGTTTTAAGGAGATCTTATTTATCAAAACTGACGAGTGAGTCGGAGGTCTCGTGATAAAAAAAAATGGCAGCATATCCACGGAGTGAATGATGGAGAGTGGGGCGAAGCATTCTTCCGTCCATGCGTTCATCTGTGTGACCGTCCATGCGTCTGTTCGTGCGCCCGTCCCTGCGTTCGTTCATGCATCTGTCCCTGCGTCCTTTAATGCGTCCATCCGTGCATCTGTCTGTGTGTCCGTTCGTCCATCTATTCAACACTCCAAGTCCCACCATCTCGCATCTTTTTATCATATATTCCCCATATAGAAGCACCGCCATTCAGTGGACATTCCAAGGACTAAACGAGAGGTGGCACACGCACACTTTCTTACAGCTTGCGCTTCGGGTCTACTTCCCACCTTCAACCACCTTGAGTTCATGGTATATACTAGTCCACTGTATTCATGGCACTGCGGCCCAATGCTCGCTAAACCTTTCTAAAACCAAGGAGGTTACGCCCAGCGAGTATAACGTAGCAACCTTTTCCTGTCAGATAGTGCTCAATGTACATGCCAGTGGCTGCTAATGTGAAATGAGAGACAGGAGAATTCAGCTTTTAATTTCTTACGGCTTGCGCTTCGTATCTGCTTCCCCCCTTTTACCACCTCGAATTCATTCATGGTTTATACTAGTTCATTGTATTCATTGCCCTGCGGCTCAACGCTCGCTAAACCTTTCTAAAACTAAGGAGGTGACACCCAGCGAGTATAATGTAGCAACCCTTTCTTGTCTGATAGTGCTCAATGTACATGCCAATGGCTGCTAATCGGGATCGCAGCGTGCGCGTTGACTAAAAGCCGAAGGCTCCTGTCTCTCATTCCCCATTAGCAGCCATTGGCATGTACATTGAGCACTACTTTTTATTGTTAAACAACGCACAGAAGAAATCTCTCACCGGCACCACCTTGGAGGTCAAATGTTATACCCATTTTGGGAATGTGCCACTAGTGGTAACGTACTACGAGGGATGCACAAGCCACGCCATAAGGAGCTTCGCCCCTAAAAAAGTTAGGGTCAGAGTTACGTTTAGACTGATTTCAATTCGAATACGGGCGCTAAAATGGACGAAAAAGAAAACTAGACAGATCGAGACACGAGTATTTTTTTTTCTTTGCCAGATTTATGCTGTATGAAGATGTCTTATAATAAAGCCAGGGAACGAATAGGGGCGGTTATTTGTACTTCTTGTGGTAATACTGGTAATACCTAATTTTGGTATTACGAGTATTACATAATTTTGGTATTACCAGTATGACCTAATTGTGGTAAAGCTGAGACACGCTCTTGGTGGTCGAAAAAAAAAACTTGCTGCAGCCGTCAGGGATCCAGCCCACAATTTCCGCGTTATGCAACGTTTGTGCGTTAATCACCCACATATAATGACTATAATGCTCTTTTAGGAATAATTTTAGCGTGAGAAGTTCTTGCGAAAACGGTCGCATGTATGTATGTATGTATGTATGTATGTATGTATGTATGTATGTATGTATGTATGTATGTATGTATGTATGTATGTATGTATGTATGTATGTATGTGTATGTATGTATGTATGTATGTATGTATGTATGTATGTATCTGCGTATGTATGTATGTATGTATCTGCGTATGTATGTATGTATGTATGTATGTATGTATGTATGTATGTATGTATGTATGTATGTATGTATGTATGTATGTATGTATGTATGTATGTATGTATGTATGTATGTATGTATGTGTGTGTGTGTATGTATGTATGTGTGTGTATGTATGCATGTATATGTGTGTGTATGTATGTATGTATGTATGTATGTATGTATGTATGTATGTATGTATGTATGTATGTATGTATGTATGTATGTATGTACGTATACATGCATGGTAAACCGTAAGACTCGCGAAAGTTGGACAAGACCATACTTACCCGCGCCCGCTTGCAAGTGGCTCGGATCCATTTTTCTTAATGACGATAATTTGGCGGATAGATCCAGTAAGTATCGACCAATATTGTTATTTTTTTGCCCCTTGCGGTATTACACAACTTAACTTCGGCAGGGTTTACCCAGAGACGTTAGTGGTTAGTAGCAGCCGCCGTAAGCCGTGTGTGTTTAAGCGCCGTTACAGTGCTAACGGTCTCCTGATGGCTTCGGCGAGAGTGTCTGATAGTCATTAATAGACCGCTGACAGTGGCGCTTAATTAGCGCTCGCTCACTGCAGTTTGCTGGCGTCAAAATTGGGAGCACATCTCTCTCTCTCTTTTGTGCTGGTCGCATATGTAAAACAGCGGGAAATGTAGGTTAATGAGAGATATTATGAACAGGGAAAAATTAACGCAGTTCCGTATAGGTGGCCACATTTGTTCAGCAAGCGTTAATTATCTACTCACAATCAGACGATGGCCAGGCGAGGATTATGAGAGGAAAGTGTACAGTGCAAGCTGTTGCATACGGGGCAATCAAGTCTATAGATGCTTTACGCGGACTTGCGTAATTGGAAGCGAGACGATACCGTATGGGTAACCGCACGCTGCGATTCAGCCTGATTCGTGAATTTCTCGACTGATTCGTGGTGCCTTCAGTGGATATAATAATGTACGTTACCGCAATACGAAATATTGTGTTCGCTTACCCGCACTAAAGTAATACGAGCGATTTCTTGCGTGAGCTGGCCCACTCGGTACGGGCCAGAGTTATTCAATCATACGAATACCGAAACTCCCCATAGGCTCTGTGTATCGAACTCCGGACACATCATCAGCCAAGATGGCGGGAGTGTGCAGATAGTCGCGCGATCTGTTTACGGGCACACCAACTATAAAACGAGTATTTTCTGTTTCGCGTTTGTTGCTTTGCAGAGTGCGCGACCATCTGCTAATTCTCTCAAAATCGGTGAGTAGCGTCGTTGCGTGTTCGGATTTCGGAACGCAGTTTTCGCCACTGGTGTAATTCTAAGACTCTGGTACAGAGCAGGCGCTTCGTTCGAGATTGGCAACAGTAAATGTTTCGTCAGAGCATCACATTTCTTTTGTTTTCTGACCGTATATAATGTATCGGTATTCCTCTCTTGGTACAATTTGACGTTTTTATCCTCCACGTGTATCATTTTCAAAGACGTGCATTGATATAATGTGTCGGAAGTGTTGTTGCATAGTGTTGTTGGCGGTACAGAAGATTATGACGACAGAAGTGGCCCAGACAAGAGCAGAGAATTCCCAACGGTGACAAGTAAAGCTTTTTTCTGTTTGGCCTAGAAATGTCATCTGGGCTTGTAAATTGCCTGCTACTTTCTCTCTCGTCTCTTGTTAAGTTTTTATTATGTACTAGTAGATTCGCATTTACGCAATTCCAAGGAACAGTTGCACACCGTAGAAGAGAAGTGCTGTGTACGCGAAATGGTCATGACGTGCCTACGCATAAAGTGTCTCGAATGGGACTGGCTTGGGGGATTCCGTGCTGAACGGCTGTGTCGTCCGTGACCTCCGACGCCCGCGTTGCTCTCACGGAGTTGTGCCTCGTTCTCGGACTATTTCGACGTTGTCTCCCATAGCTATAGGGGTTTCAGCGCAAGCACGAAGATGCTAGAAGAAACGTGAAACGAAAGGCGAGGCAAGGAAAGCAAAGAGGGCAACACGGGTGCTGACAACCAACTGATTTTATTTTTCACGGCACAAATGATAATATATACAACAGGCAACTTTTAAACAGCAAACGTGAGACACGTGACATAGTTCTGGGGAAGTGTCCGATAAAAAGAACGCACAATGAAAAAAATGGCTTACCCCTGTCTAAAAGCACGATCTATTTGTCATGCAAGGCCACCGAAGGCTGGCTCACGCATCTGTCACCACGTTTTCTAATATGATGTTGTATATATTATTATGTGTAACGCGAAAAATAAAACCAGTTGGTAGTCAGCGCTCGTGTTGTCCTCTTTGCTTTCCTTGCCTCGCCTTTCGTTTCACGTTTGTTCTAGCACCTTCGTGCTTGCGCTGCAACTCTTATTAGCATGGAATTTAACCAACTAGCCCAAATAGCCGTTCTTCTTGTCCCCCCATCTTTACTATATCTGCTCTCTCCTTCCCGTCACTTCTGTGTCGAGAGTGGTCTCTCTCCTTTATATTCCTACTATTCATTTGATCTCCCTCTATCATCTCCCGCACGGAGCTTAGCCATGTTGCCAGATTAGGCAGACAGAAATGAGCTTCTTTTTCCTTTCTTCAATAACAGCGCCTTCATTCACTCTCGAATACTCGCAGGCTCCATAAAGACCCTTTCACTGTTTACAAACACAGGCCCTTGATGACATCCGGTTTCATCTACCGATGCGCCATTATTGGTATCGGTGGGAAAGAAGTGCATTTGAAAATATCCTGTTGGTTTTCCACACTTTCTTTTCCTTACTTAAAAAAATATATTCAAAAAACTGTTTTTCTGAGCTACATAAAAACTACAACAGGTTCCCTTGATTGAACATTACGCACGTTCTTTTTATCTATAAAACTAATAAGAGAGTTTCCTTACCCTCGAAAAAACGCAAAAACGTCCCTTCAGTTTCGACGTTATGAGCTGATAAATGAGGTGACGGAAAGTTTTGGGGGGGCGCAACGCTTGCAATCTTGAAACCGTCTGCATACAAGCAGCTTACTGCTTCAGTGAGTCATACTTTTTCAAAACATTGGCCTCCATCGCGATAACTAACCAACATTGGCGAGTATATTCACCACATCGCAATATTTGTGAACAACGCGCAAAGAAAATTAGCTCTCAGGAAGTAAGCAAGCAAGTGGTAACCTGGCCACAATGCAGTATTACTGCCACATCGAGTGACAAATAAAGAGGTCACAAGGCACTGTAATACGGCGGGAAAGGATGTGAGGGTGAAAAGGAATGACAGAAGGGAAAGGAGAAATCATGTAGCATAGTTTAGGAAAAGCGAGCAGGGGACAGGGGTACACTCATTCACAAGTGGGCCCCGAAACTGAGAATTTAGGCTTAAAGAATGCATTGTATATAAATGTGTATCAGTCAGCTTTTTTCTTAATTTCTTGAGATTTTTGGGCCGTTCGGGAGCGCATTTTTCTTGTGAATCATGTTTTGCGAATAAACATAATTTAATCAGTCGCTCACACGTCCACTTATTCAGAAAAAAAATTGAATAACTAACAAAAAAGCTGCCCGCACATCACACAGGTCCTTCGGCCATTCAGGCAGCGTCGAATGGGTTCTTCGAACATGTCAGGTTTCAAGAGCTCTGAATAGAGAAGCCCAATGAACATAATGAATAGGTTGAACGCCGAAGCGGTCAAGCTGTCGGGCTCTGCAGCATTGATTTGAACGGAACTGAAAGGCCGTCCGCACAGCTGGCAACGTTTCGTTCACCCGAACAAACAAAAAGTCCGAACGGACGTGGCGAGCCTCCTTGGCTGTTCGACCGTTACGAGCGGGCATGCTGCCATAGGCGAGGAATTTCTCTACAAGACGCTGGCGGTTGTTGACGGAGTGGAAGAATACGGTTACAGCCTGGAAAGGTAAAGTTACTAAAGGTAAAAGAAAAAAAAAGAGTTTCTAGGGTTGGAGGCGTTCCTTTGATGTTGCGGTACACGTCGGCTCGTTTCTGTTCTCAAATTCTCATACACTCGCCTCACTGCTAAAGATTCAGCCAGTCGCACCCTAGACGGCGAATATTCTTGTGTACTACTGTCGTTTTAAAAGAGGCTCTAGAGCCGGCACTGGTGCTCAGTTTACGTTCTGCAGCCATAGCAAGACGTAGCCTCAGCCAATTCTTCGTCCACGCAACGATGGCCATCGCGGTTAGCACAAGCCTTGTCCTTTTGATTGCCTCTGTGACGCGGTTCGGAGCAGCAGCGCAAGGCGCAGAAGATAAGGTCGCGTGCATCCAAATGATGGGTGAGCGAGACTAACCGATTGTGCAAATCATCTCTCGTCATTTATCCCTATTTCCTCAGATGGGCGCATGAGTGAATGCTTCGAGGAGTCCCTCTCCATTATTGCCACATATTTTCTTTTAGTGTGTGTCTTGTTCTGTAGATATGTATATGCCCCTGCGTTGTGATCGTTGCGAAAAAGCATGTGGAATGGGAAGACACTGAGCAGTCGCCAAGGTAGAATGTAGAAGGTTGCTTACACTGTTGGAAAGTTCTGCTTAATTTCCCATTCCAAAACCACAATATAATGAAGAGAGACGCCGTGTAAGGGAGAGCTCCAGAAATTTCGAGCACCTGGTGTTCTTTAACGTCCATTTCGCCTCCACAGAAATGCGACCACCACCACTGCGGGGATCGAGCCCGTGACCTTCAGATCACAAGTAGAGAACCGTAACAGCAGATCTGTTGTGGCACGCACTCGATAATTAGGGAAGAGCTGTGCGAGGGGTTCAGCTTCTGTTTACAATGTGCACTCTCAGGCGAAATAGACAGACTTGACGTGCGTTTCGCACTGTTGTGAAAAGTGAAAAATTCTGAAGTCCTGCGTCCACTGCTATCTAACGCAGCCGGCTATAGCTTAAACTCACGTGTTTTTTTTTAATGTTATCTTTTTTTCCATCTGTCTCTTTTCATCCCTCAATCCTTTTCTCTCAGCCTAGGGTTGCAAACCGGATCCACGTGTGGTAAACCTTGCTGCCTTTCCCTCCTCTGACTTCTCCCCCGTGGCTTGGCAATTATTACCATTTGCTTTGTGTTTTAGACAGGAATTTGTGGGTTAATTGCATCATAGCTCAATCAGGCTTGTTTGGGGCATAGCTAGAAGGTATAACCGGCGTGGTAGTCTAGTGGCTAAGGTACTCGGTTGCTGGACCCGCAGGTCGCAGGATCAAATTCCCGGCTGCGGCGGCTGCATTTCTGATGGAGGCGGAAATGCTGTAGGCCTGTGTGCTCAGATTTGGGTGCACGTTAAAGAACCCCAGGTGGTCGAAATTTTCGGAGCCCTCCACTACGTCTCTCTTAATCATATGGTGGCTTGGGGGCGTTAAATCTCACATATATCATCATCAGCTAGAAGGTATAGTTTGGCAAGCTCAATCATTAGTCGTCTCGCTCGCACTCACTTAGACTCAGATTGAGTTGTGAGTCTGAGTCTGGGTCAGTCCTGGTGAGTAATATTTTTTGGTGAGTTTGAGTTCGAGTGAGTTCAAATAAAAAAACAAATTGGGATTCTGAGCTTGACAGAGTCTGGTTTAGGTACTATCGGTGAGTCTCAGTCCGAGTGACTACGAAGTGCAAAATGTATTTCTTCAGTGAGCCTGAGTGAGCTCCACCTCTTAATTGCTAACCTATGGTCTTATCTACTTACCTATCAGCACAACTTGCATCCTTATATCGGCTTACGTTTATACTCAAACATATTTACACATGCGTCAACACATTAGCGTTCATGCCCCACCCCGATGTGTATTGGTCACAGGCGTAATTAGGAGTAGGGTGCCATGTACTTCTCCTCGAAAACTTCTTCACGGGACGTTCTGAATTAAAATCTCTCCTTTGAGTAGACTATTTTATTAAAAAAATGTCCTTAATGCATCACAACCACTGATAATCCGTACTTGAGGGTTATCATATATTGTCATGAGGTCGTGACATGAACCAAGGCAGCAGGCTCGCTTATCAGATGAAACTCTTTATTCGGGCCAAACTTGCGGCCAACAAATGAAAAGTAAGAATAAAACGATACACACTGGCACTGATTACGGCGAACAGGGTGCCGGCCGTCGATCAACTGACAGGCGGCGAAGCGCATCCGCATTTATACACTTGCCATCGAATGTTCTAGCGTTGTCGCTAGCGGTGACGTTGCTTCCAGAAATATCTGAATAGTTCGCGGAGTGGGCGTCATCTTATCGAAATGATCTACTACAGTCCTGAAGTTTTTCTAAGACTGCAGGCATGGTTCGCGCCGAGAATACGTAGTGTAACTGGCTGATAACAAAACTTGAAGAAAAGGAACGTGGCAGTATCAAAATACATATTGTAGAGCACCGACTAGCGAAAAGTTTAGCGAGTGTGAGTATGAGTGAGTCTGGCTGAGTAAAATTTCTGTGAGTGAGTTCGAGTGAGCGCTCAGAGCAAAATATAGTTCTTCATTCAGTCTGGATGAGCTTCACTGTTTTTTGCCGATCTGGTAGCGGAGCTCAACTAAGACGCAGGCGCCATTTCGCCATTCAGGTAAACGTAAAAGGAGCGGCATTCTATCACGCGCAGAAACGCGAAATTATGTCTAATGCGCGTGATTTGTCTGAATATGCACTCATGAGAACGCTTCGCACTCCTCAGTATTTTACTGGAGTCAGTAGTGTCGCCAAAATGTTTTGCAAGAAGAAAGGGAAGGGGGGAGGGAGATGTTCAGTTTTATGTTACTTTATGAATGGTCATGCGCGGGTTTGTATGAGTGTCTTTACAGGGTACCATAATGAGGATTTCCAAAGTTCTCGAAACTCAGGAAAATCCTATATTCCTTCCATGCCTTCACACATACTTCATCTGTAGCCGCTGGCATCTTGAGATGGCTAAACACATTATTTAGGAGGATAATTGAGAAAGTTTCATTATCTTTCTAATTAGGAGAGTTACGCAGTTATATAAAATGGGAATATTGAAGTCTTTTTCGAGAAGAATCTATTGCAGCTTAGAGATTTTGAAAAAGCGGCCACTACTAATATTTACAAAGGAAATGCAATCAAATTCAGCTGCGAAACAGAAAACAAAACGCGAAAATTCCAACCACCATATTCTTCTGAGACATGTGTCATGCATGAGTGAGCGTTGTTATATCAACCGTCAAACGACTTCGTTGTGCGATTGTGCGGGCTGCACTTGCAATTATAGGACGCATGGCACACATGCTTCGTATGATCTGCTCCACCAGGAGCGGGGGGGGGGGGTTCATGCCGTGATGGCACTCATTCTGAAGCTCAAACCATGAACCTTAAGAGGCAGAGGTGAGGGAAGGGCCGCAAGGTAAACAAGAGGAGATCTACTCTGTACCTGGGGGAAGGAAAACGGAGTGTAGAAGAATGAAAGAAAAGAATCTACATGTGACGACACCACAGGTCTTTAAGACGATGTCTGATAAATTGACGAAAAAACATTGTCAATTCTCGGTCCGAATCTTCCATTGAATTTATTCCGTATTTTTCTTTGAGGCCGCGACAACGCAATCGCAGTGGCTCACGTTGACGCCTGTATGGCCCGTTCCCGTGGGTGTTTCTATTTATGCGGGTGTGCGGTTCTCCTGCTGGTCTATTGCCGCTTTGAGGCCTGTCATTTAGCTGAAATGCTTGTTAAATCGGTGGTACTGTCGAGGAACGTGCGCGGTTGTTTCTGTGCACCCGCCGCGTCCACAACAATGTTCCATTTCAAGTTTATTAATTTATTTATTTATTGTATTTAGTTATTTATTTATTTACTTATTTATTGTAAAACGAAGCTGTTCAAGTAAGTCGTAATTTGTGCGACCTGTTAGAAAAACTGTCATCGTCCTAATGAGTTTACGTGCCGTTGTGGCACATCGGAAAACTGTCACCATCATAAAGGGCTATGTGCCACCGAAAATTGTTCAATACTGCTACTCACCCCCGGTACACGAAAAATGATGAACGCGACAGTTATGGCCGCGAACGGACCACGGTGGGCTGGAGAGACCCGATAAAGTGTAACAAGGAAATACCGGGGAACAACGGCAAAGGCAACGACGACTGCGAACAGACCTCGAAGCGATGGAAGCCCCGTGCCAACGACGACGTTCTCGCAGAACCATGAGAGCTGCGAAAGCTTCGTTTCGGCACGAGTTTCTGGCTCTGGAGTTTGTTAATACGTGTTTGGTGGTTTGAATGGAACCTCTGAGCGCTGGGAATAAACGTAGACGCGATTTGACATCAGTTATCTCAAACCCAGCCAAGGCATAGAAGCAACTCATAAACAACTCGCATCACACATATAAGGAGTCACATATCTGAAGAGGCCAACCTAGAAGCAGTCAAATCAGTTTTTCCGAATTCTACAGTTTCACAGTTTCAAGCATTGTGCAGCCGTGCGCAAGCTTTGCCAGTGTTTTATTTATTTATTATTTATATTATTTGTTTGTAAATATTTCGAACCAATGAACCGTAGTGTTGTCGAGGAGTGCAAATCAGACCTCTTATAGTTTCGTAGATCCACATTGTGTCCGCATTCCTCACGTCACGTTTACGCGAACGCTGACGCAGTTGGTACCGGACCCCGGAAATGCATCCACAACTTGTTCAACAGCCTTCAAGTACAGCTGGAGGAAGGCGTTCCCATTCCCGTAAGTACTATTGCTGCGCAAATTGTTCTACAAGGAATATAGACTACAAGGGGAGAGCATATGCTAGCGTACGGAGTGGCGAGGGGGTAGGGGGCGCAAAGTCTGACCCTGTATCGACTTGTTTGGGTGGGGTTGATCATCATCCGCATCTTTATTCATCGGTTTTATCGTTTATATTTTTTTAACGCAAGGCTCTCTCATTGAAGGTCACAACGTGAAGTCCTAATGCGAAGTTACGTACAAGAAGTAGGCATGAATTTCTTCGCACTGCTTCTTGCTCCACATGCAAAGAAAAAAAACGCTCAGCTGAAGTTACGAAGAAAGCCTTGAGTGGTGCAAAGTAAGACACATAAAGGGTCACAAAAATAATAATATGGGCGTAGTGTACACTAGCAAACTTACTTTTTTTAAGGTATCGTGATATTATTTTTGAACTGCTAGCGAATGGCATCGATACCAATAGTTAACAAAAACCGCTGACAGAGTTCATCAGGCCGGCATCGTTGGCTAATGTCGTCTAATGTCGTTGTTCACTATTATTACAGTTGATAAAGACAAAACACGTGTACTACTACCACGTGATGCTCAGTTTCGTTAAACACACTGCAAATTATGACACTTCTCCCAAGAAAAAGCAGACAAAAACATTTAATGTTTCAGTGTTTATTTTGCATGCCATCGAGTGGGTGTAGGGCAGAATAGTATTTAGTTAATGGCTCTTCTCGTTCCGCTATCTGCTTTTCTTACCATGTCTTCAGTTGCCCAAGCCGTCTACTGACCGAGTCAAAGTACTTGCCGCTGGCTGCTTGGCTGTGCGAGCTTTCAGTAGAATTCCGCAGTTTGGCTGCGTACCGGCTTCATCGGTGAGTGTTGAGACGCGAAGTTTTTTGAAAGCGCTAACATTCATTTGCTCATCCATTCATATAAGCGCACATGCACAGCACATGTCTTGGCAAGAGTAAACAAGAAAGGATAGTCGCATCATGTGTATAAAAAATCTTGATTGTGAAAGCATGATCACAGTAAAAGATATAAAAGAGTACAAGTTAAAACTGCCTCAAGAAACCAGGCCTGGAAAATACTGTCAGTAAAAGTGAATACGTGTACAATGTATTTGCTGTAATAAACTAGTCAGGCCGAAAGGTCATTGACTGTAAGGACGTTTTCCTGCACATCACCGTGATAATCTACTGATATTTGTTTTTAATCTGCCGTTAATCACCACTCGTTTACTTAGAGACAATCGCATTTTGTTCCTTGCGTCTTCGCCACTCCTTATTTAACGTACAGTTTTTAGGAAGGTCTTCAATAAAAATTACATAAAATTCGGCTTATCATTCACTGGAAGGTGTTTAGGTATTGATTTTTTATCGCGTAATTCAGTACGGCCAATGTGTAGTGGCAGCATTGCGTGAGACCGACTCGCTGAATGTAAGGGGAAGTAATCGCATGTGGGAAGGACAGAAATGGGATACTTATCCATACCTCGCTAGGAGGGAAGCATTTGGCTTTAATATATCAGCCAGTTCTCAGTGCTGCAAACATCGGTTTGCGTTACACTATTGCCGATGCATTTTAAATACAATATTACGCGTGCTACTCTCTGCCTATCCCTATGGCTGTTATTTGCTCTTCCGTAGCTTTCCCTTACTTGCACACCTCCAACTCATCTAGTTGCAACGTGAATATTTGTTGTGGACGTTTACATTTCCTTGTTTTCCTGTATTTCTCTCTTCCTCAGATTGTAAAAGCGTACGAGTGCATTTACAACTACGAAGAAAACAAGAAAGAGGTAAGATGTTAAATATTTGTAGTGGAAGCCAGAAAAACAAGAGTGTCATTGCACCTTTTTAAGGTTACGACGCATGTCCAGCCGCGGTGGTTTAGTGACTATCGCACTCGGCTGCTGACTAGCAGGTCGCGGAATCAAATCCCGGCTGCAGCGGCTGCATTTTCGATGGAGGCGAAACTTCTGTGCCCGTGCGCTCAGAATTGGGTGCACGTTGAAGAACTCCAGGGGATCGAGATTTCCGGAGCCCTCCACTTCGGCGTCGCTCGTAATCATATGGTGGTTTTCACTTGATGATGATTTTTCGCATTACTCGTTCGCGACGACCCGGGAGGGTAGCTGCCGATGGTCAAATTTCCCGTTTCATGTGACACTTGAGGCTTTGATCATAAAATTGTTGTTTATTAGCACTGAACCACTACGTGTTTGCATAAATTGACGTTTCTTTTTCTATTTTTGGTAGGTGTTGAAGGCATTCGCTGCAAGGAGCAAAGAGAACTACCTAGAAATCGCTAACAAGGTTGAGGTGAGACAGGTTAAAATACAGGACGCTATCTATTTCTCAACTCCTTTATTACGTTAGACAATTGCACTTAATAATATTTTCACCCTCTGACTCGGGATTTCTCTTATTTTTCAGGCATGCTTTGGAACCTGGCATGCGACCAAAAACAATGTTCATCCTAGGTATGGTCTATAGCATATGTGTGATATTTTTTATACAGCTAAAGCTGTTATGAGATCACTTTTCGGATCCCGCGCAGTTGTTGTTATCCGCCGCCGCCACCGGTGTCCATAAGCACATCGTGCGAAAAATAACCAATAACACAGTGGGGCTTGAACCCGGGTCCACTGCGTGCATACCCAATATTCTAGCACTGCGGTATGCCGGTGCTTATAACTTGTCGAATTTGCCTTAGGCAGGTATAACATAGCAACAATGGCACAGTGGAGCTTGAACCAGGTTCCGATGCGGGCATACCCAATATTCTACCACTGAGTTATGCCGGTGCTTATAACTTGTCAAATTTGCCTTAGGCAGGCACAACGTAGCACCAATGGCACAGTGGAGCTTGAACCCGGGTCCGCTGCGTGCATACCCAATATTCTACCACTGAGTTATGCCGGTGCTTATAACTTGTCAAATTTGCCTTAGGCAGGCACAACCTAGCACCAATGGCACAGTGGAGATCAAACCCGGGTCCGCTGCGTGCATACCCAATATTCTACCACTGAGTTATGCCGGTGCTTATAACTTGTCAAATTTGCCTTAGGCAGGTATAACATAGCACCAATGGCACAGTGGAGCTCGAACCAGGGTCCGCTGCGTGCATACCCAATATTCTACCACGGAGTTATGCCGGTGCTTATAACTTGTCAAATTTGCCTCAGCCAGGCACAACCTAGCACCAATGGCACAGTGGAGCTCGAACCAAGGTCCGCTGGGTGCCAGCCCAGTATTCTAACGCTGAGTTATGCCGGTGCTTATAACTTGTCAAATTTGCCTTAGGCAGGCATAACATAGCACCAATGGCACAGTGGAGCTCGAACAAGGGTCCGCTGGTTGCCAGCCCAGTATTCTAACGCTGAGCTATACCGGTGCTTGTGACCTGTTGTCAAATTCGCCTCAGACAGGCTTGATGTCGGGAAAGCAATCGCGTTAATACGACTTATAAAGCGTTTTACCATAGCGAAAGAACAACCAGTCGTCACACAACGCGAATAGCTTAACGAGTGGGCCGTCCAATACTCCAAACCATCACAAAAGCTTGTTCTTGTTCCCCTGTGAACTGGGGCGCATACTTACTTCAGCCATAATTCCTCATTGTCGTCAGCCACTGCATGAACTATTGGCACAAAATTCCTTGCAAGCGTTTAGCGGATACCACGATTCTCAAAAGAACGACGAAAAACAGCATAGCGAATGCCGGCCTACTACCCAAAAGTGTATTAATGTCCTAGTGGGTACCAAACAAGTGTGCTCGCAGTAGTTACCTAATAGGTGTTTTGAAAAGGCTCTGAAAGGCCGCTCTTTTAGCTTTCGCTGTGACAGCAGCGCCTACTAAGCAGGCCTGGCGTGTTTCTTTTTTCTGCTCCTAGATTTGTATGCCGCCTTGCTGCTTAGTATTGTTCTCAGATCATAAAGGACTGTACCAAATAGTAGAGCCACCTATTGAAATTAGAATAAGCGTCAATTTATTATAGGTATACAACAAGCACGCTGTTATGAAATACATGGTTAAAGCGAGTGAAAATAGAAAATCTAAACGCCCTTAAAATATAGGCGGTCGACATAGCTGTCTCTTTTTAAAGCCGATGAAATTTTAGAAAAAAAGAGCCCTTGAAAAGAAGCGGCTATTTTCTTTTGAACAGCTTGCTAGTCTTTTTGTGGGCGGGGAAAATTGCATGACACTCGCCTATGAAGACTGAAACAATGTAAGATTAATAAGCTTGAAAAATTCTAGAAAGAGCAGCAGTATAATATCATCACAGTAGTAGTAGTAGTAGTAGTAGTAGTAGTAGTAGTAGTAGTAGTAGTAGTAGTAGTAGTCACTGAACATAATGCTAACTCCTGTTATTACAGGTTTAGCAGACGTCCTGATCCGGCTGTAATTCCCCCGGAGAGAGCTTTCATGGCACCGTAACAGCTCACTGGTTCCGCTCTAGACGCAATCGACGCCCTGATTACTCAAGTGACAAACCTGCGCCAACGTGGAGTCACTGGACATACCTCCTGGCATGTTGAAAACACGGAGACAAGCGAATATAGTGCAGAATAAATGAGGCATGTCGTACTTTATGCGGCCTTTGTTAGTAGACACAAACTTTGAGGAGATACGTATGTCGAAGAAGCTAGCTGCTCCAACAGTTTCTTCTAGGCCGAAAAAGAAAAAGGAAAAAGAAATGGTTCTCCCAAGGCAACACAAAACACGTCTTAAGAGAACTTTTTGCTGGGTGAGTTGGTGCTCACTCCCATGTCCTTTCTTATTATTGTGTCTTTTCGAGCCTTAAAATCAGTTGTGAACAAAATACGTCATACAACGCAAACATGTCATACTGTTTCCGAGCTGTCATAGCTCCGAACGTCACGTCGCTGGACTGAAACTCTAAAAATTTTGCAAACACCTGGATTCACAGCACACAAAACCAAAATAAACACGTACGTTTCATGCAAAACTTACCCTCTTGCAACAATCACTGCTTCTAGGATGCCTTACATACATACATACATACATACATACATACATACATACATACATACATACATACATACATACATACATACATACATACATACATACATACATACATACATACATACATACATACATACATACATACATACATACATACATACATACATACATACATACATACATACATACATACATACATACTGCTTTGCTAAGTCCTGTGGTTGCTTTCTTCTGCTTCGCCCGCCATGCGGGTAACAGCCGAGTCGAGAGGTCTCCTGCAGAACATCAAACAGGGCGTGATCTGCGCTACATGATAACAGACACAATTCTGCTTCTATATAAAAGTGACTCGCGGGGTAGAGACCGTGTAGCCAATATCTAGGCTATTTCATTCCTCTCTGTTTCACGTGAAAAATGAAGAAATAGTAAAGAAATTAAGCAAGCAGATATAACAGACCACTCATACAACATTCAGCTGTCACCAATGTTGCCATATGCACGAAGTGGTTTTGAGTGAGAAAAAGAAGAGAAATGTTCTGCATCGTAACTGTCTCTCGCGCATACGAGGACACCTCAAGAACACGACAAAGGGGATGGGGTAAGGGGTGTAAGAGAAGAAATGAAGATAAGAGGAGAGAGAAAAAAAAAGTTAGGGGGGAATCATTCGTTCCGCCTCTCTCGGCACGTGCACTAAGCGACGCAATCCGCAACCGTCCGAAAAACTTGCCGAAAAGGCCGGGGAAAATATTCGCCGAAGAAGCCCAATGGGCCTAATTGGCACGTTGGAAAGACGGGAGCGAAAAGCACTCGCCTGAGCGCGGAGCCCCGGCACAAAAAAAAGTTCAGTCGAACTCACGGGTGGGCGTACTGTTGGCCTCGATGTGGTCAAAAAGCAGCCGTCTAAATTCCCGGCAAGATGAATTCATGCGTAGCGAGAACCGCAGCACACAATCCAAGCACAAAAGAGTCAGCCAGCAGGAGCAGAAGCCTCAATATGCTGGGTAATAATGGTGCCTGTAAAGCTGGCTTTCATTCGGACAAGCTAGCATGCAGAAGAAGAGAAAGGAAAAAAAGAAAAATCTTTTCTATACGAAACACTTGATTATTATTGTGTATAATCCGATGTCTCTTTCTCATCAGATAGAAAACACAAAATACAGATACGTATAATATGTATACAGGTAGTTGTTTCTGGAACTTTTGTTATTATACTTCGCTTTCAGGTCGCGTGATTTATAGACTGCAGTCAAATAACCCCGCTCTCTAGACCGCTGGCAGTTTCTCGGAAAAGAGGGTAGATGGCGCCACAGTACAGTGAATTCCTATTGCACTCGCACAAAAAAGGTTGCTTTCTACTAAATGTCGTTCAGTGTTATTATTAAAGGTAACGATGGCGGCAAAAGCTCTAGGAGGGAATCGAAATGCGACGTCGTTGCCCTGATTGGGAAATCGTATAAATCTTGGCCACTGGTTAAATAGAATGAATTTGATTTTCAGGATTACTACACAAAGAATGTTCGGATGAATAACCGCGGAGGAAATATTCTTTTAGCCAAGCTACTAACTGTTTTTAAAGACAATTTAGCGATAGCTTGAAAAACTTTGACTGCAAATATTCTTGCTGATTGATCAGCCTTTCCCCTGGTCTCCCGCAATATTATTGTTGTAAAAATAAATCAGTAAATGACTTCACTCCACATAAAACCTGCGATCCCAATTGTTCTGTCTCTTAAACACAGTGAGAATAGAATAGTTATACTCTTACGTAACGCGTAAGGTAAAACAAGTATTGCTGAGCAACTAAGCCATCGCGAGTTCTTGACGAGTATAATATTGTTTTCAATAAAATGATATTTTACTAGTAGAAAAAATAGTAGAAAAAAACAAATTCGAGTATGAAAGTGTACCCAAAATTAGCCCCATGCGAGGAGCGAAAGGGTTTCACTCGTTCTAAATATAGCTCCGGCTTCGACCGCGTCACCTTTCTTCTTTTTGGTTGTCCTTGTAATCTTCAATGGCAAAAAAAAAAGCTGCGCTGGGCGAAAATTGTGCGCCCACGCCATAATACCTTTTATTTAGATTTTCAAATGGACGATGTCTGGGAATCTTGTGATTTCTGTCTGCTTCATAACGACTGTAATAAAATGAACAAAATTTCCAAAGGAAGCAACGAAACGCAAGATGTTTGGCTTTCACGGGGAATCATATTCCGTAGAAAGATACTTAATGAATAGGAAAGATTGGCTTAAAAAGTTGTGCTCTTTCACTGCGATTTTTTTCTTATTCGAAGTTGTCTCTCTCGAAATATGTCGATCATGAATGTTTTCGCCAAAAAATGTCATAAGCTTTTTAGTGCAGTTTCTAGGTTTACAAGACTCGAGATAGCATCTCGTAAGAAAGAATTAGAAAGATTAACTTCGTGAAATGTAGATAGTTACGGAGGCTATCAGACTTGAATAGTTGGTGCATATTTCATAACAGATGGGGAATCGCGTGTACGTCGCTTGCTCTCACGCACAAACGAAATTCTCATTATCTGAAAGAAATTGGTGCACTGAACTATTTACTTAAATTTGGCATGCGCAGGTTGAAGAGTGAAGAGTTTGGCAGATTAAGAGCGACTATATTAGACGTATTAGACTATATAAATAAATATATAACACAATCAAATAACATAATAAATAAAAACATAACACAACAAAATTTAGCATGGTCTTGTCACACTACTTCAGGGAAAAAATTACAAAAGTCACTTTATCACAAAAGCGTCATCTGAAAAGAAACTTCAATACAGAACGTAAAATAAAGCATAAGAAAAGCAACTACAACACATAACTCAAATTGATAGATAGGATGTGACAAATCAAGTACAGAAACTTTATTAAGCATACTCAATATCATGGTTCATTAGGATGGACTTGATGATGGTGTTCGAAGGTACAGAATTGAAATCTATGAGACCGTGTAAACGATTTAACATTGTGGGTATTTGATACTGAATGTGTTGCTTGCCATAACTTGTCCTTATTGCTGGGATTTTTCGGCATTGCTGACGTTGTTAACTATTTCCTTTGCCCTTTTTATGCAAAGCAGTTGTGTCTCAAGTTATATATAGGAAGTGCTAATATAGTGTACACAGTCTATTTCCTTAACCAATATTCACGCAACACTGTCAAGGGTCCAGCCTGTGGCTCGTGGGTTACGCACGTTTTCCTGGAATCAAGTACCTGTAGCACCCAATTCATCTGTTTGTAACATGTGACTCGATACATGTGTTTGTAACAATTTGGTGCACTGATCTGTTTCCTTCGTGGTCAACGCGGTCGGCGGTTGTCCATGCTCTACGCCAAAACAACAGTTGTTCCACTTTCGTCTGCTCTTTCGCCACCTCCGTCCGCGAGAGGCGCTGGCGTAGTTCACGCATGCGTATTGAAGGCCCACACTTATTCTCGCCGCTCCCCTCTGCGGTTTCCTGCGCGTTCGTGTTCTTCGGAGCCCGAACCCGTGCGTGCGTTTGTGTTCAGTCTCTCGCACTGCACTCTCCGAAGCGGGCAAGCAGAGCCGTCGCAATGGTGTCGTAGTGCAGCCGACCGGGCCGTTACACGTCGAACCGGCGTTTTTGCGACTTCGCACGTGGTTAGGCACGATCCCATTGGCGACAGAGAGACGCCAGTTCCGAGGTCCTGTTCCTTCCGTTGACGTCGTCGTGAGCCACGTCGTTCTTCGCATTCCACGATGAGCGGGCGCGTAGGAGACCTCACCGAGCAGCAGATGACAGCGCTCGACGAAGTAAGTCTCTTCGGCCCGGGAAGCTAGCTCTCTTCGGCTTTGTCTCCGGGCTTTCTGTATTTTCTCTTTCTCTCCTCCTCTCTCGTACCTCACTCTCCTCGTTTTCACGTACTTGATGGGTTGCTTTAAAAACGCGGTCATTTTCTCCTTTGTCGAAGAGGACGAGGCGATAGCTCAGTGCGCTTTTCTCAACAACTGACGCATTGGGGCGGTCCCGCGCAAAAACGTGTGTAAAGGTCAGACCCGATGCTTCGCTGACTCTTTAACGGCGCGACCGCATCGTAGTCGCGTTTCGACACTGCGACACTCTTACAGTTCGAACTGAAACAATAATGGAAAGAAACGTAAACGTCTTAGAGCGGATTTGGACTCACCTTTCCTTTTATATCCTTTTAGGGTAATTTAATTCGTGAGGCGTAAACAACACTCCGAGTGTTTACAAACTTGGACTGCAGCGGAGGTTGCGGTGGTAGGTCCCTGCGTACACATTTGGAGTTGGTAACTGTTGCGGTAAACAGGTCACGTACATTGCTTCGTAAAGTTGCGCGAAAATGGGGACGTTTATTTTTTCGCGTGCGATTGACGCACGAGCGAGCGCGTTCGGCGCAAAAATGAAGAAAGAGGAACGCATTTTCGCATTGATTTTTTTTTATGCTGTGGCTTATATGCGCGATGGGGGAGAAGTAACAGGCGAGTGGATTACACGAAAACTAGGTCAAGGCTCCACGAGCTTGTGTTTATTACTCAGTATGCTGTACATAAGTAAAGTGAAGGAAAAAATAATAATAATAAATCTAGTTGCTCGACTGTAACTGTGGCTTTTTTGCAATACAGAACTGCGTGCAAAAAAGCCAACTTTTTGTTCTTGATTGAGTGGATTTGGGTCGTTGACTTTTCTTTAGCAGAAATAGCAATGAATGACTTCGTAGCATTGAATTATCAGGAAGAAAAGCAATATGAAGAAATAGGTGCCTTTGTCAAAAGCGCAAGTATAACAAAAGCTTTGTCTTGCAGTAAAAGAAATTGATTACCAAGCAGTCAGTGATGGTAGCCACACATTTCGAAGCAAACGAGTCTGAATTTACACTCTGGTAAAAGTAGACAACTGAATTCATAATGGCGCTGACATTTTTAAATGTGAGCAGGCTATATATATGTGCACCAGTTATGCGAACTTCAAAGAAATATACAGAGTTTGGCCTGCATCTAAATTAAATAACGTTTGTTTTCGAGCACAACCTATGTTTATGTTTTTCAATATTTCACCCGTCACTACAATAATTACCACACATACGAACCAACAGATTTGGACTGTTCAGCCGATGGCACGTAATAAAAACGTCGTGGTATTTGCTTACAAGCCACCGATGATGCACATGTTGAAAAAAAAGTCGGGAGAAAGCTGTTTGTCACATTCAACGTTCGTTTGTTTATTAATTTACTTTTCCTAGCGTGATAATTCTAAAAAAATTGTTAAGCACGATTACCTCGTCACTTAACTTTCAAGCACACTCTGTAAAACTAGAAGTCCAAATGTAATGAACTGTCAAGAAAAAGAAGAGAGAAAGACAGAAAAATTTGGAAGATTTTACCTACGTTAGTGATCGCTGTTATGCGAAACATGTGAATGGAAGGTGACTGTGTTCTAATTTATTTATTGAATGAAACCCGTTGCCCAGTCGCGCTAAAAATATTTGAAATTCATGCACAGACATACGTTAAACATAAGCACATATAACCACTTGTTTACAGATGCAAATTGATGCCAACTGCAACATTGATATTAGCAACCTCAAAATCATTAAGCTAATATGAAGTGCCAGTGCTCGCGAAGATGGTAGCCCTGAACATTGCTGCATAAATCAACTTCAGTCGATGGCACCTCACTACAATTAAGGTTAATCCAAAGTGACGGCTTTATCATCGAAGTACGTATGTAATGTTTATCAATTTTAATAACCAGCACAGCAACCACAATTGACGTTTCACGAACATTAAGGTCTATTTGAAAAGTAGTTCGGAAACGTGACGTTGTTCTGTGGTAGAATATTAGAATGGCATGCAGAATACTCGGGTTTGATTCCTGCCATTTATTCTTTGCATTCATATAGTCTACGCTGCCGGCCCCGCCACGGTGGTCTAGTGGCTAAGGTACTCAGCTGCTAACCCGCAGGTCGCGGGATCAAATCCCGGCTGTGGCGGCTGCATTTCCGATGGAGGCGGAAATGTTGTACGCCCGTGTACTCAGATTTGGGTGCACGTCAAAGAACCCCAGGTGGTCGGAATTTCCGGAGCCCTCCACTACGGCGTCTCTCATAATCATATGGTGGTTTTGGGACGTTACACCCCACGAATCAAATCAGTCTACGCTGCCGGTGTCAGCCTTTAACCCTCCTATGGTGCAATTACTCGTGCCTGTTCTGACCAGTCCTGGGTAGAAAAACTGTCCATCACTTGTGGCACATACCCGCCCGTGGGTACGTGCCACACGTTTGGTGGAAAGGGTTAGACGACGTACGCGACGGGATGGTGACATTATTCATGTTGTGACCAGTGAGGTAGGTGGTTAGATAGATAGATAGATAGATAGATAGATAGATAGATAGATAGATAGATAGATAGATAGATAGATAGATAGATAGATAGAAAAAAAAGAAAGCTTTTAAAGCGGTGTCAGTTAGGCATTTCCAGTGGCACAACAACAAACTATTCAAATCTCATCTCATAACGACTATTGCCGATAGTGTGCGATTGGACAAATTGGTAAAGATTTAGTGCGCTGCATGCTCTACGCCAGGAAAGTGATAAGCCTTCTCTGATGAATGTAGGTAAGCAAGTATACATGGAATAAGCTCAGATTCAATAAACGCAAGCCTCGTGCTTATAGGGAACAGGTAAAAACTAAAGTGCTTCACACAGGGGTTGTATTGGGTACAATAGCACTGGTTCATACTACCATGAGAGTATGAGGTAGCAAACTACGAACAATTGGCATGTATGCATACATGAGGGCACGGTTATTGTCTGTGTTAGTCTGTTGCACTAAATGTCACGAAACCAAACTACAACCGACAACTAGTAAAAACAACAACAAAAATGAGGGAGAAACTTACGCCCCTACACATTTGAAATAACTGCAAATAACATTCCTTATAGCATCCTTGTCTTGATTATCGGTTAGGTATAATTTGCCCCGCCACTGTGGGCTAATGGCTAAGTACTCGGCTACAGATCCGTAAATCGTGGGATTGAATCGCAACTTTCGCGGCTGCAATTTCGGTGGAGGCGAAAATGCTGTAGGCCCATGGGCTCAGATTTCGGTGCACATTAAAGAACCCCATGGCTGGTCGGTTTCCAGAGTCCTCCACTACGGCGTGTCTCATTAACATGTCGTGGCTTAGGGACGTTAAATCCCACATTTAAATCAATGATAGGTCTCATAGGAGGTGTGTCTAGGAAAGGAAAACGAGCTCTTACAAAATTCTCCTTCTTTTGTTCGTTCATAGCAAAGTTCTCGTTCTGGTGGACATCGTGCCTTTGGGTAGTTTGGAAGGAATTATTAGTCAGCGGCCATATTTTCAAAAACATGACTGCGTACCTGCGTGCTTCGCTGCAAAGGATGTTGAAAGACAATAATCTACTGCCAGGAGATGCTGCGTGAAATGTGGCGCCGTCTGTCAGTTATGTGTAGAAAGAAACGTCTATTTAAAACTCAGAGCCACTGGTAGATGACAGCACCTGGTCCGTTTAGGGTAGTGTAGGAAACATGCATTTTTTTTTCGTTCATAGCGCCACATTGTGAGTTCAGTGGAATAAACACGACACTTCAGAACCACGTATCTATGTTTTTTTCTAAATAAAAAAACTACAGGATTCTTACGCATTAATGTTGCGTCTCAAATATGTGCAGTTGCTTTTTGATTGATAATGTTCACAAGTATGAGTGCTGCCAGCAAATCAAGATTAAGAGGGCATTGATTGATGGGTTAAGCCTTCGCCGGGTGGCTGAATCATTACACTGGATAACCAACAGACAGACCGAAATTTCAGCATTGAAATATCAGGCAGAAGGTAGCAGGAAGAAAAGCTGTTTCACATTCACTGTCATGGCTACAAACCGGGCTGATTAGCACTACCAGGCTTAAATACGCAGATACATCCCGTAAAGTATACGATAAAATTACTGATGCCGTAACTCAATTGGTGAGAGCATCGGAAGTGCTATTCAGAAGTTTCAGTTTCGGTCCTTTTCAGCGGGAAGTTATCTTTTTGTCCTCTTCAATTCCTTTACATTTATGTCGAATATCTACAAATACCATCACTAAAACTTTCCTTGACTTGGTGTCTGTTAGCTCTCATTCAAGTTGTGTCTAACTAATGATTTATATGTGGGGTTTAACGTCCTGAATCGATCATGTGATTAGGAAAAACGCCGTAGTGAAGGGCTCCGTAAATTTTGACCACCTAGGGTTCTTTCGCGTGCACCCAAATCGGAGCACACGGGCCTACAGCGTTTTCGCCTCCATAAAAAATGCAGCCGCCGCAGCCGGGATTCGATTCCGCAACCTGCGAGCCAGCAGCCAATTACCTTAGCCACTAGACCACCGTGGATGGGCAGCTAAAAAATTGCCCACGTCTCCCCGTATAGGGGACCCTGAGTAGTATGCGAAGCAGCCATGGGTCGACTTAACGTTCTGTAAAGATATGCTCTTAAATATTCAATGTGGACGTTCATGGCTGCGCACAGAGCCGCGTTGCCCACCTTCACCACACTCATGATCATGTCTTAGTTTTTAATACTGCGCTGTGTATGTGTGTGTGAGAGACAGAGGGGCAGGAGTGAGCGCTTTTATTACACTATACAGAGCAGTGCAGCGTCACTAGAGGACTCCACTCATATCACGTGTCGGAGTGTAGTGGGGCTCTACCTCAGAACCATTTAGTGGGCGCTCTGACTTCTATCGTAGTTACGATGATGGATAAGGGACATGCCCCGAACCACGGTGTAAGATTAAGTGCCCCGAAAATAAGCTGCTTCGCATCTGAAGACGAGCTCTTACAAAATTTCTCCTTCTTTCGTTCACACCTATAGGGAACCAGCGGAGTTTTGACGGCCGCATTGGCAGCCAAAACGCGCACTTATCGGCCGCTCCCGCAGATGAGAGTGGCGGCTAGTAGAGGTGGTGCGTGTGTGCATCACCGTAACATAACCAAAGAGCACTGGCGGTACTGCTGCGTAATAAAGTGCAACAATATGTAGAAGTAGGAAGGGCGTACCTGTCTGCGTCTTTCCTTCTTGATCATATCAATAAGAGAGGGGGCGGCGTTGCATCCAATCAGTCGAGCAAAGTATGTTCTGCTATGGCTTTCCTATCTAGTGGTGTCGGGCTGTTTTTCGAACCGAAGGACGCGTGTATGCTATATTTATTCGATAATGAAGACGTCCGCCAGTGGAAACCAGAGCCAAACAGTCGAATTGAAACGGCGTTTTGCCGGAAATAAAACGAGCGTGTTATGCAGCATACGACATATGTAGTTTTTTATCTGGCCTGCTGAGCATTCTGTCGGGCACCTCAGGACTAACAAGGTTTCTCATACATTTATCCATCTGACCACCTCCTCTAAACTCTATCTGATAACACCGCGTGAAGTAAGTGGTATAGATAGGCGGGTAGTCTACATTATATTTAAACAGTTAGGTATAAAGAAATGCTGCCTTAGCCATAAGATTTGTGTGGGGGCACGTTCGTCTATACGCATGTGAACAGTTATAAAAGATATTTTTTCTTTGAATACTCAATTCTGAGGTGCCTCTGTTTAACCTAAGTTGTGTTAAAGACAGAGTTCTTGTTACGAACAAAGCAGCCGACCACTCAAAGCTTAGCTTTCTGGAGTCAGCCGATGCGGTTAGCTTCTTTTTCAGTGGCTGATATGGCTAAGTAACATCGCAATTTATGCCTTGCTAGAGAAGTAATAAATGTATTTGATATTTACTCATCGTTTAGTGCACCAAACGCATAGTGTCGGCTTAAAATATAGGTGTCTGTTCAACATCGATAATTGCTAGGCTTTCACGTGCCAAACAAGATGTCATTTTGAGGTAGGCTCTAGTGTGGGTATCAAAATTAGGTGTGACTGCTTGGGGTTCTCCAATCCGCACGTATATCTTTGTCCATGGGTGTTCTTTGTATTTCATTCCCAATGAAGTGCGGCCGCCATGGTGGGGAATATATCACGCGCCTTTAAACAAAACAGCGCTACGCCACAGAGGTTGTGCTGCTACGGTGGTTTGCTTGATGAACGTCCCTGTGCATACATACCGCGGACAGGGCTAACATATGATGCCAGAAAAATAAAATGACGCAGCTACCACTTCCTCTGTTTTTTATACTTTGTTTTGCTACAGCTTTGGTATCGTCGCAACACAGACTTATCAATAGGGGCATGTCAGCTTGCACTAGCTTAACACAAAACCCAGCATGCAACCAGAAAATGAGGACGAGGGAGTCGCCATCACAGCACTGTCCCTTCGATGCCATTTGCATAGTCGTAGCTCGCCTTGCAGAGCTTCACTCCCTTTTCAAGTGCGTTTAATATGAAAGTAGCCTTCGGACAAGGTTGTTTTTCTAAACTGCAGTGCAGTATTACTGGCGCAATGACTTTTCGTGCTGTTCGATCCAAAATGAAGCACAGCAGCAGCGCATGCCCCTTATCTCGCCGCCGTATACTGCGGCCAGTCGTCTGGGCGCGAACGGCTGAGCTATGTCGTGACACTCTACCGGGTGCTCTTTTCTGTTGCGCCACCCCTCCAGCGCTGGTCTCCCATATAACATCAATAGGCTACGCCTCCCCGTTCCTACGTTGGAGTGGCCCGTGACGTTGCTCCAAAAGAGTAGCGTTTCTCAGGACCCAATAAAGTCCTTTGTCTGTCCGTATGTCAACTACTGCTACAGGCATACTCGGCCATGTCGCGGACACACATGGTGTTGCTGAACGGTTTAGTTGTTTGCGCCCTATATTAACAATAGTTCTTTCCATGTCCCAGCAAGGCGCCTTTAATAATTAAGGGCAGTACAGGAAACTCAATATTTCTGTTTCGCATCAAAAAATGAAAATCCTATGTGCCAGCTTTTGAGAAGACCTTTTCTCGCGTGGTTTTCTATCTCTTCCGGCAGCTGTCTAACCATGGTCAGAGATACTTTTCTGTTTAGAGATATTTATCATCACAAACAGCGCACAGTCATTACATTTCAAAAGAAGGTCTTGCCTGGAAGACAAAAGGGGTGCTTTATTCCACGCGCTTTTTAAAGCTTAGTAGTATTGTATATAAAAAGAAGAATTGAAAGGAGGGCTGGTTAAAAATATTACATTCTCCCAAACACCGCGCAATGAAGAAACCCTGCTGAGAGTAACTACATGGTAAAGCTGGGCTATTGTCAGTAACGAATACTTTCCAACGGAACTCAGCAAGCTTCACGAAACATCGCGTTTTGTTTCCGAAATCGTCACCTAAACCTTGCCTTTCGCACGGTTTGGGATGACGACAATCAAGCATGCAACTTTCGTATGTCGTCAACGGCTTGGCGTAGCGCTTCGCAATGCCTGTTCCCACGTCTTTGCAATAGCCAGAATCCAGTCTGTGAAGGCAGTTTTTCTAGAGAGGCTATGGCGCATCTTTTTTACGATTGTCATAGTTTCTGGTCAGAGCTCGTCAACGCCATAGGCGGGTACAAGCCCCAGCGTCACCTGTATATCAGTGGTGTGTATTAAGGCGTTAAAGTGTAGCATTACTGTATGTGCTACAGGAGCCATATACACAATGTTCAAAGGGAGCCTTTTTGCACACTCTGAGGAGTGACGGGAGAAACAAATCCACTAAAGAAAAATCGCCGCCACAGCACTCCGTACAAATGGTTAACCAGCGAAAACTGAAACGTGCGGCCCCGGCGTTTAGTAGTGGGTCGACGCGATGTGGCCCTGAAGCCTTTCGCAATTATTGGTTGCGAGTTCGCCCTTCTGAATGCGCTTGGCTTATGTTTACCACTGTGTTTATTCATGATGCCGCGTATTGTTCTATTGTGTCTCGCATGACCACGGTTATGGAGAGTTGTAATGGCTGGTTAAATGCGTTTCGCAATGCGTTATACGCAGTGGTTGTTCTCGAACCACAGGTGGCCACAGACGTCGCCGCCGTAGTCAAAGTGTCGCCGGAGAAACTCCCACCCAAAGGGGGCGTTCGCATAGGTTTGCGAACGGAAGACATAGGTAAATGACACATCCAAACATGATAATCACGGCATGCGTGCCATGTAACAACATGGCTACATGCCACACTGATGATGCGCTCGTGGCCGTTTCGCTAGCTTCACATATGCAAAATTTGGCATTACGTGACGCGACTGTATGACGAAGGTATGTGACTGGTGCAAACATGGTAATCACGAGATGCGTGTCATGTGAGAGCATGACTAGATGCCACAGTCAAGGCGCCAATACATTTCGACGTGACGCCGTGCGCGTACTCGCCGGCGTTCATTTCGTCGCGTCACACCGGCGTTGCCACGCCAGGTGCCGGTCCTGCCATATACTCGCAGGCGCGCGCCGCGCTGCGTTGCTTTGACGCATGCGCGTTTCAGCACGTCCGGCATCCCTCCGTCACGAAAAGAGGGAGACGCAGTTTTGTCTGGGTTACGCATCGGCGCGAATTGCAGCCTGTCGCATTTCGTGCCGGTTGCCGTCGGACCGCACCGACGGACGCCGGTCGCGCCTGGCGTCAGACTATAGAGTGCTCGCATTTTGCTAACGTAGCGTCGCTGTGCTGAGCATGCGCGTGCGTCAACATTGTAATGTTAGAGTATATTGGCCCTTCATGATGCACTCTCGGCCGTTTCGCTAGCTTCACATACACCAACTTTGGTGTTACGTGATGCCAATGAATGACGGAGATATACGACTGGTGCAAACATAATCGTGACACGCGTGTCATATAAAAGCATGACAACATACCACTTTCATAGAGTGCTCGCGGCCGTTTCGCTAGCTCCACATATACTTAATTTAGCATCACGGGACTTAAATAGATGACAAAGGTAAACGACACATTCAAATATAATAATTATGACACAGAAGTCGTGTACGGCATAATTTAACTCCACCTCGTAACGTATATTCGTGATTTCAAGGTGACACATCAACATTTCTTATTTGTGCTTCGCATACCACTGATTCCCATTGTACATGGGATCTACCATTTTTTTTTTCTTCTATGCTTTCGAAACGTTGACACTGGAAGAACGGGGCAAGAAAAAAACGAAGCAGATCGCAACAATGCAAATGGGAAAACTATGTTCCTGGAAAATCGACACTCGCGACTCGGAACACAAAGGACATAACCTGACAAAGCCTGAGAGAGAGAGAGAGAGAGAGATAGAGAGAGAGATTAGTTAAGCATTTGTTATAATAAACACACAAAAAAGATTTAGGCTTAGGGGGGGGGGGTGTTGTATCACGAGCTCGAACATGCAGATCTTTTTTGGATATCACAGTCATAAAATATAAGATGCCATGAAATGAGTTAAGCAGTAACCGACACCGATTTCGTACGTAGTTGTAGTCAAGCCGCTTATTAAGAGAAGCATCAAAACGCGCATTTATGGGCAAGCAGTATCTTTTTTATGCTGAAAAAAGACATTTGTTTACTGTTTCAACTAGTGACTTGACTTAGAACACCGTTCTTTCATAATTGCTTTTGGAGTCTGTATGCTGTACATTGTTAATAACACCCAAGTAAAAACAGACTTTGTCGTTCATAAAGTAACTTATATGCAATTTAGGTAAAGCACATGTTTATTGACATATCTGTTCTGTGCATCCTCACATGCTTGAAGTTTGTAGTTCAGGGATGGTAATCAGGAAACTCGTCTTTCGTGAGTACGTTTTCCCATTGATCTGCCCACGATAAGGATTGTGAGTGCCTGTAATATTATCCTATGAGATCTTTTGTCGTGAGACGTCTGTTGGTAATACTGGTACAGTGTTTATTTTGTCTTCATTACGTTTTTTCTCCTTTTCGGCAAGATTTCTATGCCATAACTAGAGCGGAAACGATATACTCTAATCAAACTTCATTGCGAAAGTGATGAGAGACTTTCGTAAAATTGTTCTTTCAAAGTAGTTCATTCTTGTACTCCTTACAGCACAAAGTAGTTTAATTGTCCTCAGTTTCCTTATTGTCTAGCCTAATATATATAGAACCCCTCGACCTTGAGCAGTTCACAAGGTGAACGACCCCCACAGTCGCCACCCTCTGCTACCTATGCATACAGGTGAAGTCATCAAAACTCCGGCCGTCACGGGCAGTGAGTGTCGCATTAATTAGATTGACACTGAACGGCGGCCGGCGTTCCCCATAACGCGTCTGCCACAGCGGAAGGCTAGCCGCGGGGTTTGCAGACCGCGCGGCGCGGCTGATAATAGCTCGAGACACGAAGGAAAGGTCGACGAAGGTGAGAGGAAGAAGACGGGCGTGCGCCAATACCCGTCGCTCGCGGCCCTGCTTGATCAATATTGCGTGAGCGCCGCCACGCACGCCGAGGTGGCGGAGCGGGAAGAAGAGAGCCTGGTTTGTGTTTCGACGGTAACCGAAGGAGCCCTGTTTACGGGAGGCGAGGAAGAGAGTACCGGGCGCCCTCCCGTTCATGAGCGGCTTCGCTCCTTGTGACTGGGCCGCCGGTTCCTTAGCGGCGGCGGCGTTATAGTGCTGATACAGACATTGCGTCGGGCACCAATATCCGATGGCGTATTCGGAAGGAATGAGCGTGTGCGAGGAACCGGCGCCGGGGACTTTTGTGTCGCTCATCGGCGAGGCTGATAACGAGCAGAGCGCCTCCTCTCGTCTCCTGCTCCCGTTGTTATCAGTGACTTCGTGCCCTTCCTATGAGTTGGATCCATAAGGGAGACGGGATGCAGAGGCGGATGTGGCAAAGTGGCAGAGTGGTTGTTTGGAACAACTACGGGGAAAAGCAGAATTACGGCTGGTGTGAGGCAAAGGTGTTCGATCGTTAGATCTTACCGTTGCTCGCCATCTTTCGATATTAACATGTGCAAAATGTTGATTTGCTGATACCCGCTCTCAATGAAAAGTTTTAACGTAAGACATTTAGAGGGGGCGCTGAAAGGTAACATAAGCCAACTGTCGTTAATGGACAGTTTGCAATAATCTGCAAGGTGACTTTCCTGTAAGGTTTGTTCTCCAACCATAAGTCTCGTTCACAGACTGCTTTTTTCACTCATTGTGTGTGTCACTCGCGTGCCCGCGTGCCTTTACTGCACAATGAACGAGAAAAGCATTCTGTGAACAAGAGTTTTCGGTTGGAAAAGAAGTGCTCAGTCGCCGCTGTTTGACTCGAGAGTAGCGTCTCTCAGACTGGTGTGCGGACGCACACCTATCGCGCTCCGCTGCGAATGCCAATTCTGACCGGTCAACGGCCTCGAATCTTCCTGAGCTGCACGGACCCTCTTCCGCGAAGTTCACCTGAACATTTCGACTCCTTGTTCACAAAGGTGGGCTCGTTTTTCATCATTTTAGAGGCCTTTTCGCTGCACCAGCGAGCTAAGCCTAGGCGAGGTTAGGCCTGCCTCCCCGCCTACGGTGCTCGCACGCTAGCTTCGAAATGCCGCAGCAGATTGCCATGGAGGGGGACGACGTCACCCCTGAGGAATTACAAGGAAACGAATGGTTCTCCGTTCTAAAAAGACGGCAAGAATCGCGAGCGAAGTCACTCGCAGCCCGCCAGCCTGGAACGCAACGAGGCGCGACAGCGACGCCTAACGCTACTCTACGACGCGTCGCAGCCGCGAGCCGACTGCCGGCGATGCCACGTAGTCACAATCGAGTCATCGTGCGACCGGGAGGCGGCCTCAACGTGCAAGCCTGCAGCCCGCACAGGATTCTCGCCGCACTAATCATGGCAGCTCAGCTAGCACCGTCGGTAACGGAGGAGGACATTATTTGTCCCAACTCGATGCAGAACATTTTTGTCGTCAGTGCGCCCAGCGCTACTAATGCAGCAGCGTACAGCCGAGTAACAGAGATCATCCTCACCGACCAGAGACACCCGGTCACGGCCTACCTCTCACCTGCCGGTATCACGAGCCGAGGCGTGATTCGCGGCGTCGACACTGACTTTGACGACGCCGCACTCAACTGCATGCTAATCCAACCGCGCAACTCAAGCCTACTGAGAGCGCGTCGCATCAAGAACACTGAAACTGTGATTCTGATCTTCAACGGGCTCAAAGTGCCCAACTACGTCTACTGCGGCCAGGTCATCTACCGCTGCACGTTGTACAAGCGCCAAATAGACACCTGCCGTACCTGCGGCCAAGTGGGCCATCGCCAAGACGTGTGCCCCACTCCTTCAACCAAGGTCTGCGACCACTGCGGTCACTTACCAACGGACAACCCACACGTGTGCAACCAACCAGTGTGTGCCTTATGTGGTGAAGCACACCACACGGGCGACCGCGAATGCCGACATCGCTACCAGCTGCCTTACCTGGTGCGCCGTCGTCGTCAGCGCCGTCGCCGACGAAAGCAAGCCCAGCAGCAAACACCCACCCCAGCAACCAGCCCGGTTCCTGCCAAGACCACCAAACCGCAAGGACCTCCTCTAAGCCCACGAAATCCAATTCCCACTGACCAGCCTACCTGGGCCGACAAGGTGGCATGCAAAGGTGAGGCCCACGCAGCGCAGCGTCAGGGACACTCGCCACAGCAACCTGACCCAGAACTAGCACAGTTAAAACGCATGTATGCGGAGCAGGCTAAAGAAATCCAATCGCTTAAACAAGAGCTAGCAAAACAACAGGCCCCCGAATCGCGCGAGGGTAGCATTATCAGCGGCCCCGTCTCGATACGCGGCGCTAAGAAACGGGCAGGTCCGACGCTCCAGGCCGAAGAGCAATCCGATTTTGACCGGTTTACAGCCAATATATACGCGATACTAGAGCAGTACCGCGCAGAGACCACGGCCGAGTATAGCGCTTTCAACGCTAAACTAGAGAGCATGCAGAAACAACTTATCGAGTTGGCTGCATGGCCAGCGCAAATGGACGCGAGGACTAAGGTGTTGGAGGAGGACCTGGCACGCAGTAAGCGCGCTGGGCTAATACCTAGACCTTAAAATGGCGTCGTCACAATCATTCACAATTTGGCAATGGAACGCAAGTACCCTCCGTACGCGGAGAGAAACGTTACAACAATTCATTAGCTCTATGACCCAACGACCAGCCGTCATTCTCCTGCAGGAAACGCGTATCGACCGATTCGCTCTTCGCGGATACAGAGTCGAGGCCGTCTGTGGGAACAAAGCTCGAGTAATAGCCACTTGTGTGGCTAAGCCTTATGCTTACACGACACATGCAGTACGCCCAGACCTCAAAATAGAGCATCAGATGATAGAGATTATCCCCAACGCTCACATTAAGCAATCGGTATTTATCCTTAACGTGTACAGTTCACCTTCACACAGCACAGAAACATTCACCACACTACTAACTAAAGCGACGCAGATAGCAGGCAACTATCCCCTCATCATCGCGGGGGACTTCAACGCCCCCCATGTAGAATGGGGTTACAATCGCACAACACAGAAAGGACGCCACTTACAAACACACATCACTCAACACAATCTCATGTTACTTAACGACCTCTCTACCCCCACACACATAGGTAACTCAGTGTCACGAGACTCATCCCCTGACCTGACCCTAGTACGCAACGTTTCGAACCCCACATGGGTTAATCTGCAAGCTAACCTCGGTAGCGATCACTTTATCTGTAGCACAACAGTCAATATAGGCAGCCTCAAGCCCAGAGACTTTAAAGTAGTAGACTCGAACTTCTTTAGACAAATACGTAAACAAGACACCAACCATTACTCTTCACTCTCTGAACTCTTTGCGAGACTACAGCTGGACGTAAAACAAGCTACCAAAAATATTTCTACAACACGCAACATAGACCACATGGACAGCCACCTCGCACATCTCCTGGAGGCTCACAAAAGTCTTCAAGAAAGATGGAGAATGCATAAACTTAATCGTAGGCTACGAAAAAGAATTGCATTGCTCAACCGACAAATTGAAGAGTGCAGTCACACACTAGCTCGCAATCAGTGGAATGAGGTGTGTAATTCGCTTGACGCACGCATGAGAAAGGGTCTAAAATGGGACCTTCTCAGGCATCTGCTCGGCGACAAGCCCACCAAGTCAGAGCAACGACTAACTGTAGATAGACTGTTACACAAAGCGCGAGGACAGCAACTTACCGACGCGCAGATTTTAGATGCTACAGCAGCCCGGTATCTATGCACAGAACCTACCTCACATGAAGACTACCCACCTTACGCGGGGGCCACAGACGACCCATTTGAGCAGGCTATAACTAGCGCTGAAATACCCGCGGTTATAGCGGAGCTCAATACTGTTGCGAAGCCACCTCCGAAATCCCACCGCTGACCTCCACTGTTGCGAAAGACGGCGACGCCAACACGGTCCCGAAGGCGCCACTGCTTTCAACTCCGCCGGGAAGGTCACCAGCCGTTTGGTAGCGTATGTTTCTCAGCTCGCGACTGCTTCTGCGCAGAGCTGATAAGACGAGCGGACGAGACGACGGTGATTTAAACAAGGTTTATGTACAGCATATATACAGAGGCGTTACAATTTCGGCACTGGGGCCGACAGAGACTCGAAGAGCCGAGCTCTCCTCTCTAACACATAGGTCAGCTTTTCGCCTAAGACCGCCGACTCACACACATGTCGGCTCTCCGACACGGGGACTCCTCTCCATAGGACCGCCGATCGCGACGCGCCGCAGGGCTTCTTTTATTCGCACCGGGTCCAACCAAAATGTCCAATCAGAAGCGCCGCTGGTCGTCAGGGCAGACTCCTCCAATGGGGTCGCCGCCGGGCCACGTCGGACCCCCAGACACGAAGACGCCGGCTCGCTGTCACGTGCGCTGCTGACTCACTGCACGTGGGCCAGAGAAGTGCCGCGCGTGTTTACGCCGTTGAGTTGTTCGCGCCAGGCAGACTGCGGGCTGGCCTTGACCCGGATTGCCTTTTTCAGAGGCACGGACGTTTGACGAGGACTCGCGGGCATAACAGCACCCCCGCCGCCAGACAATGCACCGGAAAGACGAGCTGCTTCCACGGGGCTCGGATGTCAGGTGCGCTCGTTCGCCAGGTCCCTCCAAGTTCGCCTCCAGGGCCATGGGGACAATACAGCTCCAGACTGTTCCGGAAACACATCCCATTTTTGACGACGGATCCCCGCTCCACTGGCTTGTCGCCACAACTTGCTGGCCAACTTCGCTCGTCTCTTCTGACCATCTTCGGTTTCAGCACTTGACGATGGTTCTGCAACTTGCTAAGAACGGTTCGACAACAAACAACACACGACACAAGCAAGTGCCCTCAGTCACCCGAGAGAGAGAGAGAGAATAAACTTTATTGGGTTCCAGCATGCGGGATTCCCTCCGGCCGCGCAGGGCGTGGGGTTCACCCTATCTCACGTTACACTAGAAGTCCTAATGTCACGCGGGCCTAGACCTCAAGGCCTTCGTGCCCCGGCGCCGCTCGGGTTACTGAGGGTGTCCCCCTTTCGCCTTTGCAGCGCCAGTGCGACCTCGAGCTGCCGGACGGCCCTTCGCTGGTCTTCTGGGTCCGTAGACCCCACACGCTGTTCTACTTGCGGCGGTAACACCGGACCGTCCGCGCTGTCTGCGTCACATCCCCAGAATATGTGAGCCAGGGTGGCTCTCGCCTGACAGAACACCAGACAAAGTATAGTACAACATATACCCAGCTAAGTGTCTATCGGAATTTCGTTCCCTCTACATCAAGAGGCACATGTGGGACACACAATTTTCACAATTACAACAACGCAACGAATTAGAATACCACATAAAGTTGGCCCCTTGAGATCACTCTGAACGAGAGCGCTCAGCCCAGGTCGTGATGAGGTCAAAAATTTTGCCCCGAATCGCCAGCGAGAAACCGAAAGGTTGAGAAGGTACTAGCTAGAACGCACTGCTCAATGCACCTGAATTAGCGTTTAGCTTTCCTTTTTTTTGTTAGCGAACGTCAAAGTTGCGCTGTGGAGCAACATGCTCCATCTCGGTAACCGGCCACTTTTAGGCGACGATACCTATGCGGCACCAAGAGCGGCTCACACTTGCGACGTTGCACAGGAGAACAACGATACGGCTTGCTACGGATTGACTCCTCACCGCTTAGCTCGATATCGTGTTCGATCACCGTCGTGTTTCCGGGGCGGTCCGAAAACACGTCTCCAAACTCGGAACCAATCTTTCTCAGGTCCTCTTTCTCAGGTCCTCCTTCACTCAAGCTAGGCTCTAGGTTCAACTGTTCCCAGATTACTTTCGATCCCCCTTTGATTACCTCACAAGAACTAAAAATTTCTGCTTCCTCTTCCTCTGAAGCATTCAACAGCTGATTTACGACCGCTTGATGTGGAACGTAGGGTTTCATCAAGTTGTAAATTTTGTTCAGCCGCCTTCCTAATTTAACTTGACAATTGGTATCAGAAAGCTTCGATAATACTTTGGCGGGCCCTTCCCAATCAACCTCAAGCTTGTTCCTTTTGGACGGCTGCAGCAGCATTACCTGACTTTCTGCTTCAAAAGCGCGCTTCTTCCCCGATTTCTCGTAGTGCTCCTTCGACAGCACTTGTGCCGCGTTTTTGTGGCTTTCCACTAGCGCTTCAATCGAGAGGTCCTCACGCTGCTCTCGAACGAGCGTCTCTCGATCAACTCTCGGCAGCACGCTCCAACTTTCCGCTACGGGCGAGAGCGTTGCAGCCCTCTCGCTCTGATTCAATGGCGCCATGTCGTCTCCCCTTTCTACGGAAACCGCGCCGGTCGGTTCGGCGACGGGCCGCTCGCGTGACTGCTCCCATGACTCCCGCGGAAAATTTTCTTTCTGGGGTTCCGTCGACCCGCCGACAAGGTCACTTGAGAGTTCACCGCATGGAGCAAGGTCAAGCTTCCGCGCTTGCGATCGCGTGAGGGCCATGCACGCTAAGTTGGGGAAGAACGATTTGCCCTGCTCTTTGAGAAGCTGCTCGGAGTTGTTGGAGAAAAGATATGGAAAACGATCATTTAGCGCGGCAGACACAGCTGCTTCGGTGCGAAGCTCACCGAACGGGCCTTCAATGACAACCGTGGCGATTGGTAAGCGAACACTCTGCTCCTCGGCGACCTGCCTGATCCACGCGCATTCTCCTGTGAAGTCATCCGGAGACACCAATGAAGGATGGACAACGTCCATGGTTGCCGCTGAGTCTCTAAGTGCTCGGCACGTTTTCTCATTCACCCTAATTTCTTGGAGATACGGCTCCAACAACCGCATGTTTTTTTCTGATTCTCGGATCGTTGCAAAGGCAAACTTTTCCTGACAGTTTCTCGCGATGTGTCCTTCCTTTTTGCAGTTGTAGCAGATTAGCGGCTTCCGTTTGTTTTCCGATTCAAATGCCTCTGTGGTAGAAACCTCACTCGATTTCTCCGCTTCTGTTTGCCCTTCCCCTACACTGTCCTTCGTAAGAGACGGGTCCTTTTTGAAATTACGGTGCGGAGCGGGTTTCCGTTGATCAGGTTTCCTTGAAAAGCCCTCTTTCCTTTCATCCTTTTCAACGCGCACTGCCCTGCTATGCAACTTTCGGCGAGTATAATACTCCTCAGCTAACTCAGCTGCCTTGTTTAACTGTACTTCCCCAAGTCTGTCCTGCAGCCAAAGTTTGACATCCTCCTCGATGCAGCGGTAGAATTGCTCCAATGCAACGCATTCCACCACTTTATCGCGGTCGTCATACACACCTTCGCCCTTGAGCCATTCAATTAAATCGGCCTTAAGACGAAACGCGAAGTCAACGTGTGACCCATTCCCCTTTTCAGCATACCGGAACCTTTGCCTGAAAGCCTCGGGTGACAACTTATAACGTCTCAAGAGCACTTCCTTAACCTCGTCATAGCTCTCAAACGCTTCCCTCGATAAGCAAGTTATCGCGTCGGACACTTCGCCGGGAAGAAGAGCTAACAGGTTCTGCGCCCAAAGAGACCGCTCCAAAACGTTTCGCTCACAGACGTGTTCAAACTTGACGAGGTACTTCGCCATGTCCTCGCCTACTACGAACGGTGGCAGTTGGTCCCGAATTCTAAAACAGCTGACCTGAACTGTTGGAGAAGCTACGCTAGGCGCCTGCGAACACTGTAGGATTGCCAATTCTAGTCGTTTCATCTCGAGGCGTTCCTGTCTCTCGGCCTCCTCGCAACGTTCGCGCCTTTCAGCCTCCTCACGTTCGCGAGCTTCTCGCCTTTCAGCCTCCTCACGGTCGCGAGCTTCTACTTCCCGCCTTTCAGCCTCCTCACGGCGTGCTTTAATATCCACCCAGGCCTCATCGACTTCCTCAGCCGACACTCCCTCATCCTTCATGATCTCAAGGATCGCTTGCTTTCGTTTCGCACGACCCAAAGTTATGCCGAGTTCCTCACAAATTTCGATGAGTTCCTTCACTTTAAGGTTCTCCATCGTTCACACTAGCCTCTTGCTGTTTGCCCCTGTTAACAATTTACTTGCCGTACCCACTATAAGCCTACTAGCACGACGCGCAAGCAATTTTTCACACTCCCGTGTTTACCCCCTCCGCATTAACTTCGGTTTCAAAGCACTTCGACTTTGCTTGAAACGATCAAAGCTCACTTCAATGCTTCACACAGCCCTTCTCTAAACTACTACAACCTGAGCTAGAGTAGTCTGGTGAACTGAGGGGAAAACATCAGGCACTCACCGCATCGATGTCGCTGACGCCGGCCGATCCCGCAGCTGCCAACCACTGTTGCGAAGCCACCTCCGAAATCCCACCGCTGACCTCCACTGTTGCGAAAGACGGCGACGCCAACACGGTCCCAAAGGCGCCACTGCTTTCAACTCCGCCGGGAAGGTCACCAGCCGTTTGGTAGCGTATGTTTCTCAGCTCCCGACTGCTTCTGCGCAGAGCTGATAAGACGAGCGGACGAGACGACGGTGATTTAAACAAGGTTTATGTACAGCATATATACAGAGGCGTTACAATTTTGGCACTGGGGCCGACAGAGACTCGAAGAGCCGAGCTCTCCTCTCTAACACATAGGTCAGCTTTTCGCCTAAGACCGCCGACTCACACACATGTCGGCTCTCCGACACGGGGACTCCTCTCCATAGGACCGCCGATCGCGACGCGCCGCAGGGCTTCTTTTATTCGCACCGGGTCCAACCAAAATGTCCAATCAGAAGCGCCGCTGGTCGTCAGGGCAGACTCCTCCAATGGGGTCGCCGCCGGGCCACGTCGGACCCCCAGACACGAAGACGCCGGCTCGCTGTCACGTGCGCTGCTGACTCACTGCACATGGGCCAGAGAAGTGCCGCGCGTGTTTACGCCGTTGAGTTGTTCGCGCCAGGCGGACTGCGGGCTGGCCTTGACCCAGATTGCCTTTTTCAGAGGCACGGACGTTTGACGAGGACTCGCGGGCATAACAATACTAAGTCAGCCCCGGGTCCTGACGGAGTCACCAACAAGCTACTCCGCAACCTGGCTGACCATGACATTGAATCACTAGCCACCCACATGAATGAGGTTTGGGAGCAAGGGAGCGTACCGCCAGAAGGGAGGGCCGCGACCGTCATACTCATTCCCAAGCCGAACAAACCCCTGGAACTCGACTCTCTACGACCCATCTTCCTCACATCCTGTGTGGGTAAGGTCATGGAGCACGTCATTCTCCGTCGAGTCACAAAATATTCAGAGCGAAAACACCTCTTCCCATTCAATCAAGTAGGGTTCAGGCCGGCTATGGCCACACAGGACGTACTTCTCATGCTGCAGGAGACGTTACTTAGAGTAAGGAGCAAAGACCTCCGAGAAATCCTAGCTCTTAACTTAGAGAAAGCTTTTGATACCATAAGCCACGCTCATATACTACACGAGATTCAGGAGGCAGACTTAGGCCGCCGTTTCTACGAATACGTCCGCTCTTTCCTAAGAGCCAGAACGGCTACACTTAAAGTTGGGGATCTCAAGTCACACGCCTACAACCTAGGCCCGCGCGGCACCCCGCAAGGGTCGGTGCTCTCACCGTTTCTTTTCAATTTAGCCCTCAGGCAACTTTCGCAAAAGCTGAGACACATCGAAGGCGTAGAACACGCGCTCTACGCTGACGATATTACTATTTGGCGTACTGGAGGGAGCGATGGACAAATCGAAGCGAGCCTTCAGGAAGCAGTCACTACAGTACAAACATTTTTAAAGCCCACGGGCCTCAGACTATCGGCATCTAAGTCCGAGTTGCTGCTTCTGCCACCACAGTACGGCCGCACCAAAGCCGAACCTACCATACACCTCTCCACAATGGATGGCTCGGTTATCCCGATAGTGTCGTCGGTTCGAATTTTGGGCGTTACCCTACAGGAGAATGGCGAAAACGACCTAACCATCACACATCTCACCAAAAAGCTGAGGCAGTCATGCACCTCGTCCGACGCGTCGCTAATAGACACGCAGGACTCACAGAAGAAAGCTTACTACGCATCTTTCATGCGTTCTTAATGTGCCACGTTCACTACGTTGCCTGCGCTCACCCGTGGAGCAAAGGCGATGAAACTAAAGTAGACAACATCATCCGAAAATGCACAAAACGAGTACTTGGTCTACCCATGTTCACAAGCACGCAGCGCCTGCTATCCCTTGGGGTACATGACACGTTCCAAGAAATCATCGAAGCACAAAGAATGTCCCAATTCATGCGCCTGTCTTCGACAGCTGCAGGTCAGGAACTCCTCTCACACATAGGTCTTCCTATCCCAACTCAAGTCAACGAAGCAGAACCATTACCGCAACACCTTCACGATACACTCACAGTGCTACCCTTCCCCAGGAACATGCACCCGGTGCACAATCAGGCTCGAAGAAGGGCACGATCTCAATCCTTACTAAAAGCAGCCAACCTACACGCGACAGACGTGGTTTTCGTAGACGCCGCTAAATACGTGGACAAACCCTACTTTGCAGCTGTGGCGGTCGCCCCAGACGGAAAAGCTCTTAATGCTCTTACCGTAAAAACTCGGAAAGCCTGCGAGGCTGAACAAGTGGCCATTGTCCTCGCTCTAGCACTCCCTCAGCGCGACACAGTATTTACCGACTCTAAACCCGCTGCACTGGCATACCGCCGCGGTACACTTTGCCAGGCGGCATTAAGAGTTCTAGCATCTGTTCAGATAACTGTAGATAAGCATAACCACTGGTTCCCTGGTCATGAAGAGATCAACGTTCAACCAGGGGTCCCCAACGGTAATGAGCTGGCCCAACCTCGCGCGTGATCTTACGTGCCGCGGGGGGTCGCGGTCCGGCTCACTGGCTGGGGACACCGACACGCACCGGGAGCCACTCCTATCATATCATGAAATTTGCTCGCACTATAAGTTATTTAGAAAGGAATTCCCCTCACCTCACTCAGCACTAAATAAAGCACAACAATTAACGCTTCGACTGCTGCAAACGCACAATTACCCCAGCCCCTATATCTACAGCAAATACCTACCAGATATAAGGCCAGAATGCCCCAATTGCCAAAATTCAAGGTGCAATTTAAATCACATGCTGTGGCAGTGTCCCGTGCTAAACGCTAGCTTCGGGTCCCCTGCCACCGAAGACGACTGGTTCAACCACCTCAGGAGCCCCGACAGGGCCTTTCAACACCAGGCCGTCCAGAAGGCCCAAAAGGTGGCTGGCGAGCTCCGACTCCCAGTCCCCACATGGGCGGAGCCACCGGGCTGGCCCCCATAAGGGGTCCCCAGTCCCCTTCAGGACCTTTAATAAAGTTAATTCTCTCTCTCTCGCCGCTGTTTATTAAGAATCCGACTTGCAGATTATTGCAAACTGTTCATTCTTCCAGGTGAAATGGGCCAATGTATATCGCAGCCTGAGTTAAGGATGACAGTCAATGCAGAGCATCTTAGAAACCTGCATCTTGCTGATGACATTGCCTTGATGAGTTTTTCAGGGGACGAATTACAGCTAATTACTACTGAACTGGACACGGAAAGCAGAAGTGTTGGTGTGAAATTTATTATGCACAAAATTAAAGTAATGTACTGCAGTCTCGGCAAAAAACAGCACTTTGTAATAGGTGGAGAGACGCTGGAAGTTGGAAAGGAGTATGTCTACTTAGGACACATAGTAACCGTAGAACCGAACGATGAGGGGAAATAACTAGAAAAGTAAGGATGGGGTGAATCACATTCGGCAAATATTCTCAAATCATGAATGGTAATCTTTCACTAACCTTCAAGAGGAAGGTATATAACAGCTGCATCTTGCCGGTACTTATCTACAGAGCAGAAAACTGGAGGCTTCCAAAAAGGGTTCGGTTTGAATTCAGGACGACGCAGCTTGTGTTGAACAAGAAAATGACAGGTGTAACCCCAAAAAACTCAGGGAATAAACTCAGGGTCAGGGAATAAACTGGGGTTAAGAATATCATAAATGAAATCAAGAAGAAAAAATGGACATGGGCCGGACATGTAGCACGTATGCAGGATAACCGCTGAACATTCAGGAGAAACGGTAAAAGCACGAAGGGGAGACAGAAAGTTAGGTGGGCCGATGAGATTAATGAGTTCGCAGGTATAACGTGTCAACGTAAAGCACAAGACCAGGTTGATTGGTGGATCATCTGGTAGGCCTTTGTCCTGCAGTGGGTGTTATCAGGGTTATGATGATGATAATGATTGTGAGATCGCAGTCACGTCGCTAGCTACAGCACTTGGCCTCCTTGAGGCTGTATCTATCCTCTCAACTACATTGCACTTCGTGTGCCGATTCATCTGCCTGATGGTGTATGGAGCCGGTGTAATGTAAGCATCGTGCTTTCTCTGATTTCATTCGGTTATCAGGCTCGGGATAGCCAACTGTTTTTTTATTAGAGTTTACGGCTTGTCATTTTCAGCAATAATGAAACGGGGAAAAGTGCCACGGCACAACACACCTTGCATATGATCAAACTTCAGCCCCGCTTACTGTTTCCATGGACTACAAATAGGATCGAGGTACTGGGAAGGAAAAAAGGAAGGAGGGATAGTAGGAGGAAAAGAACGGCAGGGAGGTTAACCAGTCTGTAAGCAGCCGGTTTGCTACCCTGCGTATGGGAGGGGGATGGGGGAGATGAAAGACGGAGAGTAGAGAGGAAAGGGAAATAAACACAGCACATTAGGCAGCACACGCGCGCACACTCAGCCATGGGACTATTCGGTAGGATAACGAGGATGACGCGTCAGGTGAAGTCAGGTTTAATCGTCCGCATATATATATAAATTTTAACGAGCCGAAGTGAGTCCTACCCGAGGCTACGAGAGACACAAACGTAACACAATGGGGATGATATCTGCTGAGAGCTACTATTGCAACTTACTCATTGAGACGAAAAAAGGTGGTATTGTCATGGCTGACAGTATTTATGGCCAATTGTGTTGTGTTTAAAATTCTCATTGTAGCGCTACTGTGGAATGTATGCATAAAAACTTCTTAAGCTAAAACTTTTTGCAAGAAAAAAAAAATAAATTCTCTCAATTCTGGTGCAAGGGGTAACGTTAGCGGACAAAGCTGCCGAGTGGGAAAGTGTGCTCACATATTAACATTTTTGTGTGAATACGGCAAAGAATCAAGGAAAATTTCAAACATAACGAAAATACGGATTTTCGAGAAAAAAAAAGCAAATGATTATTCAATGCTTAGTTCTGAAAATATTGATAAAAAGCAAAAGTTCCGAGTAAAATATTAGGATAGGCCTTATGTATATGTTTTAAAAAGGTTCGTTGTCGACAACTTCTTGCAGCTGAGGTTTATAATTGCGATAACCGCTGGTCATTAAGGGTCACCAACTGGATTCCCAGAGAAGGGAAGCGGGGTAGGGGGAGACAGAAGGTTAGGTGGGCAGATGAGATTAAGAAGTTTGCGGGCATAAATTGGCAACAGCAAGCACAGGACCAGGTTAACTGGCGGAACATGGGAGAGGCCTTTGTCCTGCAGTGGACGTAGACAGGCTGATGATGATGATGATGATGAAGAAGAAGTTTATTTTGCATACTTAACCTGGCTTAGGTAGCTAAACGAGAGTGCTTCGTCTTTTGAGGTTAGATTGCCTCTCGTCTATTGTTGTCAGTGCTGTTTTGTCCAGCAAAGGTTAGCCAGCCAACCCGGCCATCCCATTCACAGGCACTTTCCACAGATGTACCAGATAACCAGAAGCCCTCGGGGAAAAGCAGGCTTCAACTAGAGACACCGCAACGACACGAGTGGAAGGATTATCTTTAATCTGTTCGCTTAGGTTCATCGCCCATGAGAGAAACATTATTAGAGATGCCTTTGTGTAAGGTTCCTGAAAATTAGGCTACCTGATGTTTTTCAACTCGCAGCGAAGTACGTGGGCATCTAGAATTTTCCCCTCCATTGAAAATGCGGCCGCTACGGCCGAGATTCAATACTGCGACCTGAGAGTCAGCCGTCGAGTACCACAAACACAAGACCACCGGTGCGGATAATGGGCTGTATATAATAAAAACAATGACAAAATGCAAATTGATTTGTTGTGATCGGCCCGGAGGCTTTATAACGATACAATGACACTTTTGGAATGAAACGAAATTCTTCGATGTAAACTTTCTGCGATTGAATGTAATAATCTGTTCTTGTAAAGGGTAAAGTCCCACTCTATGTTCTTAATAATCGAGAAGCACATAACGGCAGAAATTACGTAGGCTTCCAGGAGCAAGGGGTCGTATACCGCACGATTAAGACCAGAAAAACTTCTTAGTGGTGTGGTTGTACAGTGCATCAGTAAGACAGCCAAAAAAATCACAGCATATCCACGGAGTGAATAATGATGAGTGGAGCGAAGCGACCGTCACTCTGCCCGTGCGACTGTTTACGCGTCCGTCCGTCCGTCCACGCGTACATCCGTCTGTCTGCCTGCCCGTCCGTGCTTCCGCCTGTCTGTCTGTACAACCGTCCGTCCATCTAGTGAACACCCCAAGTACCGCCATCTCGCATTTTTTAATCATATATTAATCATATACTAGTACCACCTTCTATAGGACATTCTAAGAACTAAACGAGAGCTGGCTACCACTACAAACACGGAAAGTACGACCCACGCTGTGGTAGCTTCGCCCCTAAAAAAACAACGTTCCATCATATTCTAACAAAAAAGGGCGAAACATAGGTTTTACGAAGTATTTGAAGTTTGTCATGCGCGCTTACAACGAGATTCTGAGCTTGTTTATTTTCAGGCGTCAGCCTATGGGAAGTTCAATGTCGCAATCGTTTATATGTGTCAATATCGGAGCTGCCCTAGCCATGGTTTTCCGGAATGCTAATTATCAAAGTCAGATACGACGGTATCGAATATTACACAGTTGGCACGTACTTACAACGCCTCCTAAAAGCGTCTTATTGACCACATTGTAAATACATGTATGCCCTCCTGGACTCAGCGGGATTTGTGGTGTATCAATGCAATTTCGCGAAAATCACCCAAGATGTCATTACTGCGTAGAACCATGAGTGAAATTTCATAACTGTTTCCTTCGTCTAATATGATTTTATAACATTTCTATTTCGGTTATGAAGAGCCCTATTGCGTCCGCATTCGTCCAAAATATCAAATTTTATTAATGTGCTATATTGAGCCCGTTTAGACCCATATATTGCTCTCTAGTATTAAATAAACGTTATCGCACATCTTTAATGCTCGAGACAATATTAGCGGGACGTCTTTGTGTGTAGAAAATCTATCTATCTATCTCTCTATCTATCTATCTATCTATCTATCTATCTATCTATCTATCTATCTATTATCTATCTATCTATCTATCTATCTATCTATTCAGCTGCCTACGACTTTTAGCTCTCCTGACCGTTTAGATTATAGTATCGATACTAAACTTGCTGTGGTATAACATGACTGTATTAAAAGCATACCTCACTAGTCATATCATGACTCTCATGACATGTATGTCATGAATGCCATGATTTACATTTCATGGTCTTAGTGCTCTTGCGGTGGTTTCGTTCATATGACGTGTTGCGAAATTGGCGTGGTATGACATGACCGCATGGCGCACACAAGGTACATGTCCTAACGTGGAAATCATGACATCCATGTCATGTAAGTCATGAGTCATGACTACGCGCCACGATCATGATGGGCTAGCGGCCGTCTCGCTAGTTTCCTATATACCACATTTGGTATTACGTGACGTGAATACATGACGAAGGCATGTGACTTGTGCAAACATGATAATCATTAGAAGCGTGTCATGTAACAACATGACTACATTCCACACTCATGATGCGCTCGCGGCCGTTTTGCTAGCTTCACATACGCCAAATTTGGTATTACGTCACGTGAATAGATGACGAAGGTATGAGACTGGTGCAAACATGATAATCATGAGATGTGTGTCATGTACGAACATGACTACGTGCCACACTTGAGGCGCCAAAACACTTCGACATGACTCGGCGCGCGTGCGTGCCGGCGTTCCTTTCGTCGCGACACGCCGGTGATGCCACGCCAGGCGCCGATCTGCCTCGCGTATACTCTCAGGTGAGGCCGCGCTGCGTTGCTTTGACGCGTGCCCGTTCGAGCACGCCCAGGGTCCTTCCACCACGAAGCTAAGAACCGCAGTGCTGGCAGGTACAGCGTCGCCGACATGAAATGCAGTATGTCGTATTTCGCGCCGGTTGCCGCCGGGCTTCGCCGACAGACGATGGTCGCGCCTCGCGTCTTGCTAGCGTAGCGTCGCGGCGCCCAGCGTGCGTGCGCGTCAACGTGACGTGTGCTCGCCGCCGTTTCGCTAGCTTCATATATGCCAAGCTTGGTATTACAGGACGTAAATGCACGACGAAGGTATGTAACACGTCCAAACATGACAATCATGATATTCGTGTCATGTAAAAATGACTACATGCTACGCTCATAGCGTGCTCGTGACCGTTCCGCTAGCTGCACATATGCAGAATTTGGTATCAGGTGGCTTGAATAGATGACGAAGTTAAATGAAACGTCCAAACATGATAAACATGACACGGAAGTCATGTACGGTATCATTTACCTCCACCTCGTAATGCTGTGCTTATTTTGAAGTGACATATCAACCTTCCTCATTCGTGCTTCTCATATCGGCGATTCCCACTGTACGTGGGATCTGCCTTTTAGATGCGGAAGCATCTTATACTCGCGCCTTGTAGTGCGCCATCCGCGCCGTCCGCACCGCTTCTCGAACATTCGACAGCTGACGCGCGCGCATGCGCCGTCGCGCCGTCGCCCACTCTTCCACCATCTGTGCATCCCTTCCTCCTCTACACACCGCGCGCGCTTCACTCCTCCCCCATCTGTGCACCCTTCCTCCTCTACACACCGCGTTCGACATCTACAATTCTCCTGATTCTCCAGTGGACGCGCATGTGGCGTCGCGCTTCGAGAACATTCAACAGCTGACAGTGCATGCGCCGTCGCGCTGTATATATACTCAAGGTCGGCACTCGCTCGCTCAGTTGCCGCTCGTCGGTTGGTTTGTACGGCGCGTCAACGTCCAAGGTCGCGGTGAAATGAATTCCAACGAATCCACAAACACAATGATCGACGTCCCTTCGACCAGCGCCGCCCTTTCGCATACGTGTGTACGTGTTCACTCATTTAACACCCCCTCCTACAACCACGTTAACCAATTTAGCCATCGACCCAAGTAAGTCGCAATTTAACACCCCATTTCACAACCACGTTAACCAATTTAGCCATCAACCCAAGTAAGTCGCACTTTAACACCCCGTTAACCAATTATATGCTCCGCATCCTCCTCAGTGTTCCCCCGAGGGAAGCTGCGGGCAATTTTTTTTAATCCAAAACGCGCGAGCTTCGACTGCCGAGTCTGTAAGCGCCTGGTCTTGGTGCACTGGTGTGCGGTTCCCGGAACAGCTTTGCAGAAGACAGATGCAGAGAAGTATTCATAGCAGGTGGAAAAAGCAGAGATGATGATGATGATGATGATGATGATGATGATGATGATGTTGTTTCTCCAGCCATGGCTTGTACCCACTCGGGGGGATCGGCCAAGAATCGACTTAATCCAGTAAGCTTTTTTTTATATATTCAATATCAAAACCACCCACCGGAGAAAAAAAAGACAGAAAAAACGAAAGACACCATAGGCAGAATAAAAGAGTGCAATATTTGTTTGTCACTCTTTCAGATCAGACAATCATTCATTACCTTGAATAGGAATCAGCGTGGTTAAACAAAGCTCCTGTTCATGGACCGCATTCTTTCTTCTTCTTTCCCGCTTTATTCTCCACTCATAATGATGAAAATAGGCACGGAGTGCAAGATTATCTTCGTGTTCTATTCTCAACATCTTCCCACCCGCGACAAAAGAAGCGAAAAACTCCCAAGCATTTCCCCGAGGGTGAACATGGTTAAGTGCGAATGCACGGGGTGATGCTATGAGGGGTATTTATCAATTCGCACTATTATATTTATTAATCACACTATGGTGCCTTTATGGTGTAATGGTTCCTGGGAATCGCAATTTGATCACACGGGGGAGTTTACGTTAACTCACTGGCGAATGCCAACGGATTTTAACTTTGCTCCCCCTCATAGCATCACCCCGTGCATTCGTACTTAACCATGTTCACCCTCGGGGAAATGCTTGGGAGTTTTATTACTGATGATGATGATTAAAGTGTAATTAATGAATTTAAGTGTTGTTTGTCATGAAGCATTTGTACACAGATACATTATATACGAAGTATTATTTATTTACACTTCACGATTTTCGTACGATGCATTAAATGCGAGCGAAGGGGGAGGGGGACACGCGCAGCGGCGTTAAAGATATAAGGCGCGTTACTGACACCGATATCAGCGTCGCGTCCGTGGCTTATTCGGTAGAGCGTCGCGCTGCGGCCCGCCAAGTCCTCTTTCTTTCAAAGATAGAGAGAAGACTGCGGACGCCGCCGACGGCGGTGGATGGTTTGGGGTCGCTTATAATGTGTATTCACACTTAAAAAAACTATGACACTTAAGCGAAAAGAAAGAGATGGCACAATACAACACTGCCGAGCCACCGCACTGGCTTGGCGATGGTTCGATTCACGTCCCATGTACGATGTTGTCCCGTTCCCTTCTTTCGCTGGCTGCAGAAACGTCGATGCGCGATGCACTCAACGCTTGGAACTAATTGGAACAACGCTTGGAATGTGAACGCTTGGAACATAGCGTTCACAAGTTATTCTCGCACGCATCTTTAGTTCTGTGTCGTCAGTCAAACGCGGTTCACGGTAGTTCCAACTCAGTTTAAGGTCGGGATCAAGTGGAAGCTATCCGGATCTTAGCGACGACCTTTTCTATTCCATCTGTGTTTGAACTGCTTGAAGTAATTTCCTATTCGAGAAATCCTTCCGGCATGACCATGCTGCTGACGTGTGGTCAGGAGGACATCGCTTGTTCGGTTAGTCTGTGCCTCGCCCATTCTTGGTATAACGGCGTGTCCCTGAAAGATTCTGAGCTCGCACTCTATTTGGTTTCCGGTAATGTTTAGCGGTCACATGTAAATAGCCTCTTTTCTTTATTTTCTTAGATTCCTTTTCTTTTTATGCAGTCCTTCTCTCGTTCCAAGCTGTTAGGTGCGTTCGTGTGCTTCTTCGGTCCTTTACGCCTTTAGCATGATGGCTGCGTCTCTTCAATCGAATACTGCAGAAGTTGAGACTCTCCTCACTTGCATGTTGATGGCTATAATGACGATTCGTTTGGCTCGTACTGATTTCGCGTCATCTTTGAGGGTATTTGCATGTTTGCTCCCGTGACTTTTGATTTTTGCGACGTTTCATCCTCTTCTCTTCTTGACACACTTTTAGGGCTTTCATAGCAATGAAGTTGAATCTGTCGAGAGCTTCAATAGCAGAACAGCTCGAAAAGTCTTCAGCGCTCCCACGGCCAACAGATGGTATCGCAACAAACTTTGAGACAGTATTTTTGACGGAACTGTTGGAGCTAGTTTCAAAGTGTATTTGCTCAATCGAAGCTCGTCTCCCTTCTTCACCTTTGTCACCTCTTATTCAGCATAACATTGCTGAGGCCATGTTGTGAATCCACCATAGAACTTTCTACACTGACACTTTTGTCCCCGTTGCTATTGTCCTCATCACTGAACTTTCTGCAGGTTGGGCAAGTGCGTGCAACGTTCTTTTCTTTAGTTTTGCTACTAGAAGCTGGAGATACCATAAGGTTCTCAAGACGTCAAAGTCAAAACGTTCACAATTTTCGACGTCTTTTTCTAGTTCTTCAATAGATTTAATGTCAGAAATCTGGTGGTCAACTTTCTGCAACTCCTGCCTCATTGATTCAAGATAACAGCAATATTCCTTGAGCTTGCCGATTTGCAGTGGTGCAGACGAAAAACACTACGTCGCTTTCTTTTAAGACTTCTTTAATAGCTGTACGCAATGATCTTCTGGTATGTTGGATTCTCTTCAGGTCGCCATCAATCGTTATGTCTGTCTCGTTCGAGCTCCTCGGTACATCTGTCTTATTTGTCAAAGCCAACAATGTCAGCAATCTAATTCAAGGGTATTACCTTCGTAACCACTCTCACTTAAAGGCTTCAGCGTTTTGACTTTGGGACCCTTGAATTGATTATCATCGCGCAAACATGGCGGGTCAAAAAGTGAACAGCCGGCTTCGAGGTCTATGCCTGCAGGACGGGCGTCATCGTAGCAAAATTTCATCTTCTTGGCCTCGTGAGCCTCGTACCTGTCGCCGAAGGAAAACTCAAGTGGGCGGGCAGACATACCGTTTGCTGCACCGAGGGCCAGGCTCACAGGATGCGGCTGTCCTCTGTCCATGGGCATCCTAGCCTTGCGAACCTCGGGTCGTCGTCTTGAAGGGCAAGGACAGACCAGAGCCAAATGAATCGTGATGGGCTCCCGCCTCGCCAACCTCCAGACGACGAACGCTGTTTCATCAATCCATGACTCGCCATCTCGGTCTCAGTTCCACCCGGAGACGTAGTATTCCAGGGTTTCACGGCACCAAATGTAAAAGACAGAGATGGACGTCATGCGTGCCTTCTTCTTTCGCGTTTTATTCTCCACTCTTAATAATGATAGTAGGCACGCAGTGTGACACTATCTTCGTTAGGGAGCCTACATTACCACCCGTTTAACAGGCGGTCATGTAGGCTCCCCGATACTTACTTAGTATTTCATTTTGAACAGCAGACATGCAAGTATCCTCGTTCATTTCACCGCTGTGCTCCATTAAACGCTGCTTATCGATTGAGTGGCTGACACTCGCGCGTTCAGGTTAAAAAATTTGGCGTCTGTACATGTGTTTGGTTAAGAGTCAAACGCTAGAGGGAAAAGTGCCACGTATGGGCGTGACAGGAAAGGTTGCACATTAACGCTCAAAAATTGTGTTTTGGAAAAACCCTTTAAGTGGGGCAGGGAAACTTAGCAGGCTTGGTGCTTTAGTAATGATCATGCATTACCATATCCATGTAGCTCCAGTAAAAATTGTCTGTATCCCTGGTTGCTTTTGGAGTGTGATGGGACGGCTCTATGCTCTCCCATAGTAGAGTACCAAATACTCAAAATCGTTAGTCACTTTTTTAAACACACACACACATGATTCATCAATGCCTGATCGAAAAATACACAGCTTGCCCTTTACCACCCAATATAGCCTATACTCTGTCGCGATCTGCGCGTGATCTCATTGTGTCTTTGGACCAAGAGAAATCATTTGACCGACTAGAGCACACGTATATTTTTAAAACACTCACAGCCTGTGGTTTTCCTTGTTCTTTTGTGGAAATATATAGACATACCTACTCTGGTATAAAAAGCCCATCAGTTCTAGATGGTTGGGAAAGCGCTGCCTTTTCTATTACACGTGAGGTGCGTCAGGGATGCCCACTGTCTCCAGTTCTATTTGTTGTCAGCCTTGAGCCATTTTTAATGCGAAGCATTTCTTAGCGAACTTCGGTGACTTTGCGCGTATCTTCTATCTATCTATCTATCTATCTATCTATCTATCTATCTATCTATCTATCTATTTATCTATCTATCTATCTATCTGTCCTCTTGCGACATTCAGCTCCCTTGGCCGTTTGGATTGCGGTATTGATACCAAACTTGGTATGTCATAACACGACTGTATAAGGAACACATTCGACTAGTCATATCATGAAAATCATGACATAGATGTCATGAATATCATGAATTACATATCATGGTTCTGCAGCTGTTGCGGTGGCTTTGTACTCATTGCATGTTGCAAAACTGGTATGGCATGACTTGACTACATGGCGAACACAAGCGACAGACCGTAACATGAAAATCATTACATGCGTGTAATTTAACAACATTACTACATGCCAGGCTCAGGATGCGCTCGCGGGCGTTTCGCTAGCGTCCCATATACCAAATTTCGTAATACGGGACGTAAATGGATGACGAAGGTATGATACTGGTGCAAACATGATAAACATGAGATGCGTCTTATGTAACCACATGATTACATGCTACGCTCATGATGCGCTCGTGGCCATTTCGATAGCTTCATATGTTCTAAACTCGGTATTACGTGACGCGAACAGATGACATGGTAAATGACACATACAAACATGATAATCACGACAAGCGTGTCATGTAACAACATGACTACATGCCACACACATGATGCCCTCACGGTCGTTGCGCTAGCTTTACATCCGCCAAATTTGGCCTTACGTGATGTCAATGAATGAGGAAGGTATGTGACTGGTGCAAACATGATAATCTTGAGATGCGTGTCATGTGATTACATGACTCCGTACCACAGTCAAGGCAACAATACATTTCGACGTGACGCGGTACGCGTGCTCGCCGGCGTTCATTTCGTCGCGTCATGCTGGCGTGGCCACGCCAGGCACCGGTCCTGCCATATAATCTCAGGCATGCTCCAGGCTGCGTTGCTTTGATGCATGCGCATTTCAACGTTTCCAGCGTCCCACCGTCACGAAACGAGGGAGGCGCAGTGTTGTCTGTGTAACGCGTTGGCGCAAAATGCAGCATGCCGCAGTTCGCACTGGTTGCCGTCGGGCCGGTCACGCCTGACGTCAAACTATAGAGTGCTCGCGTTTTGCTAATGTAGCGTCGCTGTGACCAGCGTGCGCGCGCGTCGACGCAACATTGGAGTATATTGGGTCCTTCATGATGCACTCGCGGCCGTTTTGCTAGCTCCACATACACCAAATTTGGTGTTACGTGACGTCAATGCATGACTAAAGTATATGACTAGTGCAAACATGATAATCCTGACACGCCTGTCATGTAAGAACATGACAACATACTGCGCTCATAGCGTGCTCGCGGTAGTTTTGCTAGCTCCACATATACTAAATTTGGTATCACGTGACGTGAATAGATTACGCATCCAAACATGATAATCATGACACGGAAGTCATGTACGGCATCATTTAGCTCTACCTCGTAAAGTTGTGCTGATTTTAAAGTGACATATCAAACTTTCTAATTCGTGCTTCGCATATCATCGATTCCCACTGTACGTGGGGTCTGATAATTTTATTTGTATGCTCTAGAAGCGGATTCGTGTGTCCGGGTTCTTGCGCTTCTAGGCAGCAGTGCCGTGAAAGTCACAACTTTTGCTGACGACATAAGCCTGTACCTTTCAAAGGAAGACAGTCTTTCACATAGCCTGTTTTTTATTTTAAGTATGGTGACATTTTAGGTGTCATGCTGAACTTCTCTAAATCGCACTATTTGTTCATTGGCTGTCCTAATTTCAGATTGAACTGCGCATTTCTTCTTTAGCCGGCTGCGTCTCTTCGCCAACCGCTATCGAGCATCTAGCACGAAGGCGAGTCGCTATACGCGAGGCAGGCAGAACCAACAAGCTGCTGCCGGTGAGCATGGTGAAAACCGGGATGGTGATCCGCTCCTTTTCGTTGCAAGTACTTGCATCACTCGTAAGATGCCGCAGATAGCGGACACTCTGAAATGATGAAGAAATTTACACAAGTCATGCATTCTGTGATAGTCTTCCATCGCGTAGCTGTGCTCCTCGAAAAGGCCCAGTGACACCATCGGTAAGAAGCCTGTGCAGCCCCACCGTGGTGATCTAGTGGCTAAAGTACTCGGCTGCTGACCAGCAGGTCGTGGGATCAAATCCCGGCTGCTGCGGCTGCATTTTCGATGGAGGCGAAAAATTGGCAGTATATCCATGGAGTGAATGATGGAGAGTGGGGCGAAGCATCCGTCCGTCCATTCGTTCTTGCTTCCGTCCGTCCATGCGTCTGTCTGTGTGACCGTCCACGCGTCCATCCGCCCATCCGTGCGTGCGTCTGTTTGTGTGTCCGCACGTCCATCTGTGCGTCCGTCCCTGCGTCCGTCCAAGCGTCCATCTGTTCGTGCAGACATCCGTGCGTCCGTCCATGCATCTGTTTGTGTGTCCGTTCGTCCACCTATTCAACAGTCCAAGTACCACCATCTCGCAACTTTTCACCATATATTCCCTATATAGAAGCACCGCCATCCAGCGTACATTCCAAGGACTAAACGAGAGGTGGCACACGCACACTTTCTTACGACTTGCGCTTCGGGTCTACTTCCAACCTTTAATCATCTCGAGTTCATGGTATATACTAGTTCACTGTATTCATGGCACTGCAGCCCAACGCTCGCTAAACCTTTCTAAAACCAAGGAGGTTACACCCAGCGAGTATAACTTAGCAACCCTTTCTTGTCCGATAGTGCTCCATGTACATGCCAATGGCTGCTAATGGGGAATGAGAGACAGCAGAATTTTGCATTTTATGAACGTGCACGCTGCGAATTTTTTATTGTTCAACAATGCACAGGAGAAACTTCCCACCGGCACACCTTGCAGGTCAAAACTTAACACTGGTTACACACTACGACTACGACTACTACGAGGGACGAACGGGTGCCGCTTTAAGGAGCTTGCCCCTAAAATGCTGTCTGCCCAAGGGCTCAGATTTGAATGCACGTTAAAGAACCCCTCGTGGTCGAAATTTCCGGAGCCCACCACTACGGTGTCTCTCACAACCACATGATGGTTTTGGGACGTTAAGCCCCACATATATCAAGAGGCCTGGGCCGGCTAGTGCAGGCTTGGGAACATTGGTGGTGCCTACTTACAGATGAAGTGGTTTGATGTGTTAATTTTTAAGGCGCTTAATTTAAAAGATAAGTGTTTTCGATGCAATAACACATAAAGACGAGTATCGGCGACCTAATCTGAAATAAAATTTGATTTGAATTCAAGGCTTACTGGAGAAAACTGGTAACATAAAGACGCACGTTGAGCAGTATCTGACACGAAAAAGCTATCGCTTTATATTTTTCAAAACTTTGCTTGGTCATTCGGCAGGTCAGCTGCCATTTTCCTCATCAAGTGTGAGGCTGACGGGACGGCCTAGTGCTCTCCTATAGTAAAGTACCTAGTATTCGAAATCGTTAATTAGTTCTTCCAAACGCAAAATTTGTGCTTTTTCTGAATACACATTCACCTGCGGGAGGTCTGTCCCTTCAGAGAAATATAGGGCTCTCTATTTTTTGTTCTCGCGGAGTGAAAACAATTGGCACTGTCGCAGGCCTTTGTTTGTGGATTTGGTCCACGGTGTAATAAAAATTTTCGTACTCAGTGTTTTGGTATAACTTTCGTCAATACGGCCTCATTAGGACAGCCTTCTACTCTCCCACAGTAGAGTATCAAGTACTCTAAATCGTTAACTCCTTTTTTCTAAACACAGGCTGCCACCCAACGGCCGCACCTGCTTTCGAAGAGGGAATGTGCTTGGCACTCTCGCTGCCGGCGTGCTAGGGGACGACAGCGCCATTTGTCGCAATTTTCCCGCTCTGGTCACCAGTTACTTGTGCTCATTCTTTTTAAGGGCGAAGCTCCTTAGGCTGTGGGTAGTTCCCTCCTCCGTATGTAGTATGTTGTCACCTCTAGTGTGTGACTTGCTTAATAGATGGCGTTGTGTGTATATGTCCTTGGGAATAATACAACTAGATGACATTAGTGCTTTTCACAGCATAGCCACGGTGTGATAATAAGTGGGACCAAGATTCCATCCGTCCATTCGTGTGTCCAACCGTCCGTGCGTCTGTCTGTTCAACCATCCATGCGTCCATCCGTTCGTACTTCCGTCTGTGCGTCCATGCTTCAGTCCATCCACCTGTCTGTCCGTTCGTCCTTTCGTTCATCCCTACGCACGTCAGTCCGTGCTTCCGTCCGTTCGTCCGTGCTTCTGGCTGTTCATCCATGTGAACGCACGGGCGGATGGACAAACAGACGGACGCTTCACACCAACCATCATAATTCACTCCACGGATATGCTGCGATTTTTTTCGTTACGACTGTTTTCTAAGGTACACCAGGAATCGAGCGGTAAGGTATACAAAAACTCGAGACATGTCGAATCAGGCCTTCGACCACCTTTCTTGTAGATGTGTATTTAAGCTTCATTTGAACATTGTCGTATGATAGTGAAGAATACACTCTGAGATATGGTCGATAAATGGGTGTATTCTTCTCCCAAAACAATAATCATCATTCGGCTAGCTTGCTCTTTCTTTCTTGAAGACTCGGCGCTGGCCACTTTCCTATCAAGAATGATGTGTCAAGCTAATGACGTGCATTAAGTTCGTGATCTGAGAGTGCCGGCTCTTCTGCCTGATAGGTGTAGGATATATGGAGCCCTCTCCCAGCGTGCGACTTGGTAAGCGGCAGGTATTGGTTGTGGCGCCATCTTTCGCCGACAGGAATAGCAACCTGCCATAACTCAATGGGAAATATATCAGAAAATTTATATCTCTTGAAAAAAGCTAGTTTTCAAAAACGACTGCAAGTTATACGTAGCAAAATATATACTGGTACATTCTCGTAAAATTGCATTGTCTGACTACAAAGTGAGCGGCTTTCCACAACAATTGAATGCCGCCCATAGACACACAAGGGACCCCAGTGTTTAAACACTCTGGGAAGCCACGCGATTTGTAGTGTGACACTGCAAATTTACCAGACTGTTCAAATAAGTCTCTGATGTCTAGAGCCGGGATCCGCTTTTCATAACTAGCTTTGTTCGTCAGGTATGATTTTTTTTCACCTGTTTCCCATTCAGTTAGGGCAGGCCTCCTCTGTGGCTGGCAAAAGATGGCGCTACATGAGATGTCCCCAAATCCTGTCTTGCGTGCGCTTTGCTTCATAGTTGCTCATACTTTCGCCGTATAGAATAGTGATTTTTTTAGACTTCGTCCACCCATGGTTTGCCCGTCCGCTCATCCGTGGTTTGTCATTCCTTCCGTCTGTCCATGGTTCGTTCATCCGTCCGTGTCCCCGTGGTTCGTTTGTCTGTCCGCAGCTCATTCTGCGTATATTCTGACATAGCCAGGCTAAATTTTAGGGGCGGAGCTCCTTAGGTTGTGGGCTGTTCCTTCCTCTATAGTAGTAGTAGTAGTAGTAGTAGTAGTAGTAGTAGTAGTAGTAGTAACCTCTAGTTTATGAATTGCTCAATAGATCGTGTTGTGTGTATGTTTTTGGAAATATCACTGGATGGCGTTACTAATTTTCGTATAGTTGACTATTTCATACAATTGACGGACGTACGGACGGACGAACAGACAGACAGACAGACAGACAGACAGACAGACAGACAGACAGACAGACAGACAGACAGACAGACAGACAGACAGACAGACAGACAGACAGGCAGGCAGGCACAGACATACAGACAGACAGAGGAATAGATGATAGAACGAACGCTTCAGCCCACTGATCATCACTTCATCATTCACTCAACGGATATAAAGTGATTTTTTTTGAAGATTACAGGTTTGATCTCTACCAGCGGCAAATTGTCTTTTCTTTCACATTATTTTTTACAAATTAATCTAATGATTACTTCAAGCGACGTTCCTTATAGGTTTCTCGGCTTGACTACCCGTTGCTTCTCATTGGCAAACGTCACATGCGTTGTCACAACGGTGACATTTTGTCTTTTGCCACGGAATAACGATTTTTGCTGCTTCAATTTCAAATGTCACGTCTTTGTCCCCTGTCGACCTAATTACGCGAATTATGCCCCATTAGTGTCTCGGGCCACAATTGAACGCACTCCCTCGCCTATTTAATGCCCAAACGAAGCAACGTTCAGCAAAGGTACAGCGGTGGTATCGCAAAAGGCACACTGTAAACTGTGAGTACAAGGCGACATTGCAGTCAACGTGTGGGCGAGGCTTCGTCGGCCGTCACGTGCGCGTCCGGGGTCAGTCACGCCGACAGTGCTCGAGTTGGGTGCGAGCCAACCACGCAGTGACCTTCTATGCAAACACGTGCGTGGAGCTTGCGTTCCGTTGCTGGCTGCATGAACTCTTCGCTTGCGCACGCATGGGAAATGTGGCGTGTAACTAAAGAATGAGATGGCATATCGCGCTTGTGGACTCGCTCGCTTGATTTCGTGCCGACCGGTTGTGCCCTCGTGATCTGCGACGTCAGCGTAGCTCTGGCAGACTGGGCTGGTCCTACGCCAACTGCTGACGCCTATCTTTGACGACAGCGTAGCTCTGGCCTACTGGACTTGCCCTACGCTATTTCCTGACGCCGACAAGAGCTCCCGCCGATGGTCCTCGGACTCCTGCGACCGTGTCCATCTTTCCCGTCTTCTCCTTACTTCCGTCGTTCGCCGTCCCTGCGCCTCGCTCTCTCCTTCCTCTTTCTCTATCTCTTTACCTTTTAATCCTATCTTTTTATTCCTTTCTCTAACCCCCTCCCCCCCCTCGTGAGCTACTGTTGAGGTGTCCCCCTTCCGAGAGACAGTTACGGGGCTCACTTTTCTCTTCTTTTCAGTTAAAATCACTGCCCCATATTGCGCATGTGGGCACTGCCGTGTGAGAGTTGACAAGCGGTGTAAAGATTATAATGGAATACCCGCAGTAACGTGTGTGCCTTTTGTTATGGGTGGCCGGCTTTAAACTACGAAGGCGTCATGATAATCACTTGTTCTGACATGCGACGGCAACGTATGCTTGCACCACGCATTATCACTGCAATATTCCATGTTCCATACTGAAGCATGTATACAAAACGCACCTGTTTGTAAAGAACGAGTTGTTTTTACTGTATATTTCGAAGCAGAGGAAGTGATGTTCACTGCATTTCGAAGAAGACACTTGGCTCTGTGGTAGAACACCCACTTTCGACGCAAATGGTCTGGACCTACTACGCACTCGAACCAGGAAATACTTATAATTGTTTATTTTGTTTCCATCTTTCTAGATATCTTATTCACGCACAGGGTGACAATTTTTCGCTCACAACCAATGACGCCGACGCCGATACGGACGCCGGAATTTCCGCGACACAAACTCTTTAACGTTACCGCCTTAATACTTCTATAGGGAAAACACGCTCAAGTTCGCGCAGCGCTTTTCACCGCCCTAGCGGAAAGAGGGCAAAATTCCGGTTGCTCAAACGGACCGCGCTTGCTGAGTTTTTCCATAGCGCGCACGGAAAACGCGTTCCTCGGAGCGCTTATCACGCATTTCGCACGCTATGGGCAGCACTCCTTCGTCATTCTGGAAAGCTGGCACGCACTACTGCTGCATTGTGATTGATTGATTGATATGTGAGGTTTAACGTCCCAAAACCATCATATGATTATGAGAGACGCTGTATAGGTGAGGACTCCGGAAATTTCGACCACTTGGGGTTCCTTAATGTGCGCCCAAATCTGAGCACACGGGCCTACATCGGAAATGCAGCCGCCGCAGCCCGATTCAATTCCGCGATCTGCGGGTCAGCAGCCGAGTACCTTAGCCACTAGACCACCATGGTGGGGACTGCTGCATTGTGAGCTGCTACAATATTTTAAAAATGACGACGACCTGAAAACTACCCGTCAAGTTCTACCGTCTCCAATGCAAGCAGTGCGAGAAGCAAAGGTGTCAAGAGTGTATTATGGCACTGTATTATGGCGATGGCGGTACTCTCATCAAAAGAAAGCGTGTTTGTAAACTGAAACTACAGCTAATAGACAACCGCTGTACATTTCACGATTGGGCCCTGTCTTTCCGAAACAACCGTTGGTAGTGCGAAAGCGCTGGAGCTTAATACACATTAAATACCATACTGTGACCCCTACAAGTGTGTTATTCAGCTAATGGCTGTACACGTTTCGTCGCCGCTCAGTGTGAACAGATTTGTGCTGCGGGTTCGCGCTGAGCGTGTATACAAACAGGTCTTGCCAGCAACAGCCACCGTTAAGTTAGCATGATTAGGTGCTGTGATGCTAGGATCGAAGTCATGAGTTTGATTCCCGCATACGCCAGCTGCGTTTCCACGGGAGCGAAACGCAGTAACAGGGCGCTCAGGTTTTGGTGCGAGATAGATAGGCAGGGCGTGTTGGTGTGGTATGACGGTGGTATGACACTAAATGTAAACAGGAGTGAAGCTCGGTGTGTGTGCCCCCTCTGTCCGTTGTCGTGGCGCCGTACACACTTTAAATAAATTTAGGTGCACTAAAAAAAAAACTCAGGTGACCTTAATTAATCGAAAGTCTAAAACCACGGTGCGCCTCTTAATGATATGATGGTTTTGGCAAGTAAAATACTATTTCCTTGCATGCGCCCAAGCCGCGGGCAATATACAGCTGCCGTTATGAAAATGAGTTGTAAAAAGAACTAAGGCAGGCATAAAATTTTCGATGGTTTCGAGAAATTGGACGTGATTTTCAGGGGCAAATCTAGGCGTAACTGAAAACATGCTCAATCCTAGTGGGTATTGTGGGATATGATGACGACCAAGCGAGCTGCCGAAACAACCTAATTGGCGTTCGAATCAGTGAACACGCTGCGTGCTCAGGCGGGATTATTATCCGAAGTGAATTATGCACTGCAAGAAACATACATGGTCGAAGTGGACAAAAAATATTTTTTGTCCGCATCATTATACTTTCGAAGGAACTGCAAAAAATTAAAGGCGTCATTGAACTTACGATACGACCTTGTTAACATCCGATGAAAACCTCGGCAAAAGTGAAACTCTTGTGAAACTTGAAGGTTAGGTGAGGTTAGGATGTTGTAGGTAGCCGACGGATCTAGCCTTGCATAATTTGCAGGCAATCGCCCCGCCCGGTTTTTTCTTTGCTAACTGTATCTAATGTGCTTTATTTGTTTGTTTTTAGCTAAACACGAGCAGGCTCTTAAAAAACCGTGCATTGCGTGACGTAAGTCTCCATAAGTCGGTGGCCTCTGTATTGCAGTATTGTGCCGGTACTCTGTCTCGCTGTACCATACCCCAAACATAAAGCTCTAGTGAAATTCCTACGCGACACAAACTTGAACAAGCGGCTGTAACAGCAATGTCACACACCGCGAAAGACAAGACTGGACTATGAGTGTGCGCGCGTGTGCTGCCGAATGTGCTGTGTTTATCTCTCTTCCCTCTATCCTCCCTACCTTTCATCTCCCCCACCCCCCTCCTACGCGCAGGGTGGCAAACCGGCTGCCTATAGGCTACTTAACCTCCCTGCCGTTCTTTTTCTCCAATTTTTTTTTCTTCCCATCACCAGTCACATGTGAGGTCTGTAGCGTTCAAATATTTGAAAGAAGTCGAGACACCTGTAGATTGAGTGACCATGCGAAACACAAGATCAGTCACGCTGTCACATAGCGAGCCTAAACGTTGCAGTTCCTCAAATAAACGTTAAAGTTCCTTCTTAAGCTCACGGCACTTCAGCAAATAGAGTTCTATATCACCATTTTCCTTGCACTTCGGGCGCAAGGGCGTCGCGAAGAGTCTGATCTTGTGGAGCCATGCTGATGTACGCGCTGATTCCCTTCGGATGCGATGAAGCAAGCAGGCCTCTTCCCTTGATAGCCCTTCTTTCACACATGGCTGGTGATGAGGCATCAGTCATAGCGAGTGAAATAGTGGTGGGTTCAGGATTACCGTCCTGCATACTTGTGTTTCATAAGCTGTAGATAACCACGAGAAAAAGAAAACATATATCACACTTCATCAAGCGATGTTGGTAGAACATAACGTATAGTGTGACAAATACTGACAAAACTTTTTTCTCGGCGCTCGCTGAAGGATATCCCAGAACAAAGTAGCGTCATTGCAGCAAACAAAAAGCAATGTTCTATTGTTTCCGACACTTTACATAGACGTCACTTCACAAAATAAACAAGAACATCTTTAATTTTAACCATGTGTTTACCGAAATGTTTCAGAGCGGTGTCTATAGAATGATGTTTTTTTGAGAAAATGTGTATGTTGCGCACTCATTTCAACACATCGTAATCTGGAAGATCGAAGTACAATGAATGGTACAACGCAGGCGGGAAGGGCATACTTAGTAGGTCCTTATATACAGTACCTCGCGTGACACTGTGTACAGGTATTCTGAAGAAAAGCGAGCTTCAAGGAACTGATCTGCGAGATAAACTCCCTGCATGAATCCCCGCATACACGCGTGGCCAGGCAGATCTCACCCAATTCATCGGCACGGCACACAGGATTAAAAGCCATTAGGTTTTCTTTAGCGCAGCTCGCGAAGCCCTCATTGTCTTTGCCCAGCAGCTTTCCTAGCTTCCTTTAGAGAGCACAATCATTGTCGTTTGCTTAAGCCAGCCCTAAGTTTTCGACATTACCCTCTATACCTAGGGCGAGCTGAAATGTGCCTGCCATATACAACGACAACCGAGGCCGCGCGTTTCGCTCCACGCTTTCGTCGAGCGACGATATAAAGCTTTCAGCGCCCTGTTTGCTTCGTTCTCGCGTGCCTAAGTTGCCGGAAAGATAGAGCACTTCAAGTGCGCAGCCAACTTTCTTCGTCCTTTATACACAGGCCGAAGAGTGTGCGCCAAGTAAAATCAAACCTAACTCAGAAAAAAGACTTCGCGGAGAAGATGACGGGGCTTAAACAGCTCGCCTCCTCCCGTGGAGGTCTGCCGCGCAGTCTTTCCAGCGCGCGAAAGGAGCCGTCGCATCGATTTGCCTTTGTAAGGGCACCGATGCGGAACTTTGAAAGTGTGCCCGACTCAACAGAGTCCACTCTCGTTTCTTTATTTTTCTGCTAACATTGCGCGTCACCAGCTTGTGAGTGAGTGAGTGAGTGAGTGAGTGAGTGAGTGAGTGAGTGAGTGAGTGAGTGAGTGAGTGATACAGGGTGTGTGTGTGTGTGTGTGTGTGTGTGTGTGTTTGCGTGCGTGCGTGCGTGCGTGCGTGTGTTTCTGCGCCCATACTTCAAGCTTCTACGTCCATGTCTCAGGTGTGCTTATGTGTTTACTTGAGAAGATAGGAAGAAAAGGAGAAGGAGGGTCTGTGCTCGTATTCCCGCAATCACAGTGCTAGTTATTTTCAGATCGACCTTGTTTTCATTTCTTACGTCCAATGAACAGAAGTTTTGATCGCACGACTACGTTTCCTTGTGGGAGGAGAACTGATTCGAAAAATGAGCGCTCCATTGCTTCTCACTGCGTTCTTCCCGTTCAATTTCTTATAACTGACGCTTCACATGAAGGCTGTGCCGCGACGCGATTTCTAGCAAACATGAACAATCTGGTTTCTAAACTCTAAAGAACCAGCTTAGTTCCTCAATTACCGGTTTAACAATCATAATTTGGGGCTCATTCAGCGGAGTTGATATACAAAATGAAAGCCAAAAAATTTGGCAGATCCTACGTACCTGGGAATCGACGTTATGCGAAGCATGTGAAGAGAAGGTGACCATGTTGCAATTTTTTGATTGAGCGACACATCATGAAATGACGCTAAATGTATGTACAAATGTTGCACGCACAAACATATGTTGAAGAGTTGCAGATGTTTATATAACCAGTTGTTTGCACTTGTGCAATGATGTGAACTGGAACATGCGTATTAGCGACACCAAAAGCTGATCTGAAGCGCAGATGCTCTCCAAGATGCTGGCCCTGGACACTGCTACATTAATCATTTTCAGTGCATGGCAACTAAGCACAATTGACGTTAACCCGACGTGACGGCTTTACCAAATGATTACATAGTGTTTATAAAACTGGGTAGGCAGTACTGCAACCACTTTTGACGTTTCACGAAAACTAGCATCTATTTGAAAACTAGTGGCGAGACCTGGCGTAGCTCTGTGGTAAAATGCTTCATTGCCATGCAGAATGCTTGGGTTCGATTCCAACTGGGACCCTGACTTTGGTTACCGTTGTCGGGTATTTGCAAACGCCCGCGTGTTAAAATTGTCCATGGGCAATCTTGTCGTTCCTGGGTATAGACCATCATCATCATCATCAGCCTGACTACGTCCACTGCAAGACAAACGCCTCTCCCATGTTCCGCCAGTTAACCCGGTCCTGTGCTTGCTGCTGCCAATTTATACCCGCAAACTTCCTAATCTCATCTGCCCACCTAATCTTCTGTCTCCCCTTAACCCGCTTGCCTTCTCTGGGAATCAAGTTAGTTACCCCTAATGACCAGTGGTTATCCTTTCTACGCGCTACATGTCTGGCCCATGTGTATTTCCTCTTGTTGATTTCAACTATTATATCCTTAACCCCCGTTTTCCCTTAATTCACTCTGCTTTCTTCTTGTCTTTTAAGGTTACACCTACCATTTTTCTTTCCATTGCTCGCTGCGTCGTCCTCAATTTAAGCTGAACCCTCTATGTAAGTCCCCAGGTTGCTGAGTAACTCAGGGGACGAATTGCAACTCATGATTACGGAGTCAAACAATGAGAGCAGAAAGTTGGGTCTTAAAATTAATCTGCACAAAACGAAAGTAATGTACAACAACCTCGGAAAAGAGCAGCGCTTCGAGATAGGTAATAGTGCACTTCAAGTTGTAAAAGACTGTGTCTACTTAGGGCAGGTAATAACCGCGGAGCCGAACCACGAGATTGAAGTAACTAGAAGAATAAGAATGGGGTGGAGCACATTTGGCAAGCACTCTCCAATTATGACAAGTAGATTGCCAGAATTCCTCAAGAGGAAGGTATATGACAGCTGTATCTTGGCGGTACTTAGCTACGGAGCAGAAACCTGGGTATAGATACTAACCCCCGTATTCTAGAACGTCCCTCCACTCAACACTTCACCTTCACTTGAGAAGGCCGATGGGAACGCCATCTCTAGGCAGTGAAAGCCACTGCATATCAGCAATAATCTGGTGCAATTCTAGAGTAGCGCAGCATCATTTTCAGCCGAGCAGCGGCGCAGTGCTCAACTCTGTCAAGTAAAGGGCGAAAGTTGAGTCGAGGAGCGTTTGTGAATACGGGGGTAAATGTCAAACACTTGTGGCACATACCCACGTACCATCGGCACATACACGCCGTGGGTATGTGCCACTGTCTGATGGGAAGTGTTTGACGATACGCGACGGGATTTTGATGATATTCATGTCTTCGCCAGCGTGTCATATTCGTCAAGCCATCTTACCCTCCCATGTTATATTAGTTCACGCAAAGTTTAAGGGGTGACCACGAGAGCACCCAAACGTAAGCGGCTAGATAGATAGATAGATAGATAGATAGATAGATAGATAGATAGATAGATAGATAGATAGATAGGATAGATAGATAGATAGATAGATAGATAGATAGATAAGATAGATAGATAGATAGATAGATAGATAGATAGATAGATAGATAGATAGATAGATAGATAGATATAGATAGATAGATAGATAGATAGATAGATAGATAGATAGATAGATAGATAGATAGATAGATAGATAGATAGATAGACGGACGAACGGACGGATGGACGCATGGACGGACGGACGGATGGATGCATGGACGGATGGATGGATGGATGGATGGATGGATGGATGGATGGATGGATGGATGGATGGATGGATGGATGGATGGATGGATGGATGGATGGATATGCTCAAAGTGGCCGAAGTTCGCTAAGGAATGCTTCGCAATAAAAAAAAACTCACAATTGTTAAAAGAAAGCAGTCGATTAAACGGGCATTTTGCAGGTTAGTAAGCTCTTCGTAACTTTTCCAGCATTCATAAGATGCTTTCATATTGAAAGACAGTACTTTTGCGGAGGTGCTTTTGTGCGGTACTTGAGCGGAGGAGGCGCAATAACGTAAGCAGGATAGGGAAATGGTTATTGCTAATTAAGTACATATAAGAACGTCGCAGAACTATTGCTTGAGGGCAAACTCGGTAGTACTTGCATTTTATGCACCACATTATTATTCAAAATGGCAAATATACTGAAATGTTAATGGTAAATATTTTCAACGTTCGGATCGTAGTACACATGAAATGTCGTCCGGCTGTCATATAAGGTAAGAAACAGTCGAAGCTGAACTCACGAAACTTTTCCGCGAGTCTCTTTTCTGATCGGTCAACCGGTTTCATGAGTCATATGCCCTGAATTGTGAATGGCTGGAGTATTCCGCTACGGAATTTTTTAGCGTAATACTTTTTTCGTGAAGACAGGCTCTAGTGATGACACCAGTCCTCACGCATTTTAAGCCTACTGGAATGCTTCCCCCATTCAGAAATCAAACGCTTAATATCCAGTTCAGCCCTAAGACGGCGTAGCCGACAAGCCGCCAATAAAGGCGTAGCTGCATGAAGGGAGATGGGGGAGGGGAGGGGGGCTTCAATTTTTCAAACTGTTCACTTTTGCTTTTGTACACATACAAACGCACGCTCGAAGATGCATAATATGCAGTTGACCCCCCCCCCCCCTCTACCCATACACACACACACACAACGAGAATCGCGAGCTTGGAAGAAAAAGCGACAGAAGATATAGTGTTGTGCAGAATACTATTTAGCGAATGAGCTAGTCATGTATCTAATCTCTGAAGTTTTGTGTGCCATGCATGGCCACGACGTCTTTATGAGGTACACCGCACATATAGTCCGAGTCTTCGGATTCACTATGACTATCGGTATTGCTAACGAGCCCCTAAATTAGTGTAAACGGGTGTTTTTGCATGTTGTCCCCATCGAAACGCGGTTGTGCAGCCGAGAGAGAGAGAGAGAAAAAACTTTATTAAAAGGTCAGTCAATTGCTCAGGCATGGCCCGTTGCCCCTAGCTGTCGGCCGGAATCCCTTGGGACGCGGCAGCAGCAAGGGCTTGACTGATGATGTCGCGCTGGATGTTGGGATCTGGGCTGCAGAGCAGGGCCTCCCAGGATTCTACAGTGCGAGAACCATCGTTTTGACTTGGACATTTCCACACCATGTGGACCAAATTCGCTACCTCATCACAAAATTTACACTGGGACTGGAAAACTGCGGGGTGCCACTTGCTGTAAAGTGCGGGGTTTGGAAAAACCCCGGTCTGTAACTTTCGCCACAAAATCTCGTTTTTCTTACTTAGTGAGTTGTCCGCTCTCGGGTACACTTGCCGATTCAGCCTGTAGTGTGCGACGATTTCATGGTATGTGCGCATATACTCGCTTCTTTTTTCGGTAACTTGGGAGGTTCCAGGGGTCGACTGGTAGGTGAGACCTCGGGCGACGGAATGAGCCTCCTCGTTCCCTCTAAGTCCTTGGCGAGCTGGAGCCCAGACAAGCAGAATCTGCTCTTTGGGTACTCCTACCATGTTTAATATACGGACGGCAGTCTCCGTCACCCTTCCCGATTCGTAATTTCTCACAGCGTTTTTGGAGTCGCTGATGACCACCCTGATCCCCTTTTGGCTGATGGCCAAAGCTATGGCCACTTCCTCGGCCTCTACAGTCTCGACACCAAGTACTGTGCAGCACGCAATTAGGCCACCATCTCCCCTGACCGCCACTGCCGTGTGTGCCGCTTTGCTTTCATATTCCGCAGCGTCTGTATACGCGACCGAGAATCACAACAACGTCCTCGAGCTTACAGCAGGGCAAGACGTTAAAGGGCCAGTCAACTGATCAACTGGGCCAGTCAACAGGCTCCAACATTTTTTACACTCCCCCTCCCCCCCAAAAAGAATTTCGGAAATTCGTAGAGTACACCACAGCGATCACGTTGTCCGAATATTACAGCGCCGCGCACCGGGCAGAGCCTCCGTTTCGAAAAACAATTTCCGCGCTCCTTTCTGACGCTGATCAACCCTCACCGATTGGAGCCAGCACGCTGCTCGTCGATTGGTCTAAACCAGCCACGACGACGGGCCACGCTTTCCCCTCCCAGTGAAGGGAAAGGGTTGCAAAGCCACGCGAAAATTTGAAACCAGCTGAAACCGATGTTCGCACCCTTGTAACTTCTTTAACATGGCACGTAATCGCAAAATTCTTGCGGCAGCACGTTCAGAAAGCAAAAGTTCAAATATGTCTCTTTATACCAGTTTTGGACCTCGGGATTTTTTACTGGTTCTGTAAACCGCTGTTAAACCGCCGAGTCTTGTAACAATGAAAAGCGGCGACTGAGCAAAGACAAGGAGGGACAGCATTGGCAGCGAGCGACACTTACGTAACGTACACACTTCCAAGATAGTGCGACCGGGAATCTCACCCATTCTCCCAGTAATCAATATATTGAAAGTAAATCAGGTTCCATCGAAGTCGGAAGCTCACACCCAGAGACGTTCAAGCGGAGGCTCGCATGAAATTCCTGGTTCGCAGTCTTGTACTGCACGGCAGAGCGTCAACGTTAACTGAAAGCCCTCGCGTCTAAGTAAGGAAGCAAACAAATTATTCGCTCATATGGCTGTCTTCCTCTCCAAGCGCCTCGTTCATAAGCCGATTAGCGCAGCCCTTATTGATTCTGGGCTGTTCGATATCTCCGTGCACAGCGTTTAGGGAGACGCGGCTCGATAATGTCTGTTTGCGCCTGGAAGCGCTTGATTTTGCGGTCTGCCCCGCGGGGTCCACCTTGCTGCGAAACTCTCATAACTCAGTACAAAGCTCTCTGCCTAATCGGCGTCATTGACCCGTATGCTCAGTAGATCGGGCAAAAGTGATGAGCCTCCGGCAAAGTGCAGGCAAGGAAGCTGGAAGGTTCCTTGCCTGCTTGGGAGAGTGTAACTGCTTGGGAAAGTGTAACTCCAGCTTGGGAGTGCAACCACAGGGAATCGGGTACAGCTCAACGTCGCTGACAGTGAACGCGCAAGAGTATATGTGGTCACTGAGTCCGTAAGGGTATAATGACGAATGCTTCCGTTTTTTTTAGGTTGCGTATAAATCGGAAGCCTGTATACGTTCCCGCACCGCAAATGAAAAATGCGTTTTTTTTTGTCAAATAGGTCGCTTTCAGTTATTTCATAATTCCTACTCTATGGATAAAAAATACAAATATTGTTCCTTTCCTTAGGATGACTCAATTGAACCCCAATAATTATTATTACCTTCGCTTCAGTGTCTGTTGATTTCATTTGATTGGGTCCAAGGAGGAAACACTCCCTTCAAGGAGTTGGCCTTCTTTCGTACTAATTCTAGTTACAGTACTAAAAAATTGATGGCCACTTTGTAAATTGCCAAAATGTGTCCGGTGAACGCCTGTACCCGTTGAGACCGTGGCGTCGGGTAGAAGGGATGCGAAAAAAGAGGGCATGAGGACGTCAAGGTGAAGTGAAGTGTTTCGATCGTTGAGGCATTGCAGAACACGCATTAGGCAGTTTTCAAATGGTGCCTATAGGAAATACTAATACATCAATGAAGAAGGGAAAAAAATATCTCCGCCCCATCCCGAAAGAGTAGGCAAGCGTTGTGTCCCTCCTGGCGGCAATCGTCAGCCTTCTCTCTTCCTTTTTTTCTGTGTGCCCATGCAAATTTGTATAAGTATAACAGTAACCATGAACCTCCCTTCATTCAGAGTGTGAGGATGTGTGTGTGCAAAAATGTCACAGTGAGGCGTCTTTCGAACTACTGAAGGACAGCACCAAGCACGTAAAAAAAAGAACGTTCCTACCGGTTTCAAGGAGAATGTGGACGTTTTCATAGACAGTTGGGGCACACACATACGCACACACTTTACGTGAGCGCGATATAAGCATTCCTCGCGAAGAAAAAAAAGGGGGGGGGTTGTGGGGGGACGGGAGTTAGTTTCTAGCTCGACACGCTCGTTGATACAGCTCGCTCAACAAGAACAACACTAGAGAAAAGAAAGGAATTTAAGCCAGCCGTGAAAACACCCCGATAGCCATGCGGAGGATATATATAAATGACTGTAAGAGGAACGCACAGACAGCGTAATATGCACGGCATGCTTCATTTTCGGGAACGATTGCGCCCACCGGACCGTGAGGCAATCACCGAACGAAGGCAACAGCGAAAACGACGAGAGAAAATAAGGTCGACTCGAGCGTCGAAGAGCGTGCAGAATGGATCGCCAGAAGAAGCGAAGCAACAATGCGGATAGGAGACTCGTTTCAGCCGAGCTCGTACGGAGTCACAGGGAAGTATGCAACACGCGTAGCCTGTTTTACGAACTGCGACAAAAAAGTACTGCATAGAAAAAAATATACAGAAAAGAATAAGCGCGAGCTCAGAAAAGAAGAACAGTGATAAAGAGTAAATTGGTTAAGAGGAGGCTTTGCGTGGTCGGAACACAAGCGTATTTATTGTATAGATGGGACAGGACGTGCATCTGTTTTTTTGGGGTTTTTTTTTCGTTTCATATAGTTTCCGAAAACTAGTTTACCGCACACGCGCATTACGAAATTGGACGAGACTTTTTGTGCAATACGAGCGCTCTTGCTTACGCAAAAAAAAAGCTATCGAAAAGCAAGCACGGTACGAAATGAAAACGGATTTGCACGCGGGTATCAAATACGCTTACGTAGCGGCTGTCCTTTATACTCAAGCTTCTATTCGTTTCCTTCCTTGAGTGCTGTGCCCTTTTCCCCGAATTTCTATTCCCTATTCGTGGCGTTTGCGGAGGCCAGCCGCCCACCCACGGCAGCCGAACAACATGCGTGACAACATGAGTGAAGCGATGCTGTTTCTGACAAGGCCACAATCCTGTTTTTTTTTCTCCTTTTACTGTTTTCCTCGGCGCCTCACCGCCGCTGTTATTGAATGCGAGTCGAAAATGGGGAGAAAGGGCAGTGGCCTGTTTCTCTCGCTGCCATGGATCGTTATAAAAGACCAACAAAGCTAGATTCGCGTGAGAGAGAAATTGTGCACGCCTATTTTTAGTTCAAGGCCACACGCAGGGTCTTCATGAATCGATCTCTTCCTTGAACAGTATTCAAAATACGCGTCGCTGTTCTGTGAGTACATGAACCCCTTTGGTGTCCATCTAAATGGCTACACCGTCTTCCTGGGGATAGATTTTTATGAAACTTGAGTCAGAAGGGCCATGACACCCAATTTATGTATATAACTAGTGTTATATTTGTTAACGCCCGCCTGTTCATAAAGAAGCAGCTTAATTCTTGCGGATGTAGGTTGTACGCTTCACTTAAAATTGCATATTTCTTTAAATGCGAAGCATTTCTTAGCGAACTTCGGCGACATTGAGCGTATCTATCTATCTATCTATCTATCTATCTATCTATCTATCTATCTATCTATCTATCTATCTATCTATCTAGCAGCTTACACTTGGGTGCGCCCGTGCTCACATCCTTAGCTTAACGTGAACCAAAATTAGCATTGGAGAGTAACATGGTTTGACGAATGTGATGCGTTCGTCAAGATAATAGAGAGTTTTAGTACTGCGTACACTGCGTACGCGGCGGCGCTGCGTACGTAAGGACGCCACGTTCTGCGTAGTGCGCATGCGCAGACGGCAACGCGCACGTATCGCGTTACGTACGCAGCCGATACGTACGCACGCATGAGATGCGTGCGTGCGTACGTATGAGGTGATTGCGCCGCTCGCGAACAAGTTCGCGACAGCACGAGACTTCGTTTTGCAAAATGGCGGCATCGAAAGTAAGCACCGACCAGCTCAGTGGCTTAAAATATGGACATAATCTGGCTGTAACACTTGGATTGGCTCAGATTGGCTGTCAACAACACGTGCTTCTATTTTGATCTACCAGATGGCGCAACACGCTTCACGCTCGTTACGTACGCGGGTACAGCGGAGTACTAAAAGCCGATTAGTGGCAAACGACGCCACGTAACGCAAGGCGCTTGCGTGATGCGTACGTAGCACCATTTCGCAGTACTGAAACTCTCTATTAATAATGTAATAATCCCGTCGCGTACGTCGTCAAGCACTTCCCGCGAACAGTGGCACATACCCACGGGTGGGTATCTGCCGCTGGTTTGTGGGTATGTGCCACACGTGATTGACAATATCTACCCAGGAACGACGAGAACACACGTGGGCAATTTTAACGCGCCAGCGTTAAGAAATACCCGACATCGGTAGCGTTGACCCAACGAATGCAAAGAATAAATGCCCGGGTCTCACCTGGAATCGAATCCAAGCACTCTGCGTGCCAATTAAGCATTCTACCACAGAGCTACGCCAGGTCTAAGAACTACTTTTCAAATAGACGCCAATCTTCGTGAAACGTCAATTGTGGTTGCAGTGCTGCCTACCCAATCCTATAAACATTACATATGTTATCCTTTGATACAGCTGTCGCGTCGGGTTAACGTCAATTGTGGTTAGTTGTCATGCGCTGAAGTGGATTTATGTAGCAGTGCCCAGGGCCAGCATCCTCGCGAGCATCGGCGCTTTATATCAGCTTCTGGTGTTGCTAATACACATGTTCCAGTTGTCATAATTGCGCAAACGCAAACAACAAGTTATATTAACATTCGCAACTCTTCAACATATATCAGTGCGTGCAGCATTTGTACATATACTCAGCGTCATCTTAGGAAAAATCCAGCACAGTCATCTTTCCTCCACATGCTTTGCATAACGTCAATTCCCAGGCACGTGGGATCTGCCGAACCATTTCTTATGTGTGTGAACACGTGAGCGGTGTGAGAGTTGAGCAACACCGATGCACTCACGAGCAGTGACGTAACAAGCTGCGAGCGTCTGCGTTCGGGCTCACGTTTTCGTTTCGTTTCGCATGTGCAATGGAACTATTTCAGCTTTCTTTAGCTTGCCATTGAAATTGAACGATCTCGGTCGGAGACGACGGCTTCACTTCATGCAGCGTATCATACCGAGTCTCTATATTAGGTCTATGCAGCGTATGACGCCACACACGCCATGTCAAAATGGCGGCGGCCGACTGTGGGCGGGGTTTATAGAGGGTGACTTTAGAGACTATTTTTCACTGAAATACGCTTTTACAGTTTATTTTTTGTGTATACATATGGGCAAAGCAAACCCACCTACTTTTATTGTTCGCTAAAAACTGCAAATGTTAAGGTGAACATATCATGGCCTGTTTTAACGCACCATCCTGCCTTTTATATTGTGAAAGATTCAATAAACAAAAAGGAGAAGCGCCCATCAAGAAACCTTTCTCTTCTACTCTCTTTTTCTTTTTCGTTTTAAAAACACGAAGCAATTCTTACCGGACTGCAGACACTTTGAACGTTTGTATCTGCGTATCCATCTATTTTAGCCGCTATAACATCTGGGTGATCTCGTGGTCACCTCGTTGACTTGGGTTGCGTGAAGGTAACAGGGTTTGGTGAATGTGTCTGATTGGTCATAGCATTAATAACTTGAAAATCTTGTCGCACACGCCATCAAATCCTTTTCTTCAGACACGTGTGACACATGTATATACTCATATATCAAGGGCTGTGGTGTGCAGGTATGAGTCACAGGTGATGGACAGTTTATATCTACCCCAAAACGGTGAGGACAGCGGTAATTAAAATGCAATAGCACTAAGGAAGACTGACATAGACAGCGTTAAGCCGACAAATGCAAAGAATATATATCAGGGTCCAAGCAGGGACTCTGCTATTTTATCATATAGTGACGCTATAGGTCTCGAAATTGCTCTGCAAAAAGACGCATGCAGGCTCAATGCTGGCAAAACGTCAATTGTGGTTACAGTGCTGGCTATCTAATTTTTTAAACAAGGTAGGCCCCCCTATGATACAGGTGTCACGTCAGATTAACGTCAACTCTATACTTAAACGGCATCTTCCTAAATTGGTCTACGCAGCACTAACCAGGGCTACCATCCTCGCAAGTACAAGTGCCATATATCAGTTTACCGCTTTCAGTGTTCTCAAGACCTCTTGCTGTGGCCATCGTTCCGCAACTGTAAACGACATGATTATGTAAAGCATATGCTATTGTTTAACATACGTCTGTGTGCAAAGGCGTGCTCAGTGTTCCCCTGGAAGGGGGGGATGAAGGTTTGTCGCAGCACCCCCATTCCTTATACCTCAATGTATCGGACAGACTATGTGTCCTCTCCAACCCTATATATCAATGTATGGGGCAGATTGTGCGCGCCCCTTCTTCGGGGACTAGAGAGATTTTGCGCCCCTCCTTTGCCCTTATCAAGCGCGCGCCTATGCCTGGGCGTACAACATTTATGCATACCTTTAGCGTCCACTTGTAGCTTTACCCTCAACAAAATTTTAGATCATAGTCACCTTTCCTCCGCATACTTCGCATAGCATCAATACTCATGGAACGTGGCAAATGTCAAATTGTTCACTTTATAAAACTCAACACAAAAACTCAGGGTATAGCCCTACAAATGCGGACCCTGGTTCAAGCCCTACTGTATCCTTGGTACAAGGTTTTTTTTTTCTGCGATAGTGGTTATGCACACTGGTGGCAGTGGCGGACTACTACGGCACCGCGCGTGACTAGAGTTTTGATCTCGTGAGAGTTTTCACTGTAAAAACAATAATGAGGTGGGGCTGGACAAGACGGGATGCAATGCTCGAATCTCGCTTGCATCGCGTGGCCATGCATGCACGGGCATGCCCGCGGATGCGTCGTGCATGAAAGGCACGATCTGTTGAATGAGCCCAGAGAAGCACCAAAGGGCGATTGACCACCCACCTTATATAGGTGAAGAAACTCTTGCTCCCTCAGCGAGATGAACAAACGCTTTTATGGTGAAGACGTATATGTCTAGCTAATGTTGTGAGCGGGCAATGTTCTTACGTGGTAATAACAATAAGTCATTCGCAAGCCACAGTACAGCTCCCACCCAAAGATATGACGCTTTGAACAACCAATTTCGGCACCGGCCACCACTAGCGATGCCTTGTTTGCGAGAATCGCGATACTCGGTGGTGACGCTGCCCCCCCCCCCCCCAATCATGGTGCCCCTTCGTTTGGGAACGTTGTTATCAGCACGGCAGTGCCCTTTTGTACTCGCTTTGAGACAGGCACGCGTCGTTGTGAATGGACGTGCAAACACATACGCTGGCTTCGCTGTATTCCATCGTCGCAATAGTAGAAGACCTGATGGTTTTGATCGTCGGCTCTGTCCATGCAATGCCAACCCTCTTTTTTTTTTAAAGACGACAGTATTTCTTGGGATACCTCGACGCTGAGTATTTGGTCTTTCTATTTGTCAAGCGATTCAGCCGCCTTCGAAAGTTTCAGCCTTTACTCCACGTCCAGTCATCTTGATCTGGTCGCTGCGTTTACTTGTGAACCTAGTCAATCATAAAGCAAATATTACGCATATTTGAGGTGCAACATCTAAGTATAATATAGTGTGTTACTCCATTTGGAAACTGCATAAATATGCCATTCTAAATACAGCAGTGTTTATTACATGCGGTGACAAGGCGATGCTATCAACAAAAAGCGAGTGTTTCCTACGCTTCGCTACAATGACATGGCGCTGCCACCTACAAATGCTTCTGCGTTCTAAAGCAAAAACTTTGTTTCTTGGCATTACTGCCAGATGACGTACATGTCCCACGCAGCGCCTTCAGACAGAAAGCTATCGTCTTTCGACGATCTTTGCAGCGAAGCACGCAGTCCGTGGCAGAAACAAGGCCATTTTTTTTTCTTACCATCCTTAAACTCCTAATTTTCTGCACAAGTGATAACTAAATTAAACATTCTTATTCGGGGCAATAACTTTTACCTATTTAGCGTCACCGTAGTGCGAAGAGACGGGAATGTTCCATTTGCAAGGAATGCGCACCTGAAGGGAGATGAAGATAGCATCGTCGACGTACATTGATGTCTCGTTATGTACGAGTATTGCTCGATCTCATTAACCATCCGTGCTTGGTCGCGACGAATAGGTCCTGTTTCAGCAAAATAGGGCCATAGCAACAGCTCCAGAAGCTCAATTCCTTGCCCCTTACATAGTGTCCAATAAGCTGGGAAAATCCGCTTGCACGGAGTTCCTTTCATTCACGGACCAATATATACGAAATGGGTCTCAGCCGTGGACCCGTCTCCAGAAAAGAAGATGCACGGACGGGCGCCCGTCCTGGCCGGCAGCGAATGAGGATTGGATGACGGATGCTAGAAAGATGAAAATACTGCATGCGAAGTAAAAAGAAAAAAAAACGGAACGGAATTGAGTCTTCAGTAGAGAGCACTCAATGTGTGAATGCATACGCAAAGTTAAACACGACGATGGGAGCATCCAAGTACCTGTGTGTTGTGTTTAGTTGCGCTCTCAAGATGGTTTCTGTATCCAAGTCTGCTTGACTCCTGAGCTGTTTCTCTTTTTTTTTCGTCCGAGAACAGTCTCAGAAAGCCCAACTCACTTCCAGTGTAGAAAGGTTTATTTTGATTCCTTCTCTGAATATACCATGCAAAGTTTTCTTCACTTGCGTTACGAGCTTTGTTTTTGTTTTGTTTTATTTTCTCGTCTGGCTTTCCATGTTCTCGCTTGTAGCTCCGCCGCCTACTTGAGTGGTGTGGGTCGTTCGCCTAAGGCGATGAAATGCGAGCAGAATGTTGGTATACGTAACGATACGGGCATTCTCAGCTCATCTTTATTGTTTTTCTGTCCGTCTTTCTTTCTATTAGAGAGACAGGAGCGGAAAACGAAATGCAGTGAGGTTAACACACTACCGTCAAGTGTTTTCCCTACGCTGCACATGAGTGGGAGATAGGGGTTCGAAAGACGCCAGAGGTGCGTATACGAGTTACAGAGAATGCAAATGTCAGCGCCTCTATGCGGTGTCATCTACCGCTTTTCACACATAGGGGAGGTGCCGTATAGCTTTCATTCTTTCCTTCCTTCCTTCCCTTCTTTCTTTCTTTGATGTTAACACGCTACCAGCAAATGCTTTACTTACGCTCCACATGAGTGGGGAAATAGGGTTCTTTCTATCTCTACTTTCCTGCTTATCACACCATTAGGATACAAAAGTTTAGTGACAGAAGTGTGTATTCGTCACGTTATTTTTTTTTCGTTAACGTCTAGTCTTGGACGGGAAGCACAGCTGAGGCTTTTGAACAGATTTTGAAGACGATAGTCTTTCTTGGCGAAGTCCGAAAGAAAAAAGTTTGCTCTGTCTGTCTGTACATTTGTAAAAGGAATTTATTGTTTATCAAAAATCATGGGATAGGTTCCACACACAATACGGTTCCGTGTTCAAATGGCCTTCAATCACAATGACACAGGTTCCACAGCAGAGTCTCACAAATGTTTCACAATATTACCACCAGTATTTTGAGAACACTCACTGCAAGTCATTGGGGTGAGTCTTGTGTGGTTCGTAATCTCTGTACTGGAGAACAGGTAAGCACAACACTGTTGTTGATGATTTTAATAAAGGCACAGGAGCAACGCTTGAGGAATTCTTTCTCACCTAGGAGGAACGATTCAGTATCCAAATGGTTGGTTACAATGTACATTTGCACTATCATCGGGCACTGGCTCTGGCGGGCCCCTCTTTGGCTTACTGCTATACTTCTGTTTTCCCTTAAGAGAAAAATTCCAGCCGCCAGCACTATAGACGTGCCTGTGCACCATTCGGGCACCTACCCCTTTTTATGAACCGCTCTATACCTAACGGGTGGTACGCCCCGCCCACGAGGGACCAGAATGTCTTGGCCACACGGCAAGTTAGCAATGCGTGTTCATTATCCTCGTGCTCCCTGCAGTGCACGCACTGCTCCGAGCGGACCATATGCCATCTGTACATCCGGTCCGCCGTAGGCAAGACGGATCAACCGAGGCGGCACACCCCATATTGAATACTGCCTGGTAGCCAGCTAGGGGTCAGAAGGACCCATGGAAACCCTGGGTTCTTAGCCTCGTAGCCAGAATTCACCAGTAACTCCTGCGCCAACTCTGTGTTCCGGATCTGCAGGAGCGGAGTATCCGAGTTTAGTGCGACTATTATTCTGTAGATACCTATGACACGCCTCTAGAAGGGCATCGAATTTAGCGCCTTGGGCCCCGGGGGCTGCGTCTGCAAAAACAGGTGACGTTGCACCCCTAGCAACATACATCGCCAGTTTTCTGGCGGGGTGTTCTTCTGGTAGCTGTTACATCCTGAGGGTTGTCTTCAACGCAAAAGCATCTGGGAAAACGACGGCCGAAGGGATGTCCCTGTGATATATTGTTATATTATCTGCGTAGGCAGCCTGTTAACGGTACCACTACCAAAGTTTTGCAATCGGAGGACTTTCTGGCGTTTTGAAAACTTGAAAACTTTTTCCATGACACACTGTGTACACGTCAAATAGGTTGAATTGTTCGACAATCTTCTTTTTTCTTAATTGTAAATGTCTCTTTTCTCCCTGCCCGGGCCTATTCTGAATCAAGAAAGGTTCTATCGTCAACGCGAATAACAGGGAGCAAAGAGGGCATCCCTGTCTCACGCCTCTCGTTACTGGAAAGGAAGCTACAATTTCAGTGTTTATTCTGAGGGCACTGTTATGTCATTGTATAATTCCATTATTAGGTACACAAACAGCCAGGGAAACCTAATGCCTGCAGAGTGGCGAAAATGTACTTATGTTCTACTCGGTCGAATGCTTGTACCTGGTCCAGGTAGGTACCCCTCGCTTGTGTCTGCCTCCGGTATTCTATAATATCCCTGTTAAGCATATTCAAGGTTTGGACGTTATTGCCCACCACTGAACATGACTGCCAAGATATGGTAAGCGAGGGCATGACTCACTGTAGATGCAGGGTTAGGACAGTGGATAAGATTTTGTAGTATGCCCCTAAAAACGTAATGAAGCGCGAAATACGTGGGTCCTCAAGGTGCTCTTGCGTCTTCTAAAGCAGGATGATCCTGCCGTTGTTAAACGATGGTGGGAGCGTGTGTCTGCTCGTAAATACGTTTAGCACTTCGCACAAGATAGCTCCTATGACGTCCCAGAATCAATTGTAAAATTTGACAGTTAAGTCATCGCTTCCTGGTGCAGAACCTCTATGGACGGGACAGATAGCCATTGAGACTCCTCTAGGGTTGTGGGAGCGACTAAACTGCAATATAACTCGTCCGAGAGTTGTGGGAGATCGATTAGAAACGGAAGATCAAAAATTGATTCCAAGTCAAACTGTAGTTCATAGGTGCCCATATTTTCGAAATTCGCGGAAAACATAACGATGTCCTGTCGGCTCAAGTTACCGCGGTTTTCCATCTGCCCGAGTCGGATGCTGATGCTGTTGATGTAATTCAGGACCTCCGGATGGGAACAAGGAACGCATCTGGCCTGGTAGGAGCTAGCCGTGGTGGACGTCAGTGCTCTTAGTCCTGCTGATTTTAACTTCAAGTAATTAGCATAAGTCTTCATAAGAAGAGGGGTGGGTTGCCCTCTTTCCACTATCTCGATAAGCTGGAGCGTTGCTCTTACCAGACCAGAATACCGGTGTTTTAGCATTTTACCCTCGTCGGTAAAGCTTTGTCGCCGCGCCTGCTTGATAGCGTTCTAACTGTGATTGCCTATGGGGGCTGTCAAACGGTTGCGCAAACTGGCCCTTGCCGTCTCACCGTTCAAGAGTCTATTGTCTACTCGCAAAAGGTGGCGGTAAGACAGCCTGTCATTAACCTCAAAGGATACTACCACGGGCCTGTGGTCGGAAATGCCCAAAGCGTACGTGGGAGGGTCAACCGTCTGACAGTCTACGACCATTGCCCGCAAAGATGGAGTCACATACACTCGGTCTAAGCAAGCCTGCAAGTTGTTACGCAACCAGGTGTCTTGAAAACTTTTTCCTTGACACAGTGTGTACGTGTCAAATAGGTTGAATTGTTCGACAATCTTCTTTTTTCTCTATTGTAAATGTCTCCTTTCTTCCTGCCTGGGCCTATTCTATCGCTTAAACTATTCAAAACGCAGTTAAAGTCACCTGTTAAAATAGGGGCTCCCTTTCCAGCACTATCGGGTGTAATTTCCTGTAAAAGCTTGCCATTTCTTGACTTTTTACTGGCCCGTATATAATTATTAGCCTAAACTGCTCGTCTTGAAACTCAAACACTACCATTCGACCATCTGGGTCGAACGTGAAGTGGCCCCCGTTAAGAATAGACCAGTTAAACAGAGTTATGGCTGTGCCACACGCTTGGTGTGTGGGGGATGAGAAAAATTTACGAGCAGAGAACTGCTTTACCAGTCCCCTAGCTTTGCGCAAAGAATTTATGTTTGTTTCCTCCAGGCATAAAAAGTCGCACTGCAGTTTTCTGGCTGTTCTATAGACTACATTTTGTTTCTGTGGGGTACGTAGGCCCCTGACATTCTATGTAATTATTTTAAAGGACATTTACGTTTCATTAACAACAGGGAAAAGCATGGCTTTTTTTCCTTTTGCAGCCCCTAGTTTATATGACCATTCTATTCTAGAAACAAAGTAAACACAACCAAGTGGCCGATCGGCATAGTCTGCTCTAACGTATACAGGAACAATTGAAACGGCGTAAATGTGTGTAGAACACAGAGAAACAAAATGCCGGAAACGGCAAGTGTTATGCTCACACAGTTTACCGTAGTAGGCCCTCTTCAACTCTTGAGAGGGCGGGCCTGGACACGCTCCTAGTGAGGCCCTGATGTAGCGTACCCGTATACAGGCGAGAACATGCTATTTTCAGAAAAAAAGGAAGACATAACACATAGGGCGCTCGTGTGTATGGGCATGGGTGCCGCTGCACCATCACTCGCTGGATTCCATGCCGACCGGTTGTGCCCTCGCGATCTCCGACGACAGCGCAGCTCTGGCCGACTGGGTTGGTTCTACGACACCTCCTGCCGCCAGTCCCCTACGACGACGACAGCGTAGCTCTGGCCGACTGGATTAGCCTACGCCACCTCCTGTCGCGACAAGAGCTCTCGCCAGTGGTGCCCCGTCTTCGGACTCCTGCAACCGTGTCCATCTTTCCTGTCTTCTCCTTACTTTCGTCGCTCCCTGTCCCTGCGCCTCGCTCTCTACTTCCTCTCTCTCTCTCTTCCTTTTAATCGTATCCTTTTATTCCCTTCTCCACCTGCATCCCTCGTGAGCTACTGTTGAGGTGTCCTCCCCTTGAGAGACTGTTACTGGGCTCACTTTTTTCTTCTTTTCATTTAAAATCACTCCCCCCCCCCCCCCGCTGCACTACATGGACTATGAACGTGAATACATAACCGGGCTCACACATCACTGTCGCTTGCCTCCTTCGAGGCAGCAAAAAAAAGAACTTGCATCACATGCTAAGTGTTGCGAACTCATCCTCTCTACCGCTGCCGCCAAGACGCTAAACTTGTGAAGCAGTGGAATAATCAAAATGAAGCTTTGCAAGGGAAATGCACACTGAACTTGTGCAGTATACTCGGCCGACTGCCTCACGTCACCCCATAAAAAAAAACAGGTGACCACTCCGGCGCGTAGGAAAGGGATACACATGGCATTTGCGCTTTCACATGACACAGGAATTAGCTCATTGAATTGTTCTTGGTGCGCGGATGAGCAATGACCTGTCTGGGACATATTGTCACATTTAAAAAAAACAACCTCATATGGCACATGCTTCCTGTTACTTGGTATTGTATCAGAATTGCCGTGCCAATTCTGACATAACTTTGTGGCGGCATTGCTCAGCTGCGCATTCACAGCACACACTTTTCGTAAGTGTGGGCGCATGAAGCTCTTCATGCTCACAGATGACTAGATATAACCATTTGCAATGACAGTAAGTCGCAGAGTGCAATAAATAAATTCCACCGTTTGGTGCAAGTGCAAAATACACCACCACACACTAACTCTGCCGGTATGAAACCAACGAAGTAACGAGACACTCACGGCGCGAGCTTTAAGGTACATTGCTACGACGTGTTTACTGCCAAAAACAATTTTTGAAAAAAAAAAGAAAACGGAGAAAAGGAAGAAAAATGGCAACATATCTACAGAGTGAATGATGGAGTGTGGAGCGAAGCATCCGTCCGTCAATTCGTTCTTGCTTTCGTTGGTCCATGTGTACGTCTGTGTGACCGTCCGTGCGTCCATCCGCCCGTACGTGCGTGCGTCTGTTTGTACGTCCGCACGTCCATCTGTACGTCCGTCCCTGCATACGTCCATGCATCCGCCCCTGCATCCGTCCATGCGTCCATCCGTCCGTGCAGCCATCCGTGCGTCTGTCCATGCACATGTCTGTTTGTCCGTTCGTCCATCTATTCAACACTGCAAGTACCACCATCTCGCATCTTTTCATCATATATTCCCCATATAGAAGCACCGCCATCTAGCGGACATTCCAAGGATTAAACGAGTGGTGGCACACGCACACTTTCTTACGGCTTGCGCTTCGTGTCTACTTCCAATCTTCAACCACCTTGAGTTTTTGGTATATACTAGTTCACTATTCATGGCACTGCGGCCCAACGCTCGCTAAACCTTTCTAAAACCAAGGAGGTTACGCCCAGTAAGTATAACGTAGTAACCCTGTCTTGTCAGATAGTGCTCAATGTTCATGGCAATGGTTGCTAATGAGGAATGAGAGACAGAAAAATTCGCCTTTTACTTTCTTACGGCTTGCGCTTCGTATCTACTTCCACCTTTAACCACCTCGAGTTTGTGGTATATACTAGTTCACTGTATTCATGGCACTGCGGCCCAACGCTCGCTAAACCTTTCTAAAACCAAGGAGGTTACGCCCAGTAAGTATAACGTAGTAACCCTTTCTTGTCAGATAGTGCTCAATGTACATGGCAATGGTTGCTAATGAGGAATGAGAGACAGAAAAATTCGGCTTTTACTTTCTTACGGCTTGCGCTTCGTATCTACTCCCCACCTTTAACCACCTCGAGCTCGTGGTATATACTAGTTCACTGTAATCATGGCACTGCGGCTCAACGCTCACTAAACCTTTCTAAAACCAAGGAGGTTACGCCCAGCGAGCATAACGTAGCAACCCCTTCTTGTCAGATAGTGCTCAATGTACATGCCAATGGCTACTAATGGGGAATGAGAGACAGGAGAATTTGGCTTTTAGTAAACGCGCACGCTGCGATTTTTTTTTTTATTGTTCAGCAACGCACAGGAGAAATCTCCCACCGGCCCCACCTTACAGGTCGAAACGTAAGACTGGTTACACACTACGACTACGACTACTACGAGGGACGAACGGGTGCCGCTTTAAGGAGCTTCGCCCCTAAAGGGAGGGGGTGGGGGTCCGACATGTTCACACACAGCCATGCTTGCATGACTTGGAGCACTAAACTGATGGGGCTCCTTTTTCGGTTATTTCCTCAAATTATTCACACATAACTTTCACACGACTGAGCGTTCTTAACCTCGATAAGAACTGCGTGACAATTATAGCAGAGTCACTGGGGCTTGCGCGCTAGCGTCCTTCTGAAAATGTTCTGGAATGCCTCGGCGATAAGAGTGGCTGGCTGTGAAAACTCATGACAGCGTGTGAGCATAGAAAGCATACACCTATTAAAGAAAAGGTGTTGTCTGTGTCGATGTCATCTGCTAACATCTTCCGGATGTTTTGACGGCGCCTCTTCGTGTTCCTTCCCCGATGTGCGACCTCTTGGGTGCCCTGCGGCGTCTCGTAGTACTTTTCTGGCGCTGCGTTGAGGGCACCCCGCGTCAGCCTTGTGCAAAACCGAGCTTGGGCGACTTCGAAAGCGTTCCACCGTGGTCGGCGTAAGAGCTGCGGCTCCGGCTGTACCACCCTCGACCGCTTTCTGCCGGCATCGCGAACGTTTGCTGCTGAGTGTGTTCTGGAAAGTCTCGTGATGTCGATGCACACTCGTCGATAACAAGCTCGCAGGGCTCATGCTCGTTTGACGAGGGTGTTGTTGATTTATGGGTTTACACAGCAGCTGTCGTCATCTTGTCTATCCGGCTCGGCCTTCCTCCCGTTTCGCCATGTTCGTCGCTATGTTGAGCTCCTTCCCAAGCGCGCTGCAGTGCGAGGCGCTGCCACGATGCTGCGCCGGCTCAGGCAGCGATTTCTGTCGGCTGGAAGTGAACGGTTCGGGGTGTTTCGGTGCGTCTTCTTCTAGCGCCTCCACTGGCTTTTCTTGCTTGGCTGAGCTGCTCTAGTGCTTGTCGTACGCGGTCTGCGGGACGTCGCGGCCGCGCGGCCCGTCGTCTTCCTTCTTGTCCCACCACGTTCCTCGCACAGCGGTGCTGGTTCCTGGCGCGGACTTGCCCCTGAGGCTGGGCTTGCGCTCTGCTTGCGACCCTTTGCACGGTGCGGGGCGGTCATCCTTCCCGTCGCCTGACACCCTCTCGGTGCCGCTCTCAGCAGCGACTGTGTCTTCCAAGGTCGCCCAACTCTCTGCACTGGCCGCGTCGTCCTCCGCTTCGTCATCACCGCTCGCGCTTCGAGTGCCATTTTCACCGTGCTTCCCTCCCTCCCCGCTGTCTACAGCCCTCTCTAACTCGGCGGTGGTGGCTTGGCTAGGTTCAGCATGGCTGCCTTTCTCCTCCGTCCTCTCGTCGCAGCGCATGCTCACTGGCGTCTGTACATCTGCTTGGATGCCTGCTTGCTGCACCTGCGGTGCCGTAATGACATGCGCCGGCGTTTTCTCCGGGGTAACGGGCAGTTCTGGACATTCTTCGGCGTCGCTCGGGTTCAGTCGCTTCGCCGGACGCAGGGTGGTTATTCGCTTCGCGTCTTCCCTGCAGTGGGTACCGTGCAAAGTATCGAGAACTCGTCGATACCTATCGCTGGTGTCATACGACTTCCTCGTGGTGGAGTCGACGCTGGCGTGAGCTCCACCACAGCTTCGGCACGGTTAGGTGCAGGCGTCTGTGCAGTGACCGAAGACTCTGCACCTGGTGCAATGCGGAGTGTCGCATTGGACACTGAAGTGGCCTTCTTGGTTGCAACGACAGCAGAGACGGTTCACGCCGCCGTAATCAAAGGTCGTTTTATGGCATCCCACTCGCGCAAAGTTTGAGAGCGAGTTCTCCAGCCACATGTCCATCTTGATATACCTGGTTCCCATGAGGATACTTGGGTGGTCTTTATACCGCACCCCTTCAATTCTTAACATGGTTCCGTGGGGCTTCAGGCCGATAACGACCTCGTTGTGGGGCACATAACAAGGCAGGTACAAGCACGTGACGCTGGCTACCTGTCGTGCCACCGGGACAAGGGGGACTGTTCTGGTTCCATGGCGGAGACCGACAGTTTCTAAAAGGACTTCACCTGCTCGCGTCGAGTTGACGCCTACCTGGAAGTCGAATCCTCCGTGGTGCTTAACACTGTAGATTTCTTGGATGCCGACCAGCGCTTCCATTGCATCGATTACCTCGTCCACCGAAGTCTCCAGCGAAGTGCGAACACTAACATGTACCTTTGGTGGCGGCATGGTGAATACCCACGTGTAGCCCTCGCGTGGACACTTGCTTAAGGAACCTGAGGTTTTGGTGGTGCGGAAACCGGCGACGAACAGGGATTCGGACCTCTCGGTGAACTTCAGTGCTGGTACGTCAATAATTGTACCTCACATGACAACAAGCTATACCCCACATGGCGGACCCTATCTGCAGCGCCCACCAATATTGCTCAAGTTTTAGCGTTCATACTTGTGCAATTGTCAATTGAAAAGCGATTATTGCGCATATTTGAGACACCATAACAACACGTCAATATTTTGTATGTGGGCCTTTATACTAGAAAAGGCATACATAAGTAATTCTAAGTACGGTAGCGTTTATCACGCTGCGCTGATAATGCAACGCTTCTACGAAAAGGCACGTGTTTCCAATGCTTTGCTTTCCAACATGGTGGCGGCCTTTACCCGTCGCCTTACGTTCTACACCTTATCGCCTCGAAGACGGGCGCACACGCCACGCTTTTCGTTTTCCAATATAACTGTCAGATAGCGCTCATGTCTCAAGTGTGACGTGACTCGATGCGCTCGTTCGCCTCCGATGCACGCTGGAAGCACTCTGACGCAGCACCTCCAGAATACCATTCACCGATTTACTTGCGCAGAACATGAAATAAACGTTTTGTTCACTCTCTCCAGACGCAAGACTATCGTCTTACGACGACATTTGCAGGGTAACATCTACATACGGGGCCAATTTTTTTGCCTCCTCTCAGCGCACGCTGCCTGCTAATTCAGTACTGGGCTTTTTATTTCTTAATTACTTGATTTCGTGCTTGCTAATTCTTCCCATATCTTACGCATCCCCAAGCCTTTCAGGTTTTTCTTTTTTCCCTCTCTAATGCCCCCTTTATTATTTTTTTCAGTACCTCTTTGTAACAGTCACACTAGTCAATCTTTCTTCTCGTTTTTTTCTTCCCGTTTTGTTCTTCGGCACTCTAGCTTCACCTATACATTACTTTATTCAACACATCCAGTTCGTCAGTGCAACCCCATAGTCACTGGGCTACCGCAACGGGTGGATATCGATCGGCTCACGTCAATAAGGGAATGTTTTCGCAGCTGTCACAGTTATTGCAGGCTACACTCTACACGTGAGACAGGTGGCACAATTTTCGCGTCTGGAATGGCGCATGACCTGGACAGCCCAGCAGCTACCCTTGACAAATGGCCAGCAGGCTCCATTGGACGTCGACAAAGGTGTAGCGATAATCGCATTCTCATATTACCCGCTTAATAGTGACGTCAAAGAGTTTACGCCTTTACTGGCCATAGACGACTAAATTGACAGATAAGCGGACAGCGGCCATCTTGAGTCTCATTTCAATTTTCATGCCGCCGGCTAAATAAATAGCGCCGGGAAGACATCATCAGAAAAGAATACGATGTTGCCTACATTGCTGCCCAAGCAAGATGGCGGCTGAGCGGAATGCTTGGAACTCGGTGGTGTGGTCACCTGCGCACAAGTGGACGCGTTGTCAGGCGCTTAATTTAAGCTACGCACAGTTTTTACATAAAGTAGAACACCAGAGGAGTAAAATGAAAACGATTATTTTTGTTTTTCTTAGCTTTGTTTTGTCCACATGATGTGGCGTGCCGTCGTGCATACCAGAGTTCTTTAATAATTGAATTACACCACGTATCAAAACCCGCACACCCCATTGGCCGAAATGGCGAGAGTCGGCTGACTATCGCGTTATCTGATCACCGAAATAAAAATAACAAAGGCTCGCAGCGACACCGGTGCTGCGTGCGTCGTATATATACTTGTCAGATGCGCTCGCAGGGGGTGGCGCTGCGGTGCTTGAGTGCTTTTTATTGCTGCTCCCAGACAGCCCGATAATCTGCGGGCCCCTGCAGAATCAGTCATAGTTATATCTGGGTTTCCGAACGTGGTTTCACAATTGGTCTAATTGAAGGACTCTGCAGGCTAAAGACGACGTCTAGACACCTGTCATTACTCGGGTGGCTCAGGCACGGCGCAGTCTTCTGAGCTGGCAGCGTTAAGTACCTACGATGCTGTCCAGATTTGTAAAACAGCCAAAGAAATAAAACAAATAGGCTGGGTCTGTAAGAAAAAAGAAAGAAAAGGCAGAAAATATAATGACGTTAGGAGACGTAGTACTAATGTTACGTGCTCGCCATGACATCATGATTTTCAACTGCCTCATCTTCGGCATAGCTTTACTGTTTATCGGCCGAAATGAATTTGAAGTATATTCCAAAAAGTGAACAATAAAAGTGAAGAAATTTATCAGACTTGTAAAAACATTTGTATAAAAGAACTCTCAGGTAGCGCTAGAACTATGGTGCAGAAAAAAATTGAAAAATCTCGGTCTTTATTTTTACTCTTATAAGGAACATTGGATACAAAAGAATAAAAAACTAAACTTTTGACGTTCCTTTTTCGATCACTACAGCGGCAAAAAAGTGTGTGAAAAGCGCCTGACATAAGACATTCCACGAAGATAACAGCGCAAGTACCTGTTGGAGCTTTCTTGAAACGGCAGTTCACCCAGTTATGATGGACTTTATGGCGGTAGTGTGTCCGTCAGGCGATACCAGGAGGTAATCTTATCCACTCCAGTTCTGAAAACTTTGGAATATTTGCTTTTTACGTGACAAGTTGAACTCAGAAGTTGTTGCGTTGCTTGTTGTTTTTTTTTTTGCCACACATTACTTTCATGTTTGATTCACCAGACTAGACTGCAAAGCCTACTCTAGCGTATCCACTCGTGAGGCTTTACTGCTTTCTTTCACGGCCGGACCGCTAGGCGGCCTTGTGTCCTTTCTTTGTACGAGCAGGAAATGGTCGCCAGTCGTCGGGACATTAGTAAGGGTTTTACAGCGAAGTCTGTGAAGCTGTTGAATCAGTTTTATGGCAGTGCAGCTGCCTTGGTGGTGGTTCCCGTATGGAAGTGTAGCTGCGTCAGTTTGCAGCTTAGCTTTGAGAAGACTTCCGAGAAAAAAAAAAGATGATGTCATGTCTCCTAGACAGCAGTCACTGCGATTCTGGATCCGCGCTCACAAAAAGCAGTTATTCTTTGTAAGATAGATATTAATAAACCAGGCGTATAATTAGCTAAGCTAGCCAGATGAAAACTGATGAGAACAAAATTATTTGTGAATTTTGCTTCAGGGGCCAAGACCATGACATTCTCGCCCGAATATATAAAACTTGGTTAGAAGTGGGCGCTATTTCTCCAATTTTCTTTTCTCTCACTCTTGCGGCTTTATTGTAAAGAGAAATTGGAAACCAACCGTGACTGCTCGTTCGGGAAGGCCCATTTGCCACTTTCTGGTAACCATCGGTAAAAATATGTCCACAATCAAGGCTGGCTGAAACGTCCTTTCGAATATGGTATGCTGTTATGGCATGGGATATGATCTGTTTCAAGAATGAGGGTTCCTCATTTTTGAGGGAGCGGTATGTAAGCATCTGAACTGCTACGTCATCCAATATCGTGTTCCACAACACAAAACCTTGTTGACGAAATAAAGTTTGTTTGGATTTGATATCCAGTTCCAGGGATCAATCTGCTATCATTGGTTTAGCTCCCACTCAAGGCAGTTTCTTCCTTTTTTCAACTTGCTGCTTCTTTTGCCTTCTACAAACGTTATGTGTAGAAATTTAAACGCGCTCATCTGGGTAGGGTCCGTAGTGAAGCATAGGGGTAATCCATACATACATGGCCAGTGACTGCAGTTCTTCCTGGGTATCTAATGCAGTGGTCCTCAACCATGAATATTTCGGGCACTCTATGTGAACTGGTGGAAGTGACGACGGATCCCTCAAAGGGAGAGAAAACAAGAAGGGGTAAGGGAGAGCGTTGTAAACTTACACAACATGCAGCGTCAATTAGGTGTCCTTTATTTCTTCCTGGCAAAAAAAAAGTCATACCCAAGGGCCCGTGCGTGCCTATTCAATTTCTACAGCTTGTCAGCAAAATCTCCTGTCAGCCGCCACATTTTACGGGTTTCTCACTACGCTTGCTCTTCAAATATGCAAGCCTGGAAGAAGTGCACGTTGTAGAAAATTACAACAAAAGCTTCACAACCATCTCGTGAAAAATAGAAAACACAAGTCGGTCGGTCGGTCGCTCGGTTGCGGTTGGTTGGCTCTTGCGGTCACCTCCTTAACTTGGCGTGAACCAAAATTGGCGTGGGAGGGTAAGCTGGTTTGACGAATATGACGCGCTGGTAAAACAATGAATAAAGTCACAATCCCGTCGCGTACGTCGTCAAACACTTACCGCCAGACCGTGGCCCATACCCACTGGCGATTATGTGCCGCTTGTATGCGGGTATGTGCCACAGGTAATTGACACTTAGTACCTACGCAGGAACGACGGGAACACACATGGACAATTTTAACGCGTGAGCGTTAAGCAATACCCGATATCAGTAGCGTCGAACCAACAAAGGCATAGCATTAATGTCAGTGTGAAGAAAATCCTGAAATAGGCAGCGTTGACCGCCCGACGAATGCAAATAATAAATATAAGGGTCCCAGCAGGAATCAAATCAAAGCATTCTTCGTGGCAGTCAAGCATTCTACCACAAAGCTACGCCAGGTCTCGGAACTACTTTTCAAATAGACGCTAATCTTCGTGAAACGTCAATAGTGGTTGCAGCGCTGCCTACCCAATTTTGTAAGCATTGCATATGTACTCCTTTGATACAGCCATCACGTCTGGTTAACGTCAATTGTGGTCATGTGCCATGCGCTGAAGTTGATTTATGTAGCAGTGTCCTAAGCCAGCATCCTCGCGAGCATCAGCGCTTCATATCAGCTTCTGGTCTTGCTAATACGCATGTTCCAATTGGCACCGTTGTGCAAGTGCAAACAGATCGTTATATCAACATTTGCTACTCTTTAACGTATGTCTGTGCGTGCAACATTTGTACTTATATTTAGCGTCATTTCATGATGTCTTACTCAATAAAAAAAATGTGCCCCTCGCTTCTCACACTCAAAGGGCACACAAAACGTACTCAAAGATACAGATTAACGCGAATAAGCGTCTCAGTTGTTACTTCGCTGTGTATGAAAAGCGCGCCCTTTTCGCAAACTGAGGCTGTGCAACGATTGCAGTGACCTTTGTGTGCCTGGTAACTACAACAGAATTGTTCCGACGAAACTCAAGGGCTAGCCAAGTCGTACGATCCTCCCCACTGCAAGATATAGGCGCGCGATCGAGCGTACACCCCCTTATTCTTTACGCAGGCCAAAGTAAGCGTGAGAGATGAGAGCCGCCACACGCTCACTACGCCATCTTGTTGATAATGCTGAAAACACGATAGTTCTCCCTGAGACGCCTGCCAACAGCGTTAAGTGGGAGATATGAGAAGTTGGCCGTTTGAACGTTGAAGGAGGTACCTCTCGGTTGCTCATTGGTTAACGCCTCTCAGTGATGACGTGGAGGTCCCACGTTCGATTCTGCGTGCCAGAGTCATTTTTCCGGGATTTTTTTCCCTTTCTTAATTTCATATATATATATAGATACATATACATATACGGTGCATGACGCCGACACCAGCGGGGAAATCCAGCCGAGAGTGTCGACATAATTGCTTTCGCAATAAAAATGCAACACTGCCACCTTCTCTTCACACACTTCGCATAACGTCGATTCCCAGGTACGTCGGATCTGCCGAATTTTTTGTCTTTTCGAATGCTGGGTCGCATAAGCATTGGGAGCAGCGAACTGCAAGAAAGCCTTCCGTGCCTTTTTACATGCACTTTTCGATGGTGTTCGTGCAAACGCACATTCATGCATCTGCCCGGCTGCCTGATATTGGACTGTACGCATGGCATGGGCACGCTATACATAAGAGCGCTGGAATGCACAACGAACTTCTTTCTCTGATTCTCAATTCTCTTTCAAAAGTCTATTTCACCGCTGAGAATCTCTGCTGTTCTCCCTTCCGGTTTAAGGTCTCCTTAATTAGCACCAAAAAACTCTCACTGCCAGCCTTGCCGGAAAGCGACATCATCCTCCATGCACGCCAAGAGCCATTTACGACCCGTCGAGTTGTCTCACAAAACCGAGCTTTTTCCAGAACACATGTCCCCTAACGCCGGCTTGTCAATTTTTCTATTCTGAAAAGCCAGCCTACAGACGCTACTGTCGTCATCGAACTCGGCAGAACCAGAGCCTTCTATTTCCCTCGAATATATCTGCGTCATACCGAAGCTACCCACGCACACATTTACGTCAACAGATCTGGCATTGCGGGACGGACGGCCCGTTGACAGTTACGAAACCACTAATTTGTGTGTCGCTCGGGGATACCAAAAATAGTCTAGACCAGCTTTAAGGGAGAAAACTGAGCGAAGTTCGGCGTCACCATCCATTAAGTATATATATGATAGCTGGCAGTGAAGCTCTGTCTGCTCCCGGAATTAAATCAACCACTACAAAAAAAACGCAGGGTCAATCCTTTCTTCCTTTTTTTCTTTCCTTTCCGAGTAGACAACATTGAGCATTCGCGACCTTCCGACGTGTCAGTGAAACTCGACCGGACAGTGTTATTGCATGAATGAGGATCATGTCGCCTTTTCTCATAGCGAAAAATCGCTTTCCCCACTTTTCACAACGCGGCTCTGTCTTTACGTGCAGATATCTGCTCCTGGCAGGCCGGCGTCGGAGCTTTTATTGTCTGTTTTGATTTTGCTTGGGGACTAAATAGGAGTCTATGTTTATACTTTTTGTACCAATTCGTTTGGGGCATAAAATATAAATCCAACGGGAAAGAAGGTTGATTGCTGGCATAAATGAAAGTTTGTGTACACTTCAAGGAAAAAAAAGTTCTTTGACTCTTTTCTGGTTCCTGAATTGTCACATAACAACTCTCCTTAAAGGCACTCGTAAACTCTCTTCAGAGGTTATTACGACCTTTTCTAGAGAGTAGCAAGACCCAAACGAAAGCTAATGTGTCTGTTTAAAAAAATAATATACGTCTATACGTAACAAGTAGAGTACTCACTAAACAGTTATATATATACATATATATATATATATATATATATATATATATATATATATATATATATATATATATATAATTATTTATTGTCTGTATCTGCCTGTGTGTCTGCGTGTGTTATAGTGTACAGGAGCCTGTGAGTTTCATATGGCGTGTATAACGCACGCTTCGACGTAATACGCCACAAAACCTAACAAATGTAACCGTACCAATAATAAAATTTTGCTGAACACTGTGGCCATCAGGAATACTTGTCTTTACGTATACGTAAAAGTTGTTTAGTAGGGCTGTGTCACTGAAAATGAAATGTCGGCGTCGGCGGCATCTTCTGTGTGCGAAAGATTCCACTGGATACAAGTAATACTAAAATTGATGGTTAAGGCTCGAATCGAACGGAGCTTCTCCCTTGACAGTGAGGTATTTTACCCCAGAGCAACGCAGGTTCTTTAAACTGCTTTGAAAAGCATTTTATACAGGCGTGTTGAAGTATTTGCGCTGGAACACGGGGTCATAGTCTGAGAAACGGGTTGCCTTGCGTAAGAAGGAAATTTAGCTCTTGTTTTCTGTTCATAGAGCTTGTGATCACAAGTTGTGTCATGTGCGCTGTTTTAATGTTCTCTAGACCAGACAGCGCAGATCTGACGGTTTTTGAGAGAACATTTTCAAAAGAATAAACGAATTGTTAGACTGCGCCCATTTGTGTGTCTCATCTTTGTTCCCTTGTGCTGGCGCAAATTTTTGAATATGTTCCAATCAGTTCGAGTCGCAGTTTTGCTATACAGGCATGCAGTCACGTTTACAGACTTTAAATCGCGTGGTAAAAGCGCAGAATCTCACCACGTGACAAACTCATTAGTTGCACTGCGACTGGTTAGTTCAAAGCTGCCCGCTCATTACAAAACGCTCCGCTATAATAAACTATGATAATCAGTCATGCTGATTATCATAACTGAGTGCGCAGCTAACTTGGTGTGCGCACTGCCATAGAGACGCGCGTTGGGCCCTGATTAACTTACTGAGTTGTTTTGTTGTTCTTGTTGCAGTAGTTCTCACAAACTACACACTGACTTGAAAACTCGCCATCATCAAACCCATCAATAACGCGTGTTCATCTTTTTCCAAAGGCAACATAATCGCACCATGTCTCCTAAATTTCTGGAGCGCAACAAGTCATGGGGGACTTGAGCGTCATGTTGTAAACCGTGGCCTGAAAAGAGCACAGTAATTCACAACGTTTGTATGAGTGTGACGACTGAGCTTCCTTTCGCGCGGTTTATCCGAATGCACATTTCATAGGAGTGTGTGGGGAGACAAAAAAAAAAGAAAAAAACATGATACCATTAGCCTATGAGACGATCTTCGTCCTCTGTGCTTTTGTCACGCGGACATTTCAAATATAAGGCCGCTTATCTTAATCAGCGTGCATTTTCAGTCACCTCCGGCATAATGGCTAGAAGATATGCTCTTAATGTTCGAATCTCTCTCCTGAAAAAAAATATATGTGTAAAGTGTAAGTAACGAGCTTATTCAAGAGACGAAACTGCATTTATATTCGGGAGAGAAAATTGCTTTGTTGACCTTTCTCTTCACATTGAGTACTTGTATGGCAAAGGCCTCAAGCCTTTGTCATACAAGTCCTCACTGTTTCGCATTTCTGGTGCTAGGCTTATCACCATTGTGAAAAACAAAGGCATGTTATCAAATTTCTACAGATTCAACGAAATATCTTATTACCATTAACACGGCGGCATTCACTGTCAAGTGTTATAGGCCCTTCAATCGCTTCAGTGGTCGTGTCCGATGTTCCCCAGTTTGGTAAAATTGTTCTGGGTCTAATCTTCATTATATATATATATATTTCATGCCTACCAATATTTCAGATTTAGCGGCATTGCGAAAATCGCACTTTTCGTTACAGATCTCGCCGTTTATATCAAACTCCCATATTTAGCAAAAGACGATACCTGCATCTAGGTATATAAAATGAAGGAAGTGCGCTGTTATACTGCCTTTCTACGAATACCCGTTTTCGACGTAACTCTGCTCCACCGTGCTAAGTGAACGCCAGGCACACTTTCGATCGCGCTCTACCATCGTCCTTGACAAAAATCTCCTCTCGAAAGTCCATTTCAGTACGGAATCAGCTTAATTCATGTGCCTGGCATCGCGCACCTAAATTACAACATTTCGAACGCGTGGAAGTGCGCTGCTGAGTCAGTGACCGAAGAAGAGAGACACTTCGTTCATGTGTCTAATCGTGTCTCTTCGTGTGTCTCTATGCCTAGGTCGCGCAACTTTATGCACTTTAATGTCAAATCAACAGGGCCAAATTGCAACCTTACAGCGACACTCTATACCAAACGAACGTGCGAGTACGATGAACGAGAGTTGAGCGTGTTTCAGCTTTAGACTTCTTTGCGGGAGAGAGAGAGAAAAGTGGAGCAAGTGTCGCCCTGACACGACACAGAATCTGAGGCGCCGCAGTCGGTTTCGATACATTGTCACGAGCCTTTTATTTGCGTCTTTACCATTTTTCAAAATCGTGTCGCTCGTCTACCGAGCGCAGTGATAAATGCGGTTGCCATCAGAGAGACAAGGTATTGTTCGCCGGCGCTGACAGTTGCTGTCTTCACCCTACCAAGTGGGCGCGGCGCATATATATATATATATATATATATATATATATATATATATATATATATATATATATATATATATATATATATATATATATATATATATATATATATATATATATATATATATATATATATATATATGTAGAAGACGATGAAGAAGAACGACCGTCTGCCGAGATTCCTTCGTATACCCAAGAAGATTATATTGCTTTGTCATCCTGTCTCAGCGAATGAGACGTCTGGTTGGGCATGGCTGGCGCGCGTCTACAAATACGGCCCGCTAGGCGTTCCCTGCATTGCCCGCCTTCTCTCGTTTCCGTAGTCAGGACGACAAAAGAGTCTCGAGTGGTGGTTCACCTTTGACATTTACAGTTAGAGACTTCTAGCCGCAGCCTTTGAGCACGCTCTTTCGCCCGTCACTCTTGATTACTACCCAAAGAATAATATCTAAGAAAATGATCGCAGGAAGTCTATCCTAGACCTTAATGACGTCGTTATAGGGTGAAGCGCGACGAGAGCGTTCTCTGGACAAATACCATGAATAAGGTAAGGCTGCAGAATCAGCAGCTTTACCTTATTGAAGGTATTTTTCCAGAGAACACTACATATAGAGAAGTAAGTAGGTGGCCAGTGTGACGCACACACATTATATATATATATATATATATATATATATATATATATATATATATATATATATATATATACTTTTTTATAGCTATAGAGTTTTTTCTGGAAATACCTATAATAAAGTAAGGCTGCTGATTCAGCCTGGTTTATTCTTTCACTGGTATAGTTTCGTGACTTAAACTTTGCTCCCCTGTCCTCAATATTCCCTTCTTAGTTATTTATTGTTCGCTCTTTCCAGCTTCGGGCGAACGTCGACGATATCCTGCGGCCTAGTCACGACGACTATTTCCTGCTGCGGTGGCTAAGAGGTGAGTGCCATCGACACTTCGCAGTAATAATATTTGGTGGCGTTTAACGTCCCAAAACCACAATATGATTATGAGAGATGCCGTAGTGGAAGGCTCCGGACATTTCTATCAACTGGTGCTCTTGAACGTGCACACATCTGAGCACACGAGCGTAGCTACAGCATTTTCGCCTCCAACAAAAACGCAGCCGGCTCAGGCGGCGCAACCTGCGGGTAAGCAGCCGAATGCCTTAGTCACTAGACTACCGTGGTGGGGTCACACTCTGCAATAAAACCCGAAGGTTAACAACCAAGAAAAAACGGGATAACGAGAGGCTTTTTGCGATCGCGTGACAATATCAATGGGCTTGACGAAAGAACCTATCGTGTGTCGAAGGATGAGTCACTCGTGAGACCGGTGTGCTCATGATTGCATTTAGAACAACACAGGCACTGATATATACTGGAATCGCTACCAATGCTTTTTCCGAAAAAGTGAGAAAGGAACAAAGTGATTAACGACTTCGAAAGATATCGTCGTGTATCTTCGAAAAGGAAAGTCAGTGTCGTAACTTGAACGTCACCACCGATAGTGAGCGATCACGTTGCATGCAGCAACTTACCAATAAACGTCCCCGGATCGTCGTCGTTTGCCCGAGCAGACAAGATTTTCAATAAATAGGCCTGACCCCAACCAACGATTACGTTCCTTGTATAAGCCAGGGAATCGGTATGGGGTGGGGGGACTTTTGAAAGTTGGTAATTTGTCATCTGTACGTGTACACGTACACTCACAAATGCACGCATGAACACCATAAAGTAAGGTTTAACATCCCCCCCCACCTTTCAAAGATGTGTCTGTCTACGCCTCTGACTTAAGTGCAACGTCTCCGAGAAGCTGCTTAGTAGGGGCAATCGCACCTCGCCATTCGTACGTCATGGCGCAGTTCTTTGTTTAAATTTGTGTTTCTTCACACTACCGAAGAGGATCTTGGAGGCCACATGAAAAGATCTACGTCATTAAGATCTGCACCGTCAATTGCCGCAATCATCCCTGCAGCTCGCTTTGAAACCAGCGGCTTTTAAAGAGTCTTTCTTGGGGACCTTTCACGCGAAAGTTTTGGTCTGTCTGTCTGTCTGTCTGTCTGTCTGTCTGTCTGTCTGTCTGTCTGTCTGTCTGTCTGTCTGTCTGTCTGTCTGTCTGTCTGTCTGTCTGTCCGTCCGTCTGTCCGTCCGTCCGTCCGTCTGTCTGTCTGTCTGTCTGTCTGTCTGTCCGTCCGTCCGTCCGTCTGTCTGTCTGTCTGTCTGTCTGTCTGTCTGTCTGTCTGTCTGTCTGTCTGTCTGTCTGTCTGTCTGTCTGTCTGTCTGTCTGTCTGTCTGTCTGCTACATTTGTCTGTTTGTACACTCTTAACGGCATCGGGTACTTGAAACGGTGGACCCTATCTGCAGTTCCTACCAATGTTACTCAAAATTCAGCGCTCATACTTGTGCAATTGCCAATTAAAAAGCAATTATTGCGCATGTCTGTGGCACCATAACAACACGTATATATTCTGCATGTGCGTCCTTTACTAGAAAAGGCATACAAAACTATTTTAAGGACCGTAGCGCTTATCACGCTGCACTGACCATGCAACGATTGCACGAAAAGGCGAGTGTTTCCAACGCTTTGCTAAGACGAGACGGTGGTGGCACCTACCCATCGCCTTGCGTTCTACACCTTGTCACCTCTGATACGGGCGCGCACACCCGTCTCAGAGCCACGCGCTTCGTTTAAAAAAATGGCAGCATATCCAGGGAGTAAACGATGGATAGTGGGGCGAGCATACGTCCGTCCAGTCGTTCTTGTTTCCGTCCATCCATGCGTGTTTCTGCGTGGCTGCCCGTGCGTCCATCCGCCCATCCGTGCGTGCGTCTGTTCGTGCGTCCGCACGGTCATCTGTGCGTCCGTCACTGCTTTCCTCCATGCATCCGCTCCTGCGTCCGTCCATGCGTCCATCCATCTGTGCAGCCATCCGTGCGTCCGTCCATGCATCCATCTGTGTGTCCGTTTGTCCACCTATTCAACACTCCAATTACCACCATCTCGCATCTTCTAATCATATATTCATCATATAGAAGCACCGCCATCCAGCGGACATTCCAAGGACTGAACGAGAGGAGGCACACGCACACTTTTTTTACGGCTTGCGCTTCGTGTCTACTTCCCACCTTTAACCTAGGCACTGCGCCGTGCTCCCGACCAGGTTGCAGAAATTCGGTGCCTTTTCTCATCTTCTAACCACTACCACCACCACCACCACCACCACCTTTAACCACCTTGAGTTTATGGTGTATACTAGTTTACTGTATTCATGGCACTGCGGCCCAACGCTCACTAAACCTTTCTAAAACCTATGAGGTTACGCTCAGCGAGTATAACGTTGCAACCCTTTCTTGTCTTCTGTGCGTTGTTGAACAATAAAATATTCGCAGCGTGCGCGTTAACTAAAAGCCAAATTCTCCTGTCTCTCATTCCCCCTAAGCAGCCATTCGCATGCACATTGAGCACTATCTTTTATTCTTCAACAACGCACAGAAGAAATCTCTCACCGGCACCTTATTGGAGGTCAAAATGTTATACTTGTTACGCACTACTACAATGGCTACGAGGGACAAACGGGTGTCGCTATAAGGAGCTTCGCCCGTAAAACTGCCTGAGGGCGCTCACGTCTCACGTGTTACGTGACTTGATGCGTTCGCTCGCCTTCGCTGCACGATCGAGGCACTCTAACGCAGCGCCTCCAGAATACCAGTCACCAAGTTTCTTTTGCTGAACATCAAATAAATACTTGTTCACTCTGTCCACACGTAAGACTATCATCTCTCGACGACATTTGCAGATTAACATGCATATACAGGGCCAATTTTTTTTTCAATAAAGTGAATCAGTAAATATTTACTAATCATGCTTAAAGTTCATTCATCCTAATGTTATACAAATGCATGCTCCCATTTTGTATGTATACTATGAGCTTTTAACTCATAGCTGTATGTAGCTCTTAACTTTATCGAAAACTACATATATATTATCAGTATGACTTTTAAAGAATTTGTACTAATATACAGAAAACCATAATCAATTGCTCGACCCAAAGTGTCTCAAAGAGAGACCATCGTGTCACCGGTGACTGGTGTTGCTAATAAAACGATCAGTGGCCCCTTTTTTATGAGAATTAGTCGTGACACTCATGGCATCTTCGGCAGGCAGCACCGGTGGTGTTTTGTGTGCACACCTGCGGCGCCGCATTGGCTGTGCTCTCCCCTCTGGTTGTGGCGGGGGATTTTCACGCGTCTTCCCGGGCGTGTATCTACCTGGATAATTCTGTTAAAGGTAGGAGCTTGTAGGAGACGGGAGATGCGGATCTCTTGTTGATAATGGACCCGGCGTTTCCTACTAGTCGCGCCACATCCACCCCCAGGGACTCCACTCCAGACCTAGTTTTCGTGAAAAATGCTGGCTCGGTAGGTTGGGGAAATTTTCTGATGGATTTAGAAAGTGATCATTATATTACAGTTACCAAATTGCAGATGGAGGCAAAATCTGAAAGAAAGTTCACTTACGTCGATCGGGATAAGTTTTGGGAGTCACGCAGGGCTCGAGCGGAACAGGGGGAAATCCTGTACTCTCTGCAGCAATGAATGGAGATGCTGCTGCAGGGCGTTACGGCGGTTACCAGGACCGTTGAGACAGAGATACAGACAGAAAAAAATGGACAGTCAGCTTGTGCATTTGCTGGAGCCAAAACAGTTGCAATTGGCCAATTGGAAGGGCCAGTGGCTTAATCGTAAGTTTCGGGAAAAGATCGTGGAGGTAAATGCACAAATTGAAGAACATTGCCAAAACTTGTCGATGCAGCAGTGCTATGAAACTTGTAACTCAGTCGATCAACAAATTCAAACCAGAGGTAAATGGAATTTTTAATACACCTGCTTGACGAGTCGAGCACTAAATATAATCAGGGGGGGCGGTCCTCGCTAGAATACTCCATCTTGCCCAAAAATCCTCCCCGGGCGCGGAGCTATTGGGGCAGCTTGCTAAGGTGTATCTACCACTAGCAGTTCAATTCCAACATGCAAGTCTATCCAGGGTTTATGGGAACACCTTGTGCCCATTTGGATGCACCCTTCATCATCAACGATGTGCGACGTGCCCTCCACGAACTCAATGGCCGATCGGCACCGGGTCCGGATAGGGTCACCAACAAAGCGCTTCGGAACTTGGAAGAAGACTGTTGAATTTCTTACTGAAAAAATAATAGGATTCGGAAGAGAGGTGACATCCCGAAGCAATGGAAGTTGGCCATGGTGATCCTCATTCCCAAGCCCGGTAAAGCACCATGTTTGGCTAATCTGTGCCCCATCTCTCTCACCTCATGTGTGGGAAAGGTGGCGGAACATTTTATCCAGGACCGAATGGCGGATTACACAGAGCACAATGATCTCTTTCCTGAGTACCTAATTGGCTCTAGGCCAGGCATATCTACATAGGATGCTATGAAAATCATTAAGACTCAATTTTTAGATAATAATACCAGAGACACCACAGGGATCCTAGGCTTGGATATAGAAAAGGCGTTTGATAATGTTCGTCACGATTCCATTTTGGATGCGATCTCAAGTCTCAACTTAGATTCCTCATTTCATGCGTTTGTCAGATCCTTCCTGACTTGTCAAAAAGCCATACTTAAAGTTGGAGATCTAGAATTTAATGTGCAAGTGCAGGGAACAGGGGCACTTCGCGGGGATCTGTTCTATCACCTTTACTTTTTAACATCGTGATGACTGGTCTCTCGAGGCAGCTTTTTGGAATTTCAGATGTTGGTCACACAATTCATGCTGATGATACCACCATTTGGTGTTGAGGAGGAAGTGATGGCACTGTAGAGGCTGCCCTGCAAGAGGCCATCGACACTACCGAGAGTTTTCTGGAGGACACAGGCCTTTCCAACTCTCCGGAAAGTCTGAGCTTCTCTATACCCCGGTTAGGAAGGACCGTCGACCGCGAGGCTGGGTGCCACCCCCTAACGGCAGACATCCACCTACGTACCAAAAGTGGACAATCAATCCCCAAAGTCGCTTCCATTCGGATCTTAGGTAGGACGCTAGAAGCAACGGGCACGAATAACATCATGATTCAAAGGTTAGCAAAAAGACAGATAGTGTTATTAGGCTCATAAGGCGGGTGGCTAATTGAATAGCAGGACTATCAGAGGACAACTTGGTCAGGATTATACATGCTTTTCTGCTGTGTCATTTTGCATATGTGGCAGCAATGCATGTTTGGAAGAGACCGGAAAGGGACAAGCTTAATGTGATGATAAGGAGAGCGGTAAGGAATGCCCTTGGGCTCCCCAACTACACCCACACCGATCGCCTCCTGCAGTTGGGAATTCATAAAACATTGGAAGAAATCGCGGAAGAGCAAGAAAGAACACAGGTAATTAGGTTGTCTGGCTTAAATACGGGAAGTATAATTCTCGCGCATATGGGTATTCCACTAGCTCAGATTGAGGCTCTGTACCCAAAGGTTGACGAGGGATCAAAAGGAGAACATCATTGTTTCGCCTGCCCCGTGGAACATACATCCCCAACGAAATGTTGGAAAAGAGCACGCGCTCGGGCCCTTCTCCACCAAGTTGCGGATCTCAATGGGGGTGCCTGTTTCGTAGACGCGGCACAATATCATGACCAGAGAGACCGACTCACGTTATTGGCAATCAACCACAAAGGTATTACAATGAATGTGGCGTTGGTGTGCGCCAAACCTGCCAATGCAGCTGAGCAGGTTGTCATTGCCTTGGCTCTTTTAGATCAGCGTCATGAACATATATTTAGCGATTCTAGTGCTACCATTCGTGCCTTCAGTGTTGGAGCTGCGTGCGAAGAGGCCAAAAACATACTCGGTGAGAAGTCGCTTACAACCCATACCCTTACATGGTTCCCGGCTCATATGGGAAACATGGACGGAGGGCCTGGACGGAATCTCAATGAGTTGGCCCACTCCAGGGCGCGAGGGTTAGCTGTCCGTGGCCATGAAGAACTTTTGTGTCGAACTGGAGATTTCGTAAACAGGGATCCGCCAACTACATACCATGAAATTGCACAAAATATCGCTATGGATAGAAAATTTTTTCACATCCACATAAGAAGCTAAATAGAGCGCAGGCACTTACATTGCAAAGTTCAAATAGAAACGTACCCTAACCCTGCCTTTCTCTACAAGCTTTGCACTTGGGTTTATTTAACCAGCTCGTGTAGAAAAAGTGGTGGTTTAGCCAGCTTACATCACATGCTCTAGGAGGGCCCCTCAGTACGTGGCACCGATACAGCATCGTCCAGAAAGTGGGACTCCGCTCTCTGGAGTCCAGACATAACATCGCAAATTTGGGCTGTCCAGAGGGCCCACGATGCGGCGCTAAGTCTCGACCTTACTGTCCCATCGTGGGAGCGGCTCGCCTTGTGCTAGGGCGCATGCCTTCGGACTTTCACTATAAAGTTTTCTCAAACCAAACGTACATCGCAGGCGCAACATCAATGTGTAAGTATTAGGTGGTGTGTTATTTGACAGAAATACATAGATCGTAATTCTAAAAAATCTAGTGTTTCTTACGCTGCACTGACAATGTGACGCTACGAACTAAAAAGCGCATGTTCCTTACGCCGCGCTGAAGAGGCCGTGCTACTCACGGCAAAGCGCTCTGGTGATGGTTTGGTGCTGCCACCTTGCCTTGGGTTTTACTCAAGCTCGTATTTCTAGAGGACGCTGCCAGGTGGCGTTTATATCTCGCGCAGTGCGTCCTTTATATGCATATGCGCGGAACTTCCTTACAGCAGACAAGTCACTATCCGCATAGGGGACCTTAAATCTCAGCCCATCACCATGGGTGATATCGGTACTGCCCAAGGAGCTGTTCTTTCCCCACTCCTCTTAAATATCGCCCTCATGCGTCTCCCGGAGGCCCTAAATGAAATTTCGCAAGTACGCCACGCCATATATGCTGATGACGTCACAATTTGGAGCCGGTATGGTAACCTGGGTCAGATAGAAGAAGCCTCCCAACAGGCCACCTCCATCGTATAAAAGATAGGACGCAAAAGTGGTCTGGAGTGCTCCCCCACCAAATCAGAAATCTTAGTATATATAAATAAGGCATCTTACAATACATTTCTCAACGTACGACTCAATGGAACGCAAATTAAAGAGGTTGAAACCAACCGAATTCTGGGGGCCCACTTCAATAATTGGGGCAACAACTCGTTAGCTTTACATAATCTAAAAACGTCCTGCCTACAAATCTCTCAGATGATTAGTCGAGGGGCTAACTGACGACGAGGAATAAAATACCACGACATAATGCGACTCATTCAGGCATTTGTTATCAGCCGCATAACCTATAGCTTTCCTTACCTTAGGGTCTTGAAAGCAGACGAGCACAAAATAGACAGAGTCATACGTGTGACTCTCAAGAAGGCTCTTAACATTCCCTCGAGGACATCCACGGAACGTCTGCTTCAAATGGGGCTCCACAATACCGTATCAGAACTATTCCATGCACACCAGACGAATGAAGTCATGTGCCTTGCCATCACTGAAATTGGACAGAAAACACTATCAGAACTTGGCATCGAAGCTCCCATTGAGAGAAGGGAAAAAGAACGTATCCCACATGAATGGAGGCAGGACTTCATCATCAAACCACTTCCACGCAACATGCATCCTCAGTTCCACGAACATCGACGTCGGGCACGGGCAAAAGTTCACGACAACTACTCAGATACTGAGGGCGCCTTCTTTGTCGATGCAGCTGGACCAGTGAACGGCAAACATACAGCAATCGTCATTCATTGTGGAAAACAGGTTGATTGTATATCAGCCCAGGACACAGACACAACTAGTATGGAAGAAGCAGGAATCGCCCTCACCCTACGAAACCAAAGGTCCGCTTTCGTTCTAACAGATTCAAAAGCAGCCCACTGAAATTTTTGTAAAGGCTACATTGGCCCCATTGCGCATCGACGTCTTACACAACTCTCGTACTCACGCTCAGAGGGCGAATGGAAACAGCTGATATGGATACCCGGCCGCTGTGGAGTTAGAGGCAATGAGCTCGCCCATGCCTAGGCCCGAGAATTACTCTTCCGGGCCTCCGACCCTAGCATATCGCACCCACCCTCGGCCATGCGTATGGACCCGTTCCTAACGTACACAGATATTCTAGAACATCCAAGACTTGAAAGACGGAAACTTGCATTCCCGGGGCCATACTCAGTAACGAATCAGGTAACGCGGCGTCGCCGGCAGACCTTGTCTTACCCTAATCCATACATACTGTCGAAGATAGATCCTGACACATATGCACCAAAGTGCAGGTTCTTTGTCACTGCAACAGTCACCTTGTACCACGTGGTATGGGAATGCCCACACACTCCACCACTACAACCCAGAGCACAGCACAACACTGTAGTGTGGGAGGCAGCTCTGTGCAGCTCGGATCTGAAAACCCAAGAGGCCCTCGTGAGACGAGCGAGGACAGTGGTCCGTGCCAATGTGATCCCGGACTAAGGAGGCCACTCACCGACACTGCTTCCTCGGTCGCAAATAAATGTTTTATTCTCTCTCCTCTATTTCATGGGTGCCAGCCACTTGCGGCCGATGCAATTTAGAGGAGGCACCATCTTAGCAGTATTGCATCAGAGACTGCAAAACCATATCGCGTGCATCCTACCGCCAGTTATCGGATTTCCACAATAGTGCCGGTATTTTAAACATCAAATATAAAATTTTCTCTTTTATCTTTTACGTGGAGCTATTTGAGACAGGATTCAGCATGCACAAGCAAGCAAGTTGTATTTATTTATTTTTACAGCATTTTTGGACGTGCGAGGAAGTCCCGTCTTCTTACGTGTGCCCGAAACATTAAGCGGCATCTGCGTCTACATGAAACGCTGATGGTGCGCCCCCGTTCCTTTCCACAGCGTTATACGACAAGCGCGCCAAAGCAAACTACTTCGCGCAGGGCTACATGCACACAAGCGCCGCCGTAGCCTTCCCTTCAATTCCGAGAAAAAGTCGTCGCCGAATATATCATACTTCGACGACATTTGCAGCTAAGCACGCCTATACGCGGTCAATATTTTATCAGCTATGTATTGCGTTCTGGCGCTGCAATCGCACTGCAAAACTCAACTGCCGGATGGTTAACACAAATGCTACAAGCCCTTATACATTAAATACTTCAATATTTCGACAGTATAACTTATACAAACGCTAGACGTGATCTTACGCAGAGTGCAAGAATACACTGTGCGTTACCAAGAAACAAAAGAAAATGAAACATGTTACCAAAAACATCATACCTCTCAAGGAGGTCAAAAGCCCGCGAGGCGGCTGAGGAGCTTGGCATCTCAGTCCCCACGTGGGAGCGGCCCGCAACACAGTGATCTGTGTTTTGGAGGACCAAATAAAAGTTTATCCAATCCAATCCAAGGAGGTCAAGAGAAAAAAAAATACATAACATATGCTTAAGGGGACCATGTGTATATACGAAGCAGTAGCGACGTTGACTCTGGCGCTCATCACGGCGTTGCGCAGGAGAGAAACCTGAGGAGGCGCAAAGCACGCAGTCATGGACCAGTGTTTCTTACTTTAGCATGCCAGTTGCTGCTAAGGGGCAATGAGATACAGAACACTCAGATTTGACACAGAAACCTGCAGTCCACTTTTAGTTAACGCGCATGCTGTGAATTTCTATTGTTGAACAACGCGCAGGAGAAATCTCTCACCGGCGCTACCTTGGAGGTCAAGACCAGTCAAGGGTTGTGCAGCGCCTCTCAATTATTGGCGGCTCTCAGCTTTCACACAGAAGAGTACCGAGAACCCTAAATCGTTAACCACATTTTCTGAACACATGGGACGCATAGCAGTGGGACATCGTAAGATGTTTGTTATGCCGTTTGATCACTTCCTCTTGTAGATTTTTATCGCCACGGCTTCTTCAAGCGCGAGTCCCACGCAATGGCTTTCTGCTATCCCATAATAAAGTACCAAGTACTCCATATCGTTACCCAATTTTAAATGCGAAGAAACATTTCTTGGTGAACTTCGGCGACTTTGAGCGTATATCTATCTATCTATCTATCTATCTATCTATCTATCTATCTATCTATCTATCTATCTATCTATCTATCTATCTATCTATCTATCTATCTATCTATCTATCCGCCTACGACTTTTAGCTCTCCTGGCCGTTTCGATATTGGTATCGATACCAAACTTTGTATGGCATAACATGACTGTATGGAGAACATATCTGGACTACTCATACCATGAAAATCATGACATAGATGCCATGAATGTCATGATTTACATTTCATTGTCCTGTCGCTGTAGCGGTGGTTTCGCTCAAATGGCATGCTGCAAAACTGGTATGTGATAACATGATTGCATGGCGAGCACAAGCGACAGACCCTAACATGAAAATCGTGACATTTGTGTCACGTAACATAACTACATGCCACGCTCATAATGCGCTCGCGGCCGTTTCGCTAGCGTCACATATATGGAATTTGGTATTACAGTACGTGTATGTATGACGAAGGTATGTGATTGGTGCAAACATGATAATCATTAGATGCGTGTCATGTAACAACATGACTACATGCCACACTGATGATGCGCTCATGGCCATTTCGCTAGCTTCATATATGCCAAATTTGATATTACGTGATGCCAATGGATTACGAAGGCATGTGACTGGTGCGACATGATAATAATGAGATGCGTGTCATGTGAAAACATGACTACATGCCACAGTCAAGGCGCCAATACATTTCGATGTGACGCGGTGCGCGTGCTTGCCGGCGTTCATTTCGTTGCATTGCCATGCCGGACGCCAGTCCTTGCCATTTACTCGCAGGCGCGTGCCGCGCTGCATTGCTTTGACGCATGCGCGTTTCAGCACATCCGGCATTCCTCCATCACGAAGAGAGGGAGACGCGGTGTTGTCTAGGGCAATGCATCGGCGCGAAATGCAGCATGTCGCATTTCGCGCCGGTCGCGGTCGGGCCGCGCCGACGGACGCTGGTCGCACCGGGCGTCAAGCTATAGAGTGCTCGCGTTTTGCCCTTCATGATGCGCTCGCGGCCATTTTTTGAGCTCCACATATACAAAATTTGGTGTTATGTGATGTCAATGGATGGCGAAGATATATGACTGGTGCAAACATGATTATCCTGACACGCGTGTCATGTAAGAACATGACAACATACCACGCTCATGGCGTGCTCGCGGCCGTTTCGCTAGCTCCACATATACCAAGTTTGGTGTCACTTGGCGTGAACAGATGACAATAATAAAAGACACATCCAAACATGATAATCATGACATGGAAGTAATGTACGGCACCATTTACCTCCACCTTGTAACGTTGTGCTGATTTTAAAGTGACATATCAAGCTTTCTTATTCGTGCTTCACATATCATCGATTCCCACTGTACGTGGGATCTACCAATTTTTTCTCAACACACCTTGCTCGGGGATGCTATCGGGGTAGGCGTTGCGAGGCGGAAGTGACGTGTAGGATTTATAGAAAGAGATGACGCGCATGCGCAATGAAGATGTAAACGCCGAGAGGAGGAATGCCTAGAAGAGAGAGAGAAAGGGGAGCGAGCGTAGGTCAGCAGACGCTCGTTGAGTCAGCGTTGCGAGGCGAAAGAGGGGAGAGTGGGCGCGCATGCGCATTAAGGGTTGTCACGCCGCACACCTGATTGAGCTCTACCCTAAGCTGCTTTGCATCTAAAAAAAGGTTGGGGGTGGCACTTAGTATTGAGTGGAGTCGGATGTCTTCTTTCTTTTTCGTAACACGATCAGTATGGCGCTGCAAGAAATTCCAGTTTTTCTCCACGCCCCGTTGACAAATGTAAGTATATTGAACTCGTATATGGAAGCACTAGAGGCGCTTATAGGCAACCGTCACTGACCACAGGGCAAGATGGAGCTTTATTTGCTATTATCTACCGCCTCAACATTAACGGCGTCCCGCGCAAGCGATACCAAGAAAACGAAAGGCGCGCTGAAGTATCACGCCATTGGGCGCCCTTTCAACGAACATTACCTGGATGCGTTACGTGTGACAACCAAGGTATATGTAGACTGGTACCGCAACTCCCATGAATGCCGATGTATACAGTAGTTGGCTGCTGGTTGCCGCCGTTGCCATCTACGTACGGAGGGGGATAACTGATATCTTACAAAAATAACATATGACGTCCACACCGGAAGCGGTAGCGATGTCATGTCTTTGCCCTACAAGGCACTAAATTGAAAATTTTGTCTGAATTGCTGACTATTTACATGCCATTACAAATACGTTATCTTATTGCGCCTTATGGCTCGCTCATTGCGTGGGCGAGAGAAAAGAAAGACCAACAAGTAAGACTGAGGAAGCAATAGTGTTGTCTGATTAGCCAAATGATATATTTCCAATATGCACCAAAAACTTCGCAGATGAAATTGTGACAGAACTGTTCACGAGTGCAATAGCACAATAGTTCGAAAACTCATGTTGCCCAGTCGAGGAAAATCACTGCAGCGACACAGAAGTCTTGAGAATATCGCTTTGACAAGCGTATGCAGTACATCGCCTCTTTGCAGCGTGTCGCATTCACCGTCACCAACAGCGAGGGCCATGCGCCAACGAAGGCAGGCGGCATTCACAAGAATGGCTATCAACACAATTTGTGAGCTGATTCAGCTCGGGAATGTCACGCCAGTAAAGAGAACATAAGCAAATAAGTAAACTATGGAATGTATGCACGAAACTACCGTACGAAATTAAGTGATGTTTCGTTGACCCGTCAATGGCCGCACAAAACGCAAGCTCTGATAGTAGATTGCCTAGGTACGCCCCCACATTTATGGCTTTCGGCGAAAAATTGAAGCAATCAATCATTTAGTCAGGTGTCACAAAAGACAAAACATAATTTATAGTTAACTTTGACATATATAAAATCGCGACAATATGAAAAAAAGCTTAGATTGAGTTTTTAGGCATGTTATCGCTCGAATTTTTCATAAAGAGATTGGGCTCTCTACAGAACAGCAGGTCGTCCAGCAGCTCGTGCATAAACACCTCCCAATCAGAACAGAATTGGCACCACCAAACGGACAGTACCAGGGCACGCCCAGTCCAGGTCGTGACGGCGATTTTAACATCGAGGAGATCCAAAGAGTCTTGCGTGATCTCAACGGTAGGTCGGCCCCCGGCCCAGACGGTATATCAAACAAGGTCTTCGTAACACTGATGACGATTCAATTGAGACTCTGAAGGATATGATCGATGCAGCATGTAGAGAAGGCAGGGTGCCACAGCAGTGGAAGTTGGCCTACACGATCCTCCTTCCTAAGCCAGGAAAGCCCCCTAACGTAGGCAACATGAGGCCAACATCCTTGACATCATGTATCGGCAAGGTTGCATAACATGCCATACTGCACAGAATAAACAAGTACATGGAAGATAACGACATCTATGCGCACAATAGGGATTGGATTCAGGGCAGGGCTATCCACACAAGACGCAATGAAGCGTATCAAACACCAGGTCATCGACAATGAAACCAGAGACATGAGAGCCATTCTGTGCCTAGATCTTGAAAAAGCGTTACAACATCTACAACTCATTCATGCTCGAAGCAATTTCCAAGCTTGGTCTGGGGAATGCCTTCTATGACTGCGTATGGTCCTTTGCTATAGATCGGAAAACCACGATGAAGATTGCTGATATCGAGACCGCAGCAATCAAACTAGAAGCAAGGGGCAGTGATTTCACCAATGCTGTTCAACATTGCCGTGATTAGACTGTCAATAAAATTATCGAGCATCGAAGGGTTGAAGCACAGCATCTACGCAGACGACATTACCATCTGGTGCACAGGTGGAAGTGATAGGCAAATTAAGAGCGCCCTACATGAGGCGATCGACACCGTAGAAGAGTACCTTCGTTCTTTTGGGCTCAAGTGCTCCTCGAGAAGTCAGAACTTTTACTGTATCGGACTACATGCCGGGGACCAAAGCCCAGGTGATGGAAGCCGTTGAACCAGATAGCCATCCACTTCCGTACAAATCAAGAGGATGCCATCAGAGGGTCGACTCCATGAAGTCATGGGCATGTTGGTAGAGTCTACCGGCGCTAACAGCTAATCTATAGCCAAGTTAACTTGGAAAACAGACAGTTCGGTGCACCTCATACTCTGAATGGCAACAAAAGAAATGGGATCAAGGAAGACAACCTCATCTGATTGATGCATGTGTTTGTTCTTAGCCGCTTCACGTACGAGGCAGCAATGCACAACTGGTCTAGAGCAGAGTCCGAGAAACTGAATGTGCTTCCCAGGAAAGTTATCAAGAAGGTCCTGGGCCTACTCATACACACTATCACCGAGCCTCTACTCGAGCTTGGCATTCACAAAAAGCTCGAAGAAATAGCAGAAGCCCAAGAAAGAGAGAGCAGTTTGAAAGGTTATCTGAACAAGGTCGGGAAGATTTATCCTGCAGGAGGTAGGCCAGCACCCAATGACGATTATACTTAAGTACAATGGTATCCCAGACAACATCAGGGAGAATATCACGGTATCTACTATACCACAAGACATGCATCTAGAACACAGCATCGGAAGAAGAGTAGCGAGGGCCAGGACTGTACTTCGTCAAGTCTCAAACGAGGAACGAGGGGTCATATTTGTTGACGCGGTTTGCTACGCCAATGGGAAAGCTTTTGTGGTAATGGTGATTGATGGGTTTGGCCGTGTCGTCAACTCAGCGACGGTCAGGACGAAAGACCCAATCATTGCGGAACAGGTGGTCGTCGCATTAGCACTCAAGATGGATAACATTGAAGTCGTCTACAGTGATTTCATGCAGCACTACGAGTCTTCGCAAAGGGAACAGTCTCAGAACAAACGCTGAGAATACTATATGGCAAAGACATTATGTGTCATCTTCTGAGTTGGTTCCCTGCTCACCTTGAACAAATCAGTGACTCCCCTCCCAACCTCATGGAAGCAGCACACGAGGCGGCACGAGACCTACTCCAACTACACCAGCCCGAGCATGCGTTCTACCAGTGAAGGCGATAACTGGGAAATTCTCACAGCATATAATGAGCTCAATAAATGTTTCTACCTGTCCGGAAGGATTTTTCCCTGCACCTCACAAACATTTAACGTGGCCCCATGCACTTAATTAAGGTTTTCGCAAACGTGGCTGTAACCTACTTTGAAAATGTTACGCATCATGTACCCTGACCAATACTCAAATAATCGTTGCCCACATTGCTGGGAAACAGCTTCATTAGAACATAGGCTCCAGCATTGTACCAAATTCGCTCATTTACCGAACATCACCTCTTCCAGATGGGAGGCGGCAATCCGCAGCTCGTCCTTGGCAGATGAGCTCTGGGCTGTCCACAAAGCTCGCGAGGTGGCTGAGGAGCTCCGCATCTCAGTCATCACGCAGGAGCGGCCTGCAACACAGTAATCTGTGTTTTGGAGAACCAAATAAAAAAAAACAAATAATTGGCGCTGTCTGTGTAGAGTTGGCTTTTCCGCAGTGCAAATGAACCACTTATGACCCCGTGATGGCGTTCCGCGAATAGGGACGCTGAACTCCTGCAGGCGGAGCGAGCGGTGACCGGGAAATAAGTTCCCTAGATGAAACAAGTTTCCAAGCAGCGCCTCCTCTATAAAGATGCCTGTGACATCAAAGGCTTTTCCATGCGTACGGGAGGCTCCTCGTCGGTTCAGTGCTTTCTCCGCGAGGAGCCCTCACAGCCGATACTACTCTTTCCGCTGGATTCGAAAGTGACGCCATCGCTGAGGCACGATTGCTTTGCCTCCGAGACGGCAGTAAATATTGCGGTGCCAACTTTGGGCGCGTTAATAGACGCTGGACGCGTCAGTTGCGCCTCGCGTCGGAGCTCGCGTTTTGCTAGCGTAGCGCCGCTCTGCCCTGCGTACCCACCCAAGCAAGAAGAGAGAGGATGAGGAGAAAAACTTCATTTATCCCAAGAGGAAAAGGTGCGGTGGTGGAGTGTCATAGGAGCCTACCCAGCGTAGGTCTCCGCTACCCTCTTGGCCCAATCCAAGATCTGGTCCTCGACCTCGGGTGCCAAGCTGCACATAGCAGCTTCCCACTGCTCCTTACTAATAATGTGTAGAGAATCAGGTGGTGGGTTTCGAGTACACCCCCACATGATATGGTCTAGGTTAGCTCTTTGTTGACAGAAAATGCACAAAGGGGAGGGGTATATCACAGGGTAGAGAGACGCGCGCATCGCGTTCCTTTTTTGATTTTACCATATGCTTCAGAGGGAGCGCATGTGTTACATTGTTATATTCTTTCCGACCCTTTTCCCCACCCCCGTACAGGGTAGCAAACCAGTTCGTCTAGGTTAACCTCCTTGTCTCTTCCTTTTATTTATTTCTCTCTCTCTTCCCTTTTGTTGCTTTCCGCCAGAGTGGAGTGCTCCGACGCAGAGTTCGCGGGTCACTACGAATCTGCCAATGGATGACGCAATTAGCAACGTTTACCGATGGTTGGGCGGCAGGGCCATGAACCTGCGATTGTAAAAGGTGGGAACCAGACACGAAGAGTAGGCCGTAAGAGAGTGCGTGCGTGCCACTTCTCTCATCTGGCCATGTCACCTCTAGTTTAGTCCTTGGAATATCGGCTCGATGGTGGTACTTCTATACGATGAATATATGACAAAAAATGCGAGATGCCGCTAGTCAAAGTGTTCACTAGACGCGCGGACGGATAGACAGACGCACGGACGAACAGATCGACAGACAGACAGATGCACGAAGGGGCGGACGAGCTGTTGGATAGACGTACGGTCGCACAGGTGGACGGAAGCAAGAAAGAACGGACGGACGGAAGCGCGGATGGGCTGACGACGCTTCGCCCCCCTCATCATGATGAACTCCGTGGATAAGCTGTGATTTTAAAGGCGAAGGATTTCTTAGCAAACTTCGGCGACTTTGAGCGTAGCTATCTAGCCGCTTACGTTTAGGTGCCCCCGTGGTCACCCCCTTAACTTGGCGTGAACCAAAATTAGAATGGGAGTGTAAGATGGTCTGACGAACATGACGCGCTGGTCAAGCCATGAATAATGTCACAATCTCGTCGCGTACGTCGTCGAACACTTCTTACAAGACTGTCACACGTACCCACGGGTGGGTATGCGCCGCTGGTATGCTGGTGTGTGCCACGGGGGATTTACACTCAGTATCTTCCCAAGGACGACGAGAACAAACTTGTGCAATTTCAGCGCGTTAGCGTTAAGAAATACCCGACATCGGTAGCGTCGACCCGACGAATGCAAAGAGTGAATGTCAGGGTCCCAGCTGGAATCGAACCGAAGCATTCTGTGTGGCAATGAAGCATTTTACCGCCGAGCTACGTCAGGCCTCGGAACTATATACTTCTCCAATAGACGCTAATATTCCCCGCCGTGGTGGTCTAGTGGCTAAGGTACTCGGCTGCTGACCCGCAGGGCGCGGGTTCGAATCCTGGCTGCGGCGGCTGCATTTCCGATGGAGGCGGAAATGTTGTAGGCCCGTGTGCTCAGATTTGGGTGCACGTTAAAGAACCCCAGGTGGTCTAAATTTCCGGAGCCCTCCACTACGGCGCCTCTCATAATCATATAGTGGTTTTGGGACGTTAAACCCCACATATCAATCAATCAGACGCTAATATTCGTGAAACGTCAATAGTGGTTTCAATGCTGCCTACCCAATCTCATAAACATTACCTAGGTGCTTTTTTTCATAAAGTCGTCATGTCGGGTTAACATCGCTGGTGTTGAGCGAGGCTTCGGCTGAAAAGCGAATACGACTGCGTAAATAAAGCTTCTCTAAAATAAGACGTTGATAAGCGGATGCCATTCCCGCGTATTATATTCGAAATTGAAAGTCCACTTACCTTGACGGCACAACAAAACGGCGATGGAAAGAAATGGACGACATAAACGTGGCAGAAAGAACGCTCGCTTTGTCCTCTGCCTCGTCTACCTGCCAAGTTTAGTGGTTGTTGGTTACTTCGCACGCGTCGTAAAATGGTACATGAACGTAGAAGGTTCTAGTGTTAAGTACAACACGTTTCTGTGCAATGATAAAAATGGATAGCTTAATACGTGCTATTTAAGTAAGAAATCAATCATTTTAGCGTGAAGCGAGACATGTCTGCAAAGTATACAAAACCGAGTCAAGTTCGAAGCTCACGTATCCCGTCATTCTCTTGCATCCAGCAGCTCACTATCGCCTGATTTCCCTCTAGGTACGATTGTGAGAAACTCTATGACTCAGACCAAGCCAGCGTCCAGCGCTCTCACGGAACGCGGGCCAAACGGAGCGGGGCGTGTCAGTGCAGTATACGTCGCTCAGTTCCCCTAGTGGCTGTCGGTGAGCCACTCAGCCGGCTCACCTGTTCAAGCTATTCTAGATTGGGACTGTTCGCTTGTTTATACAGCCTTAGTTAAAGGCAAAATATTAAATGCGAAATGCCATTAATTACACCCGTTTGTTTGACGCTGCCCCAAGAGCCCATGAAAAATAATTCGGTGAAAGTCAACGAAACCTGGGAAAGGTAAGAAGGTTAGGTTATCAGGCAATCGTGTGGCATTAGTAACGCAGGTGTGATTATATCTATAATGTAGCCAGCTTGTTTCTGTCGCGGTAAGGAGCGTTGATTCATGATCTAAAGTGTGCAAGTGTTCTGCTGGAATTTATTTGGTTTTCCTCTGAACAAACGCGATAGATAGTTTGTAATAGTAGAGAGCCGTGCCGAGACCGTCGTTGATGCGACGGCCTCAATAGTAGAGTACCTAGTACTCTAAATCGTTAATCACTTTTTCTAAATACACGGTAAGGCTCATGACCACTCATACCTAGGCGTAATTTTTGTTATAAGGGCCTCACCAAGTGTGAGGTCCACGGGACGGCTTTATGTTATTTCATTATAGAGTACCTAGTACTCTAAATCTTTGCCCACTATTTTATAAACACACTCTTTGGGTTCGGACGGCAGTGTACCAGTACTCCATGCTACGCCGGCGCACAAAACTGGAGCCGTCACTGTAATTTTTGTCAACAGGGCCTCATCAAGTGTGACGCTCACGGGATGGCTTAGTGCTCTGCAATAGTAGAGTACCAAACACTCTAAATCGTCAACCACTGTTTTGAAACACACCTTGCTGGGCTGCTGTAGTAAAGAACTCGGTCATGTCAATCATCTCCAGTTCTAAACAAAACATTGGCAGATCCCACGTACAGTGGGAATCGATGATATGCGAAGTACGAAGGAGAAAGGATTATATGTCACTTTAAAGTCAGCAGAACGTTACGAGGTGGTGGTAAATGATGCCGTACATGACTTCCCTGTCAGGAGTATCATGGTTGCACCAGTCATATATTTTCGCCATCCGTTGACGTCGCGTGCCACCAAAGTTGGTATATGTGGAGCTAGCAAAACGGCTCCGAGTGCATCTAGAAGGGCCCAATATACTCCAATGTAGAGCTGACGCACGCGCACATTTGGCATAGCGACGATACGTTAACAAAACGCGAGAAGTCTATATATAGTCTGACGCCAGGCGTGACCGGCACGACCAGCGTCCGTCGGTGCGGCCCTACTGCAACCGGTGCGAAATGCAGCATGTTATCCAGACAACACTGCGTCTCCGTATTTTCGTGATGGAGGGACGCCGGACGCGCTGAAACACGCATGCGTCAAAGCAACGCAGCGCGGCGCGCGCCTGTGAGTATGTGGCAGGACCGGCTCCTGGTGTGGCAACGCCGACGTGACGCGACAAAATGAACGCAAGCGAGCACGCGCACCCTGACACATCGAAATGTATTGGCGCCTTGACTGTGGTATGTAGTCATGCTCTCACATGAATCACATCTCATGAATATTATGTTTGTACCTGTCACATACTTCCGTCATCCATTGACGTCACGTAATAGCGAATTCGGCATATGTGAAGCTAGTGAAACGCCCGCGAGCACAACAATAGTGTGGCAAGTAGTCATTTTGTTACTTGACACGCATCTCATGTTTATCATGTTTGCAACAGTATCATACCTTCGTCGTCCATTCGCGTCACGTAATACCGAGTTTAGTACATGTGAAGCTAGCGAGACGTCCGCGAGCGCATCAAGAGTGTGGCATGTAACCATGTTGGTACACGACACGCATATCATCATTTTCATGTTGTGACTAGTCAAATATATTTTACATAAAGTCATGCTATGCCTTACCAAGTTTGGTATTGATACCATTATCGAAGCAACCAGGAAAGAGTGATTTGCTAGTTTCGAAGCAGCCAGGAGACATTGATGAGCTAATTTGCTTTCGAAATGTAAGTACTTTTGTGGTAATGAAATTGAATACCAAAAACTAAGGGTTCATCATTCGTACTTAAAGTATGACATTTGGTTAAGTAACTGTGTGATAATAAAGAAAAAAATTCAGGACGTTCAAATTTTAGACCTAAAGTCACATGCACAAAAATGAGCCGGTGTGGCAACACCAACTATTTGAAACTCGCGAAAAGGGCTCGACGTTGCGGAAATGAGAAAGTGTTACGAAAATGATGCAGATTCTCTCGGGGTGGGACATTGATCACTGTGGCTGGAGCTTGTGTTTAATCTTAGAGGTTAACCACTTGTAAATCGTTCACCATTTGTTCTGAACAAAATTATATGAAGAATTGTGGTAGCATCTCGCTTCTCACGATGCAGTAAGGGATTCTCCGGATCATATACGATTTGAGGCGAAGTAATAAACCTCTGTTTTTTGTAGGTTTTGTCAGGCACCGAAAATATCACGTCAGCTTGCGAACAGCATGTCCTCTTCGTCTTCGCGGTCCGGATGAGTAAAAAGAATACCAAAAAAGGCGCGAATATCACGTGACCAGGCCGTATTTGTTGACGGGAATACGGAGTAGGCTCGACTATGGCACATAAGTTCTGCGCCATTCCGTAGAGCTGAGTAATATATCAACAGTGTAAAAAAAAAGGAAGAGAATATCCAGGGTGACACACCGACTTGGCAGCGTGTCTGTGCGTCTCTCTGAGTGGTGTGTCATTTATCACTGTTAAAATCTTTCATAAATTTCATAAACATACACAGTCCTTCAATACTTACCTAGTGTTGAGGGACTATAGTGTACAGACGAACTATCTCGCCAAGCATCCGCTTTAGCGAAGTAATGCTCTTGAAAGGTAATAATTATCCACTCAATCTTGAAAACCGGCTAAACGGCCATTTGTGCCGATTTATCCTAAAGGTTTTTTTTTCGTATAGGGGATGAAAAGTTCGTCTTGCCCTGGTACGTACAGGTGTGTGATGAAAAGGGGAAACGGGGAAGGGGGGGGCTCAGAGTGACTAGGAGGGATGGCGTCCCCTTAATTCCTTAAGAAAGGTGGGCGCAAAGTGTGTCCTTTATATTGACACAATAAGGAGGAGGCGCTACGACAAATCACCCCCCCCCCCCCATGCCCCAGAAGGGGAAGCCTGCCCATGCTGCTTTTGATAGCAGGCGTGCACGCATTCTTTATCAGCTAACCATAGTATCCACGACACATTTCTCACTGGGCCAATGAGCATTCTTTCCGAGAAACATGGGTGGAATTTAAGTCTTTCTGTAGGTTTTTGGTGCTTTACATTTTCGTATATAGAGTGCGGTAATGTGACTAAACGCAAATGCAGTGGTCGTGTTATCTCTTTTATACTGATGGGCTAGTTGGAGTGTCCATTATATTGGGCGAAGCAGCGCACAATGCATGGTCGCGCAGACTTGTGTTAGCGTCATTTATATGTGGGCGCGATTGCGTCCTTTTTTGTGCTTCTTCGTCAAATATTGTGCTTTCTGTCTTCTAGCTTTGTGCGCAACGTACTTTGAGGAGCGTTCGATCGCGATAGGGGAGGCCGCATAAACAAATGCCTCAAAAGACTCTGCCTGACAAAGTTTTGTGTTCTCGTTTTCTTTCTCTGTATAGCTCGCAACTTCAATGTCGCCCAAGCAGAAGCCATGCTGCGAGAGGTGAGCATATTTTATCTGGATCGAGTACACGATGGCAGACTGAGCGTTTCTCAGCCTGTATTTCCTGGATACCCAATTGCAGGTTTGCAGATAAATTGTAGAAAAAATGTTGTCCTTAAGCCATAGCGTTACAAGTATCTTCTATGTTGAACACTAGTGAGTGAGTGAGTTATTGAGTGAGTGAGTGAGTGAGTTATTGAGTGAGTGAGTGAGTGAGTGAGTGAGTCAACATGTATTCGAAAAAGAGCTGATAAAATCAGCTTGAGAAAGTTACCCAGTGGCGAATAAAGAAATTAAAAGATCGAAAGTGAACGATCTCGACTATTTCACTTGTACTTATTACATAAAGCGAACTCTCGATTGAGTGAACTTCAAGAAAGTGACGTTAATAGTTACCTTAACTGAATGTTCACTAAGCTGAATAATCACTAGAATACGAAAAAAAAGCATTCGGCACGACGGAAATCAAGTTAAACGCGTGAAAAGCGATTTCCTTTGATAAGAGTTCTGTACTTTTTATTTCGACTGGTGCCCTTAAATCGCTCTAAGAGGCAACGATCCTGGAGAATGTACGTGTGTGTGCACTGCCTATGGCACAGCTTGTTGCTGCGACACAAATTCTCGCAACTTTCTAATATATCCTAAAGCCTCGGCCAGAGATGCAGGGTTCAAACCTACTGCAGCCATTACAACTTCTTAGTTGATATGATAGCTCCTACGCAGGTACCGAGGCACACGTGGCTCATTTTCGTCTGCGGCATGGCTGCGCTTTACCTCGGCGGCGCTGCATGTGCAAGCCATGTTGAAATGATGATGGCTGTGTTCCAATTCTTAGACAGCACGTATAGACAGTCTATGCAGACTGCTTAGAAGACCGCACCAAGCCAATGTTGTGCGAGAATTAGAACACGTTAAACAGATTTTACGCGATGATGCGCCACCTCGCGTCGAGAAAAAAAAGCTAAAAGAAACAAACGTAACAGTTGTAATTTCTTGCTTATTTTGTGTTGAAACCAAAAACAAATAAACGTTATTCACATTGAGCGTCTAGGAAAGCGTCTGCTTTTGTGCAGACGACCATTCTGGCGAGATTTGATCTATCTGAGCGATTCGCTGAGCCGCCATCTTGTTTAGACAGCAAAGTAGCCTGCATCGTATTTGTCTACGATGTGGTCTTCTCGGAGCTATCTACTTTGCCGGCTACGTGAGAATTAGAACGGGACTTAATATGGCCGCCGTCCATATAGCTGTCTATTTAGCCGTCTACGGTGAGTATTGGAACAGAGCGGATGTGTGCGGTTTAACACCCCAAAACCACCATATGATTATGAATGAAAGACGCCGTAGAAGATGGGCCACCTGCCGTTATTGAACGTGCGCCCGATCGTGAGCTGACGGGCCTACAGCATCATCGCCTCCACCGAAAATGCAGCTGGGAATCGATCCCGCAACCTGCGGTTCAGCAGTCGAGTACCTCAGCCACTAGACCACAAGCGATCGTGCACAACCGTCGACAGATGGGTGATGTGGATGTGGCGCGCGTCGCCAACGCCAGTGCTAAAGTTTTTTCGACTGAAATATTCACTACTCAGAAATACGCTTACCTGAATTTTTTGGGCATAGAATACATAGTAAAACTGCCAGAAATGTTCTAAAGGTCCGTTATTCGTAAATTTTCATTAAACCGGCGTTCGTACAACCGAGAGTTCACTGTACAAGCATGAAAACAAAATTATAACAGTTGTTTATAATCAAAAGGCAATGACTGGTTTATTTTGAAATTGGCCGCTAGCTATTTTTAAAGCTCATATGAAGGAAGCATACCTCATAATGTATGACTGTAATATACGTACGAAGCCATAGAAATACAGCAGGATCCATTAGAAATTATTCGTTAGGCAGGGATATAATAGAATTTCATGTTTTGTGACACTTCTTCGAGCTATTGTCTCTATTTATTTTTTTCGTTGAAACAGAACCTACAATGGCGCAAACAGAACAACGTGGACACGATACTGGAGGACTACGAACCTACAGAGGTGAGTAAGCTCGCAACTACTGGGAAGTAACTAACGTAGCTGATAAGAAAACTTGCAACGTATCCATGACACACGTCGCTAGTATTACTGATAATCCAATTATTTTGCTACACAACTCAACAGCTGTATGTCAGTTCACATGTAAAAAAATGTTTAATCATGCGCAAAAGATAACACTGCACGATTGGACTCTGTATATAGCTCCAACTGTAATGAAAAGAAGTGCATTAATCTCGACTCGACACTGAGTCCCAGTCCCAATGTACGACGTTGTGGGCGTGAAACTTTTAAGTTCAAGATCAGCGTGTGTTAATTACCTTGACATGCGTGTGCAGTGTAATCTCGTTGGTACGCTTTTTTTATCACTGGAACCGGAAGGTAAAACGTACAATGCGAAAATTGTATTAACTAACAATTTTAAAAGGGAAGAAATTATGTACGCTCCATCAGTGACAACTCGCTTTTGATATGTGGGGTTTAACGTCCCAAAACCACTCTATGATTATGAGAGACGCCGTAGTGGAGGGCTCCGGAAATTTAGACCACCTGGGGTTCTTTAACGTGCACCCAAATCTGAGCACACGGGCCTACAACATTTCCGCCTCCATCGGAAATGCAGCCGCCGCAGCCGGGATTCGAACCCGCGCCCTGCGGGTCAGCAGCCGAGTGCCTTAGCCACTAGACCACCGCGGCGGGGCGACAACTCGCTTTTATTGAGCACCATTGAAGCAGCTAGTCGATTTGCGCGGCACCATTTTCTTTTCCCCGTTGGATGCCCCAGCCGAGGAGACGAACAGAAATAGAAGAGCATCTGTCTCTTCTACAGCCTTTTTGGTAGTGACCTTTTCGCAAAAAAACGGACGCTGTCGCGGCCTCAGCGGCTATGCAACATGCAAATTGCTGGTTGTTGGAATGTGGTTTGGTATAGTATAACCATGACTAAACAGGATGTTTAGATATATTGGTCAAAATCCACTTTTAATGTGAAGTTATGTATTTTTTGGAAAAAAATGCGATCGTGTTAAACGCATGAAAATGCACTACTTCTAAGAGGCGTTTACAAGAAGCAAAAACGCATTGTGCAGAATATTATCAATGAGATTCTACTGTGTATACTAGACACGATACGTTTAGATTGCTGCTAGTATTATCAGTAGTAGGCATGTTGGTTTGTTACGCAGGCTGCCTGAATGCTTTAGATGGGAACTGGCTTATTAGGCCTGCTGTTTGTACCGTATACAGCGTTAACTATGCTTTGGTAATTTCGTAAATATATGTCCAGTAATCAAATGTCACGATGTTATGTTGCATTGTTAATGACGTTTATACTGTCTACTATATAATAATTTTTCTAAGCCCACGGGTTTCCTGTGACACCATATTACAGATTTGCTGCAGTTTCACTAAGCACGAATGTGGACGAGCCTACATTTCAGGCTATTTAGCGAGACACAGATGAGCAGTGATCAGCAATGTGCATGTTTACCACAGCGTTGTTTTCTCGCATATATTGTTTTGTTTGCCATACGCCAACTTGTGTGAATGTAACTTACAAAGCCCGTGATAGCTTATTATTGTGCAAATTAATTTATAGGTATAATCACCATTCATGCCCGCGTTTACTGTCAGCTGTAACTTTCTTCGTGCTCCTTCCTGGCTTGCGTTATTCAAGCATTTGTTTAACGAAAAATTGATTTGTACCTGTTAATACAACTATATGGTAACCTGATAGGATACCTTACGACTTGATATTGTTAATGTTATTTTGTTTGCTTTTTGTCTCGTTTCTCTCCTCAATTCATATCTTTTTTTTTCTTTTGCTTTTGTTTATTCATTGAAGCACCATTGGTTCCCTCCTGCTTTTATGTTTTTCTCCTTTTTCCCGTTCTTTCTGTTACAAAAAGTGCACCATTAGTAAGGCCTAAGTCCTATACAACTTTAAAAGTCCACGGCATGCCTTCCTCAAGGCGGTTGCCCAGACGCCTCCACAGATGGGTGTGCACTACAGACTGACGTAATGAGCCGGACAGCCAGTAACGCCACCTACGGAAAGCATTACCAAGTGCATTAGCAGGCATATTGCCTTAGTCGCGGAAGTGACCCGTTGCCGTGCTTCAGTCGCCTGGGAGGGGCTTCTCCGGACTTCTTAACTTGTATTGGACTATAGAGCCGTTCACTAGCACATGGAAAAACATCGTATAACAGCAAGTGACGTGAGAGAAAGTGATACGACCGATTACTGTATAACACTCGTTATGTTACAGCGTGAAACTAATGAGATAACTTACTAAGGCACACGTATACGATAGGACACAGCGCTGACACGGTATTTCTTAGTACGTTGTCCCGTTCTTTTCACGCTGTAACGTAATAAGTGTGATACAGTAATCTGTCGTATCACTTTCTCTTATGTCACTTGCTGTTATACGATGTTTTTTCATGTGCCAGTGAACGGCTCTAACGCATGAATACAAACTTGCCTAGTTTACTGTACTCCTATTTCACATCACAGATAATTCTTCTGCGGTGCACAAGCGTGCGTCTTTAATCATGCCGAACGTTTCGGCACAGGTTCTTAAAAAGTATTACCCTGGAGGTCTCGTGGGTCACGACAAAGAAGGCTGTCCACTCTGGATCATTCCTTTCGGCTACACAGACATCAAAGGTGAGTGGTGAATTCTTGTCTCTGCTCCCGACGTACAGTTGGAATGTGCTGGCCCTGTAGGCGGTGTTTTATCTGAAAGTATCATCATCAAACTTTTTATCATCTCCAAAAGTGCAGCTTGTTTCGTTCCAGTTTTAGGAAATTGTATGTTGTCATTGCATGATAATGATTACAACATATGCCTGCTTTATACTTTCCTTACTTTCGAAATAGGGATATCGTTAAATAACATTCTGACGAATGTCACAATATAATCTTATGATATCGCTATCATGGCGATAAAATTCTCACAATAATGACATTCAGTCAGAATGTTTCCGACGTCAGAATGTCAATGAGCCCGTCCTTGTGTGCTTTTTGACAAAGCCGTTCAGCCCAGGCTTAGAGCGCTATGGCCGTAAATGTAATATCCATTTACAAAGTCGAGGGTCATCAATGGCATGGTCGCAGCTGCGCACCTAGTCGCGGTCATGCGCATACTTTTCGACGCATATTCAAAAAATTTTATACCTACTCGTTCTGCTTTCGCCAGTGTCATTACACTCGTACCTGCTGAAGTTACAATTGCGACATTCTTTAATAAATATGGCATGTCAATTTGAACTTGACACCTTAGATGCCACATTAGACGAGAAAATTACCCAGTTTCCCACATCGGTGGTGACAACATGCAAAAAGTCACAATCACGTAGAGATGTCACCATACGACGTCATCGTGATGCTCTCATGGCACCGCTGTAAAGTCATCACATGACAGCAAAGGGAAACCAATCACGGAAGCAGTGCGAAAAAAAAACGTGAAGGGGAGAATGCTTACAATAACTCCGATCCCGGAGGTTGTTTACTGCTTAGAGCATTGTCGCCGAATCATTTCCTATCGGCTCTAGTAAGTGGCCATGCCGCATTCCTTCCTTTCACTGCTAACATAGGGTGGCACCACACAGCCCCATTTAGCCCCTTCAACAAATAAAACTATGTGAGAAAGAATGTGAGATATGATGATGATTTGATATGTGAGGTTTAACGTCCCAAAACCACCATATGATTATGAGAGACGCCGTAGTGGAGGGCTCCCGAAGTTTCGACCACCTGGAGTTCTTTAAGGTGCACCCAAACCTGACCACACGAGCCTACAGCATTTCCGCCTCCATCGGAAATGCAGCCGCTGCAGCCGGAATTCGATCCCGGGACCTGCGGGTCAGCAGCCGAGCACCTTAGCTACTAGACCACCGCGGCGGGGCAACGTGAGATATATAAAGCGCGTTTGATGTGTGTCGTGCAGCTGTCTCGTTATTAAGCCGGGCTTCTGTCGTGAACTGAGAGGTCTTGGATTTGATTCCTGTGTACGAAACTTTTTCTTGAAGTTTTCCTTTCTCACGAGTAAGCGTCCATTTTATCAAAGTTCCGTTCATGACGGAAATACTCCATTCAAGTCTTGGTGGACCCCATCATGATTCACTTTCGTGTTAAGAAAATGCTCAAGGTGATGACGTGTGCGTGACGTAACTTCTTTTCCCCGTGCCATTCTTCCCGCCTAGCTTTCATGAAAGTATAAGCTCTCTGGAATGAAATAAGAGAGGGAGGAATTAAAGTGTTAGACGAATCTCGAACTAATGTCGTGCTTGACTATTTCTAAAGAAATCGATGCATCTCCATAAGCGAACCATGACGAGTGGGAGAAGCTCTGGGTATCGTATCGGTGAGTAACCGTACGTCACAAGTGTGCCCCATGAAATCTAAGTTGAATTACATACAGTGTATATATAAATGCAAATTTCATTTTTTGCCTATTTAATGCTGCTCTAGGCATTGCCCTTAAAGACTGGTGCACACCGGTGACTAGCAGCGGTCGTGCGACCATTCGCTACTGGTCGCAAACAGTCGCGAACGGTCGCAAATGATCGCAAAGCGACTGCTTTGGCTAGTCGCTTCCTGATTGATTTTTCAGTCGCGCGAATGCAGTCGCAAAGCTGCTAGAACCAATCAGCGATGCTCATTTTTTGTTTTTTTTTTCTATTGCACTGGCTTCCTGTCGCCAGTACAAACGAGTGCGTTCCTCTGAGTTTGTGGCACCATGGTCACCACGGAATACTTGGCTTGGCGTAGCAGCTCGAGCAAAGTGTCGAATTTACGTGGCGGTATTCGTAAGAAGGTAGTAAACACCGTCAAAGTAAAGAGAAAGTAAATTGTGCACTATCTTTTCTCTGTATTCAGAACTGTTTTATCATCTTGAACTTGATTTGTCACCGCCTTCAATGCAGTGAGTTTGGAACGCGTTTGTGCTTCATGCCTTGGCAACAACTTAAGACACCGCGTTCGAGACGCGTTTGTGCGGTATTGTAGGCTGTGGCAAGTCAATTTAAATTCAAGGGCCGTTTCTGAATACGTACGACTCTCGGAAACACTCCTCGTCGTCTCAGCGCAGCTTGGGAGGCAGGCGGCTTGCATGGCCGGCCAACTCCCGCGAGCGAAAGGCTGGTCACACCCACTACCGGCTTTTTTTTTCTTTGGAGGCATCTGTGATGCCAGCGCCGACACCATGGCACAGCGCATCAGCACCATGACAATGTCGTGTTCTTTGTTGAATCGAAATTGACGCTGTTGGGAACACTGTGCGAGAACGGGCGAAAACAATAAATGCGGTGTGCCCGGTTTGCTCCGCTCACTCAGCTGCCGGTGATCAGCTGATCGGCGCCGGTCTCTAGAGTTCTCGCTGATAGCGAGATCCGAACGTGACTCTCCGCTTTTGTGACTTCTGGTCGCTCACATGCAGCTTCTGCCGGTGTGAACATCAGTCGCTTTTTGGTCGCCAGTCGCAAGTGGTCGCGCGACCGCTGCTAGTCGCCGGTGTGCACAACCCTTAACGTGCAAGGATGTTTAAGGTAATGGTCCCACTGCAGCCGCAACCACTCCGCCTTTTACGCATTGTTTGTGGATTCACTGGGCTCGCTGCGCTTCTCAAAGAAAACTGAATTGAGCTACATCAGAAAGCTTATTATTCCCTCTTTTCAATGACATGTGCCTTTAATGCCTGGTCGGAAGCGTCAACTTGTAGCAATAAAAATAGTGTGAACAACAAAAGCATTTTCGCTGTGCAAGCCTCCGTTGTACTGCGAATACGGCAAAACTATTTAAAGTAACAAAATCTAAATTTGCTGTGCCTTTAGACGAAGTGCCATAACCCGTTTCATACATCAGGTGCAACGCTGTGAAAGCTATGCAAGAAGTTCGATCAGAAACATATGTGACTTCGGGCGTCTTGCGCTTAGCTCTCATCGTTGTAAGCGCTCGTGCGAGACGAGCACAAACGCGTCTGCAGAGCGTCGCGAAAGTCTACAAGTAAAACATCAGTAAATAAGAACCAAAACAAGCCGTATAACGGGGCGTTTGTTTAGAAAAAGCGGTTAATGATTTAGAGTATTTGGTACTCTACTATGGGAGCCCCGCCGCGGTGGTCTAGTGGCTAAGGTACTCGGCTGCTGACCCGCAGGTCGCGGGTTCGATTCCCGGCTGCGGCGGCTGCATTTCCGATGGAGGCGGAAATGTTGTAGGCCCGTGTACTCAGATTTGGGTGCACGTTAAAGAACCCCAGGTGGTCAAAATTTCCGGAGCCCTCCACTACGGCGTCTCTCATAATCATATGGTGGTTTTGGGACGTTAAACCCATCAAATCAACTCTACTATGGGAGAGCAAAAAGCTGTAACGTTGCCGAGGAAACAATATAACTGCAATGTGAGCGTTACATTCCATTCAACATTGCATGCGCATGCATGCCCTCTTTAGGGGCGAAGCTCCTTGAAGCGGCACCCGTTCGTCCCTCGTCGTAGTCGTAGTGCGCAACCAGTCTTACGTTTTGACCAGCAGGGTGGTGCCGGTGGGAGATATCTCCTGTGCGTTATTGAACAATAAAAAAATCGCAGCGTGCGCGTTAACTGAAAGCCGATTTTCCTGTCTCTCATTCCCCATTAGTAGCCATTGGCATATACATTGATCACTATCTGACAAAAAAAGGTTGCTACGTTATACTCGCTGGGCGTAACCTCCTTGGTTTTAGAAAGGTTTAGCGAGCGTTGCGCCGCAGTGTCATGAATTAAGTGAACTAGTATATACCATGAACTCGAGGTGGTTAAAGGTGGGAAGTGGACCCGAAGCGCAAGCTGTAAGAAAGTGTGCGTGTGCCACCTCTCGTTTAGTCCTTGGAATGTCCGCTGGATGGCGGTGCTTCTATATGGGGAATATATGATAAAAAGATGCGAGATGGTGGTACTTGGAGTGTTGAATAGATGGATGAACGGGCACATAGACAAATGCATGGATAGACGCATGAACGGACGCAGGGGCGGATGCATGGACCAATGCAGGGGTGGATGCATGGAAGAACGCAGGGACGGAAGCACGGATGGACGTGCGGACGCATGAACAGACGCATGCATGGACGGGCGGATGAATGGTCACACAGACTGACGCATGGACGGACGGAAGCATGAACGACGGACGGACGGATGCTTCGCCCCACTCTCCATCAATCGCCCCGTGGATATGCTTCCATTTTTTTTTTCTTATCTCCGACGCACAAAGTATAGAAAGAGGAAAATAAATTATGTTTCAAATGCAAAAATAATCATGCTATTTCTAAGTGCGAACGCATTCATTGCAAGTATTCTCGCTAGCCTTCATAGCGCTGCACTTGATATAGGAAATGGAGTATAGAAAAAGACATTCGTAGAACACATAAACATGGGTAAGAGATGTGGCTTTTATATGGGCGCCGTCACAATCCCTTGTGATTTTCGAATATGCATAAGCCCCCTTTCTCCCACCCTCCCACTAAGAGCGACGCTGAGCTAGATTGTGCTGCTACTCAATAATCTGTGTGTTCGTGTGATTGCTTCAAATTTGGAAATCTGCTCGTGGTGAAAATGAAGAATTTCCTAAAGCAAGCACTTCTTGGAAGCAGCTTAGTTTACTATGACTTAGTATGTAGAACAAAGATGGTGAAAGCAAGACAGGAAATAGCGTGAACCAACTTATGGATTATCCCACTTCATACCATATACAAGGTGGGCCACGTTATTCTCATAAAAAGTTTTACAAAAACCTTGGGCTATAAGAGCATCTAACTCCTCTATATTAGTGTAACTATTCTGTTCAACTAATCATCGACCAGAGGGACTTTACATAGGTAACCATTTATTGTAGTTGGAGAGGGTGAAATTTAGCAAATAACCTCGGAACACTCAGGTTATCTTGTGCTGAAATGTGTCTGGCTGTTTTTGTAGCGCAAGCTAAATTGGCTGAATTTGAGCAGTTTTGCGTGGCAAGAAAAAAAAGGGAGATCCCACGTACAATGGGAATCGATGATATGCGAATCACGAATAAGGAAGGTTGATATGTCACTTTAAAATCAGCACAACGTTGCAAGGTGGCGGTAAGTGATGCCGTACATAACTTCTGTGTCTTGATTATCATGTTCCGATGTGTCGTTTACCTTCGTCATCTATCCAAGTCACGTGATACTAAACTTAGTATATGGGGAGCTGGCGAAACGGCCGCAAGCACGCTATGAGCATGGTATGTTGTCATGTTTTAGATGCGGAAGCATCTTATACTCACGCCTTGTAGTGCGCCGTCCGCACCGCTTCTCGAACATTCGACAGGAGACGCGCGCGCATGCGCCGTCGCGCCGTCGCCCACCATCTGTGCCGCGCGCGCTTCTCCTTCGAGAACATTCGACAGCTGACAGCGCATGCGCCGTCGCGCCGTCGCCATCTGTGCCGCGCGCGCGCTTCTCCTTCGAGGATATTCAACAGCTGACAGTGCATGCGCCGTCGCGCTGTATATATACTCAAGGTCGGCGCTCGCTCGCTCAGTTGCCGCTCGTCGGTTGGTTTGTACGGCGCGTCGACGTCCAAGGTCGCGGTGAAATGAATTCCAACGAATCCACAAACACAATGATCGACGTCCCTTCGACCAGCGCCGTCCTTTCGCATACGTGTGTACGTGTTCACTCATTTAACACCCCCTCCTACAACCACGTTAACCAATTTAGCCATCGACCCAAGTAAGTCGCAATGTAACACCCCATTTCACAACCACGTTAACCAATTTAGCCATCGACCCAAGTAAGTCGCACTTTAACACCCCGTTAACCAATTATATGCTCCGCATCCTCCTCAGTGTTCCCCCGAGGGAAGCTGCGGGCAATTTTTTTTTACATGACACGCGCGTCAGGATTATCATGTTTACACCAGTCATATATTTTGTCATCCATTGATGTCACGTAACACCCAATTTGGTATATTTGGAGCTAGCAAAACGGCTGCGAGCGCATCATGAAGGGCCCAATTGTATACTCCAATGCACCGTTGACGCGCGCGCACGCTGGGCACAGCGACGCTACGTTTGCAAAACTCGAGACTGACACTAGGCGTGACCAGCGCTACCAGCGTCCGTCGGCGCGGCCCGATGGCAACCGGATGGAAATTCGTGCCGATGCGTTACCAAGACAATACTGTGGGAAACCGGATACGCTGAAACGCGCATGCGTCAAAGCTACGCAGCGCGGCGCGCGCCTGCGAGTGTATAGCAGGATCGGTGCCTGGCGTGACAACGCTGGCGTGACTCGACAAAACCAAATCCGGTGAGCACGCTCACCGCGTCCCGTAGAAATGTATTGGAACCGTGACTGTGCAATGTAGTCATGTTGCCACATTACACGCATCTCATGATTATCATAATCGCACCAGTCACATACCTCTTTCATCCATTCACGTCACGTAATACCAAATTTGGCATGTGTGAAGATAACGAAACGGCCGTGAGCGCATCATGAGCGTGGCATGGAGCCATGTTGTTACATGACATGCATGTCGTGATTATCGTGTTTTGATGTGTCATTTACCTATGTCGTCCTTTCACGTCGCGTAATGCCGAGTTTGGTACATGTGAAGCCAGCGAAACGGCCGCGAGCGCATCATGAGCGTAGCATATAGTCACGTTGTTACATGACACGCATCGAATGATTATCATGTTTCCACCAGTCACATACCCTTCGTCAACCATTCACGTACCGTAATACCCAATCTGGTACTTGTGATGCTAGCGAAACGGCCGCGAGCGCATGAGCGTGGCATGTAGTCATGTTCTTACATAAGACGCATCTCACGTTTATCATGTTTGCACCAGTATCATACCTTCCGCATCCATTCACGTCCCGTAATACCAAAGTAGGTATAAGTGAAGCTAGTGAAGCTGCCGCCAGCGCATCATTGGCGTGGCATGTAGTCATGTTGTTACATGACACGGCATCTCATGATTATCATGTTATCACCAGTCGCATACCCTAGTCATCCATTCACGTACCGTAATAACAAATTTGGTATATGTGGCCCTAGCGAAACGGCCCCCAGCACATTATGAGCGTGGCATGTAGTCATGTTGTTACATGATACGCATGTCAGCATTTTCATGTTAGGGTCGTCGCTTCTGTTCGCCATGCAATCATGTCATGCCATACCAGTATTGCAACATGCCATGTAAACGAAACCACCACAGGAGCTGCAGGAGCATCAAATGTTAATCATAATATTCATGACATATATGTCATAATTTTCATGTTAGTCAAATGTGTTTTTCAGTCATGTTCTGCCATACCAAGTTTGGTATCGATACCATTAGATAGATAGATAGATAGATAGATAGATAGATAGATAGATAGATAGATAGATAGATAGATAGATAGATAGATAGATAGATAGATAGATAGATAGATAGATAGATAGATAGATAGATAGATAGATAGATAGATAGATACGCTCAAAGTCACTGAAGTTCGCTATGAAATGCTTCGCATTTAAAATTGCTTTGGCTAAGCAGGAATCAGTAAGGTGTGGCTCGGAGTTCTGTTATCCTGAAGCATTCTCAGTGCATAGTTTGCCGAAATCTAAAAGTAAGTTGTTTTTATTTATTTTACGCCTGGAACTTTACGCATAATTAGATAATAGTTACATACTTCTGACTAAGCGCTAGTGAAGTAGTCAACAGCACCGAAACCAATTGATATTTATTCGCAATACGTCAAAAGAAACAGTTAACGTGGCTATTTTACTTTTGAGGGGTGCAGAGGGTGGCGTCTTGAAGATAGTGCTCTGAAAAATGCCTGTTGTCTTAATAAAACTGAGTATCGTGCTCACCGTCTTATACTGCGTCTCTGTTGAGTAGGAAGTACTCGAAATCGCTAAACATTTTTTCTAAACATACCATACTTGATATATAAAGAAGGTGGGGTTTGGTTGGTCTCTACAGACCTACGGGACGGCTTCATGCTCTCCCATAGTAGAGTACGACGTACTCGATATCGTTAACCACTTTCTCTATTCACACTCTAAATCGTTAATCACTTATTCTAAACACACATACGGCTTCGTAAGTTGTTCCTGATCCTTCAGTGCTGTTGTTTCGATGTTTTCGTAGCTATCGGGACGCCTCACTGCTCTCCCATAGTTGAGTACGCTGTACTCGAAATCGTTTAACACTTTTTCTAAACACACTACGAGTGCATAGTGGGTTGCCCGATGCCAGGCAAGGGAACCTTCAAAATTGTCACATACGCCGATGATATTTCGGTATTAAATGCGAGGCATTTCTTAGTGAAATTCGGCGACATTTACCGTATCTATCTATCTATCTATCTATCTATCTATCTATCTATCTATCTATCTATCTATCTATCTAGCCACCTGCGACTTTTAGCTCTCCTGGCCGTTTCGATAATGGTATCGATACCAAACTTGCTATGGCATAGCATGACTGTATGAAGAACATATTTGACTAGTCATAACATCAAAATCATGACATGTATGTCATCAATGTCCTGATTTACATATCATGGTCCTGCCGCTCTTTCGGTGATTTCATTCACATGGCACGTTCAAAACTGGTATGGTATGGCATGATCGCATGGCGAACACAAGTGACAAACCCTAACATGAAAATCATGATATGCGTGTCATGTAACAAAATGACTACATGCCACGCTCATGATGCGCTCGCGGCCGTTTCGCCAGAGTCAGATATAGCAAATTCGTTATTATAGTAGGTGAATGGATGATGAAGGTATGCGACTGGTGCAAACATGATAATCATGAGATGCGTGTCATGTAACAACATACTACATGCCACGCTCATGACGCGCTGGCGGCCGTTTCGCTAGCTGCACCTACACCAAATTTGGTATTATAGGACGTGAATTGATGACGAAGGTATGAAACTGGTGGAAACATGATAATCACGCCATGCGTGTCATGTAACAACTTGAGTAAATGCCACACTGATTATGCGCTCGCGGCCATTTGGCTGGCTTCACATATGCCAAATTCGGTATTACGTGACGCCAATAGATGACGAAGCTATGACACTGGTGCAAACATGATAATCATGAGATGCGTGTCATATGAGAACATGACTACATGTCACAGTCAAGGCGCGAATACAGTTCGATGTGACGCGGTGCGCGTGCTCACCTGCGTTCATTTCGTCGCGTCACAACGGTGTAGCCACGCCAGGCGCTGGTTCTGCCATATACTCGCAGGCGCACGCCACGCTGCGTTGCTTCGACGCATGCGCGTTTCAGCGCGTCCGGCGTCCCTCCGTGACGAAGAAATAGAGACGCAGTGTTTTCAGGGTAGCGCCTCGGCGCGAAATGCAGCTTGTCGCATTTCGTTGCGGTTGCTATCAGGCCGCGCCGATGGACGCTGGTCGCACCTAGCGTCAGACTATATAGCGCTTGCGTTTCGCTAACGTAGTGTCGCTGCGCCCAGCGTGCGCGCGCGTCAACGCTACATTGGAGTATATTGGGCCATTCATGATGCGCTCGCGGTCGTTTTGCTAGCTCCACATATACCAAATTTAGTGTTACGTGACGTCAATGGATGACGAAACTTATGACTGGTGCAAACATGATAATCCTGACACGCGTGTCATGGAAGAACATGAAAACTTACCACGCTCATGGCGTGCTCGCGGCCGTTTCGCTAGCTCCGCATATACTAAATTTGGTATCACGTGACGGGAACAAAGGACGAATGTAAACGGCGAATCCAATCATGATAATCTTGACAAGGTAGTCATGTATGGCATCATTTACCTCCACCGCGTAATTTTGGGCTGGTTTTAAAGTGACATATCAACATTTATCATTCGTGCTTCGCATATCATTGATTCCCATTGTACGTGAGATATGCCATTTTTTTTGTAATTTGTCTAGCGATAGTACATTCCTTGACATTTTTGCCTAGTATTCCTATCTAACTGGTGCTCTTTTAAACACCACCAAATGTAAGGCATTGCGCTTTGGAGGCTTCAGAGAACTATTGCCAAGAGATTTAGAATACGTTCAAGTTGTTAAGGTGTTAGGCATTTACTTTGAGGAACGAGATGTCTCAAAAAGGACCTGGGATGACTGGCTTAGGAGATCCACTGATGTCATATTGCCACGACATAGTGCCTGCATTCAAACAACGCGCCCATCACCACGCGCACAGAGACATACATGGGCGCCGTCTAGTGTTGCGCAGAGACGATGATGATAGCACGAGAACCCAGCTGGCCCCTGCTGATGTGTGCCCCGCGCTTGGGACTCTTCTTGAAGAAGTAGAAGAAGAAGACATCTTGCCGTTCTGCTGTAACGTGCTACGACCATAGTCCCTTTGACTTGTGGGCACAGGTTCGCCCTTTAATAAATACGTTTTATTATACCCCCAGTCCTTCAACATCGTTACATTTCTGGTATTCGCTGTTCTCGTCCGCAACCCACCACGAACAGTTGCGGAGTTTTATACGGAAGCGACAGCCATAGAGAAAACGCTAGAACAGCGGGCTCGACAGTACAATCGAGACATAAACTATGCACCTGCCAATGTCTTCTCTGGACGCCAGCGAAGTGACATGGACGCTCTGCGAGAACTCATCAGGTCGGTGATCAGGGAAGAGCTCAGCAAGTTGCAAGCACCTCACACTACAGCAACACTGTCTGTAGTCGACGTAGTACGAGATGAACTGAGGCAGATGATACGTGAGCCGGAGCGTGCGCCACAGCCGATCCAACGCATACCAACGTACTCTGAAGTACTCAGACAACCCGCGGCGCACACCAATGCAGCCGTTACGATGGCCTCTCCTTGCCCACAAACGGTACGCAGCGCACCTCGTCCACTGGAACCGACGGCTACCTACCTGCCACGAGCCCGTGGTGTAGCTCGCTACGTGGATCAAAGGCCCCGGAAAAGTGACATCTGGCGTGACCATGAGCGCAGGCCTTTGTGTTTCCATTGTGGGGAAGCAGGTCACCTGTATAGGTTCTGCCCTTACCGACAGGCAGGATTAAGGGGCTTTCCGTTGTACGCACCATGCCCTCGAAACGGTGAACGGCCAACCGAGATCGAAGAGTACTTGTCCGCGCGCCAGAGCCCACTCACTCCACGCCAACATCAGCCAAGATCGCCGTCGCCCAGGCGTTACCGATCACCCAGCCCACGTGATTCTTCCGCATGGTCTGGGCACCGTTCTACAAGCCCACACCAGGAAAACTGAAGCAAGCGACCTGTGGAGGTGAGGCCGCTGATAACGACAGTTGCGAAGATCCTCCATTGCGGTTTCAAGGTGACGATGCTATGTTTACAGAGGATAAGCGCAGCAGTGCGAAGATTACTTCAGATTTGCGGTTGAAAATAGACGGATACGAGCTGAATGCTTTAGTTGACACCGGCGCTGATTATTCGGTAATGAGTCACAAATTGGCAAAGAAACTGAAAAAGGTTGTAACAAAATGGAGTGGGGCACAGATACGCACGGCAGGTGGCCACACTATTACACCGCTCGGCAGATGCACCTCAAGGCTCGAAATAAGAGGCTTTACTTACGTTGCTGACTTCATCGTGCTGCCGGACTGTTCAAGGGAGCTTATACTAGGAATGGATTTTCTGCAAGCCAATGGAGCCATAATTAATCTGCGCAGATCCAGTGTAACGTTTTCGACAGAACAAGCTATGTCGGTGGAGGAATCGGAAAAGCGACGTCTTACTGCTCTGCGCGTTGTTGATGATGACGTCACAGTGCCACCTCGCTGTAGTGTAATGGTGCTTGTTGAAAATAAGGAATTTTGTGACCACGAAGGAATAGCGGATGGAAACGTAGAGCTATTTTTAAACAAAGGAATTTGCGTGGCAAGGGGTGTTGTTCACTTAACGAATGGCCGCTCAGTTGTCCTCCTTACGAATTTTGGGAATGAATGTCAGCACATCGCGCAAGGTATGGCTATCGCCTATTTCCACGAGTTCTGCATGGCGACTGAACTATGCAGTTTAGCGACAACGCCAACCACTCCACAAGAGACCTGCAACGTCGACGCATCAGTTAACGTCAACCATAGGCTCCCAGAATATCAAAAGAAACGATTGTTTGCCCTTATAAAAGAGTTTTCGGACTGCTTTTCAACGTCCTCTAAGGTGCGACGAACGGCTATTGCAAAACACAGGATTATAACAGAAGAAGCCACGAGACCGATTTACCAACACCCATATCGAGTATCGCAAAAGGAAAGAGACGTCATCAAGAAACAAGTGGAGGAGATGCTTTCAGATGACGTGATCCAGCCTTCCAGCAGTCCATGGGCGTCTCCCGTAGTGCTTGTTAAAAAGAAAGATAACAGCCTTCGATTCTGCGTCGACTATCGGAAACTGAACAGCGTAACGAAACGGGATGTATACCCTCTGCCGCGTATCAATGATACACTCGATCGACTACGGAGTGCGAAATACTTCTCCTCCCTTGATCTCAAGAGCGGATATTGGCAAATTGAGGTGGATGAGCGCGACCGTGAAAAGACGGCATTCATAACCCCAGACGGACTCTACGAATTTAAAGCGCTTCCATTCGGCCTGTGCACAGCGCCAGCTACGTTTCAGAGAATGATGGACGCTGTCCTCGCGGGACTGAAATGGCAGTCCTGCTTGGTGTACTTGGATGACGTTGTCGTATTTTCCGTTACATTCGACTAACATCTAGAGCGACTCCGCACAGTATTAGAAGCCATTCGTTCAGCAGACTTGACCATCAAGCCAGAAAAATGCCACTTCGCTTTTGAAGAGCTTCGATTCCTCGGACACGTCGTCAGCTCCGACAGCGTTCGGCTAGATCCCGAAAAGACAGCTGCCATCGCGAAGTTCCCGACACCCAAAGACAAGAAGTCAGTACGTCGCTTCCTGGGTTTATGCGCGTACTATCGGCGATTTGTGGAAAATTTTTCGAACATTGCTGAACCACTTACTAATCTGACAAAAGACGAGGTGCCCTTTAGGTGGGAAAGTGAACAACAGGAAGCATTTGATGAGATAGGAACGCGCCTGCAAGCCTCTCCAATCCTCGCCCACTTCGATGATACTGCCGAAACTGAAGTTCACACTGATGCGAGTAACGTCGGCCTCGGAGCCATTCTAGTCCAGCGGCAAAACGGCCAAGAAAAAGTGCTAGCGTATGCCAGCCGCAAGCTTTCGAAAGCTGAGACAAATTACTCTGCAACCGAAAAAGAGTGTCTCGCGGTCATTTGGGCCATAAGTAAATTTCGGCCGTACCTCTACGGTAGACCATTCCGAGCAGTAAGTGACCACCATTGCCTGTGTTGGCTGGCGAATCTTAAGGATCCCTCTGGCCGACTAGCAAGATGGAGCCTTAGGCTACAAGAGTACGATGTTACTGTGGTATACAAATCTGGGAAAAAGCACAGCGATGCCGACTGCCTGTCACGCGCACCAGTGGAGACGAGTGAGCCGGAGGAAGAAGACTTCCCGTTTCTAGGCGTCGTCCAGGCATCTGAAATCGCTCAACAACAACAAAATGACCCCGATTTGCTGCCGCTTATACAGCGTCTCCAAGGACTCAACGTTAAAGTCCCGCGCACTTTATCCAGAGGGCTCCCTTCGTTCTGTCTTCGGGAAGGGGTCCTTTACAAGAGGAACTTCAAGCCTCATGGTGACAAGTTTTTACTCGTTGTACCTGCACCTTTACGAAACGAGATTCTGCACGCATGTCATGATGAGCCAACATCTGGGCACATGGGTGTCAGCCGTACATTCGCCAGAATTCACCTAAAATACTACTGGCCAAAACTGTTATCATCAGTTCAGCGCTATGTGAAAACTTGCCGTGAGTGTCAAAGACGCAAAACTCCATCCGTGAAACCTGCAGGCCTCCTCCAGCCAATAGAACCACCGCATGCCCCATTCCAACAAGTTGGTATGGATCTCCTAGGCCCGTTTCCGACATCGACTGCACACAAGAAGTGGAAAGTCGTAGCCACAGACTATCTCACTCGCTATGCTGAGACTGACTCGCTGTACACTGCAACATCTCTCGAAGTTGCCAAGTTCTTCATCAACAACATAGTCCTCAGACATGGTGCACCCAGCGTGGTAATTACAGATCGTGGCCCAGCTTTTACTGCAGACCTAATGAAATGTCTGATGCGAATGACCCACACAGACCAGAGAAGAACTACAGCATACCATCCTCAAACAAATGGCCTAACGGAGCGCTTGAACAGAACTCTGACTGATATGCTTTCAATGTATATCGACGTCGAACATAAACTGTGGGATGAAATATTGCCCTACATCACGTTCGCATATAATACAGCCGTTCAAGAAACAACGCGAGTGACACCATTTGAACTTGTATTCGGCCGAAGAGTCACCACTCCACTGGATGCCATGTTACCACTGAATGATGAAAGCAGCAATCCACCTGGCCTAGACGACTTCCTGCAAAGAGCCGAGGAAGCACGACAGATGGCGAGATACAGAATACGCCGCCAACAACGTATCGACTCCTATCGGTACAATCAGCGTCGTACCGAAGCGCATTTTCAACCAGGTGACAAAGTATGGATATGGACCCCAGTGCGTCGCCGCGGACTTTCTGAAAAACTTTTTAGCCACTACTTCGGGCCTTACGAAGTACTCCATCGTGTAAGCGATGTAACTTACCAAGTCAGATCCGCTATACACGGGAGCTCAAAACGCCGCAACCCTACAGAGGTTGTACATGTAGTCCGGATGAAGCCGTACTATTAGAGATCACCGGAAGACCAGTGACGCCTACGCCTACCACGAATCTATTCATTGCCTGACGCATCGGGACGATGCGTGTGAGGAGGGGGATTATGCCACGGCATAGTGCCTGCATTCAAACAACGCGCCCATCACCACGCGCATAGAGACATACATGGGCGCCGTCTAGTGTTGCGCAGAGACGATGATGATAGCACGAGAACCCAGCTGGCCCCTGCTGATGTGTGCCACGCGCTTGGGACTCTTCTTGAAGAAGTAGAAGAAGAAGACATCTTGCCGTTCTGCTGTAACGTGCTACGACCATAGTCCCTTTGAGTTGTGGGCACAGGTTCGCCCTTTAATAAATACGTTTTATTATACCCCCAGTCCTTCAACATCGTTACAATATCAGCAGCCACTCACTTTGACTTATCACTAACGGCAAAAGCAACAGTCATCAAGACACAGGCATGCGCTTTTGCGTTTTACATAGCACACATCGCCCTTCTACCTCACCGTGCTACGGACGCCTCACCTCCATGGCCGGGACCTTCCTCTGGGGAGGAAAACCAGCAAAGGTACGAAAAAAATTTTTACAGCTTCCCACAAACCATGGAGGCTTTAGTCTCCCAGACATACCAACATTCACGAGAGCGCTGGCTGCAAAAACAACACAGAAGCTTTTCGATGACAGCAAATACCCCGGGTACAAGCTGTTGGTGTACTGGAGCAGTACACTAAAAGGTACTTGCATGGCAAATCCGTACATCAGACTACGAGCAGAAATTCCGCTAAAGTTTTACAGAGCTGCCAGTGGCTTAAAAAGAACAGTGGAATCGATAGGTTCATGCAGTCTGGAAGATGTTTCATCGCACGATATAAGCGAAATGGTGACAAGTAGCACACTGAGCAAAGAGGAAGAAACAGCCTCCTGCACGAAAAAGTGGAAACGATGTCGTTGCAATCGCGTGCCTACCAGGTTCAGAAATTTGACTGATCGAGAAGATGGAGGGCATTGCCTACGCGTGACTGATTAGCACGTTTGGGAGTCGTTCTTAATGACCACTGCCCACACTGCGGCAAGAGAGACGGCCCAACATGCTGTGTTTCAGTGCTCGGTGGTTAGGGGCGTCTGGCACATGGTACAACGCCTCTTTGGCTTTCGCACGGCGCGCATGGGAACAGAACGTGGGCTGTTTGCAAGACTAATCTTTACAGTAACCTTGTACGTGCTGTGGCGGCGACGCTGTTTAGTGGAAGTACGGCACAAGCCACCTAGGCGCGCCTATCCTGCACGACAGAAAATACGGCTCATTGTGTGGAATTACCTGGATCATCAGCTGGAAACGCACGGCGACGAGGCTTTCCTTCGACGATGGCACACACGTTTCTTCAAAGTAAGAAAGCGACAGCTGAAGTTTCCAGTTGTTCCGTACTAGCCATGCGCCCACTCTAGTACGCATGCATAAGTGTTATCCTGTAAAATGTGAGTAACTTGAGTCATTTTAATTTTTTGACGGGTAACAGTTGGATGCCCATTGAATAATTAGATTTTGGCGCTCATTTGTAAGATGTGTACATTGTCTTTACTTGTTTTCAATGTTTAGTTTGTGTATGTAGAAGTCACGTGTACAACAAACTTTCCTTTATCAAACTCTCTCTCGTATAGTATAGTACGAAGTACTCTAAATTGTTAAGCGCTTTTTCTAAACACACTTCCGGCAGCACTCTAGTTATTCTTTGAGACTCTAAATTGTGCTGAGATGGCGTTATTCTCTGCTATATTAGGGTACCGTGTACATTAAATCGTTAAACACTTTTTCTAAACATAGTTCGAGAAGCTTTTGGCTAGTCTCTTGAATAAGGGACAGGTTATTGCTCTCCAATTGTGGAGTACATAACGGTCTAAGTCGTCGGACACTTGTTCTAAACACACATATTATGTCAGCATTGATTACAATTTACCAGCAATCATGGCGGCACACTGCTTCAAGGTACATATAACTGGCAGTCAAGACTCTATACGAACAAAAAATGGCGGCTGATCAGCTGCTCAAAGGGCCGCTAGCGTCATCTCTGAGAAAACACTTCCGATGGAAAAAAAATAAAGCGGGTGTGACGCAATAGTTGGTAAACAAGTGACATCACTTTATTGGCAGTAGCGCGAAATATGATCTGAATTTACTTTTCATAGGCCCCTGATCACTAAGGACTCGTGCTATGGTGATCGCCGGTGATTTCTCTACGAGTGCACTTCATGTGAACGTTAGCTAATCTACCATCGACTCATGACTACGTAGTGATGTTTAAGTGCACTACTGTTTAGTTCGCCTCGGTTGCACAAGGAACCTTATTCTCGAAACTTTTATTCGGCGTTCATGGCATCATCCGCAGATGTAGTAAATTAACCAACAGCGTATCCGTCGTGTCTGCAGCGTTGGTTGCTTATTTGATTCGCCCATGTGCAGGTTTTTAAGCGCGCACAACGCTTTTGATATTCAGTTCTAGCAGGTAGAAATGACGCCTAGTCACACTCAAATCATGACATTTCAGTTTTTTTCAGTGGCCACAGTTACTCAATTTTATTAGACTGCACAACGTGGTAATAAGTAAAATGGTTTGTGGGTACTACATGCGCTATATATTGCATTATGCTGCGAAAAATTACCATTGCGTGTGCGAATGGAGGAATGCTATTTTGGGTGCGATAGATAACTTGGTAATTTGCTCAGCGATCACACGAATAATAGCTGGCACTGCATTTTCAAGAAGAAAACTGGGCCGCACGACTACTGATGCATGAAAGTCCAGTAATCACAGTATTCCGAACAGTTGCTCCGGTCTTATCTAGAAGACATTTGTCGCCATCCATAAGTTTGTTGCTACTGCATCTTTGCACAGCACATCGTTTGCGCGGGTACCGATGCAAGCAGTCGCGTAAGGTGTAATTCGCATCGTCCGCTGGCCGTTGGACACTGCACTTACGGCGTTCATTGACGGCAGAACGCACCTCACAAGCAACTGCGCGCATAACAGAGAACGCAAGCAAGTACCAAACTAAAACACGTGGTGGGATGTGTCATCGCATACGATTTTTAAAAACGTGCCTTTCTATGCAGTGCAAGAGCTGCACTCAGTATTAATGGCGGGGGCAGAGGGTGCTAGAAAAAAGATTTTTGGTAATAGAACACAGTTATAAATTATCTGCTCATTACACCTGCATAATGCTGTTGGAGAAAAGAAATGCCATTTGTAAAACATAGCGATTGTTTCACCTTTGAACAAAACTTGGTTTTTCACTATTAATGTTTGTTCCCGCCACACATAGCCGCGCTTCAATCGCAGTACCCATAGTTCCCCATGATGATGTCGCTGGCTATAGCTTCTAAACCACTCTTCGCCCGAATCTTCGCGACGTATTCGAATAGATTTTGACCACTTTCCCGTAGTTTGACAGTAAGTACTCAAAATTGTTGAACACATTTTCTAAACACACAGATGTTCACTGTATGTGACAATCAATTTTTTAATACACACGCACGATGGAGGACAATTGAAGTCTTACTTAAATGTACATGTTATTAAAGTGCATTGCATCGGGGTAAACGGTAAGAAAAAAACTTAGAAAGAGCTAGTTGCTTTGCGACTGCTTCTAGTAGGGACCGTTGCTTATGTCATTTCCATAGTCGAATAGATGCTTACAAACGTCATACTTAAGGAAGATAACATGCGGGCGCGTGGAAAATAGTCTCGTACACCACCCATGTAACTCGGTGCAGAGTAAAACCAGGGCAGGTTCAGAAAGCTCGCAATGTCTTCGATACCTTAAGGAGCATTGTAAACGTCAACGACCCACGACGGTTGTGTTGTCGTAATGGTGCTCAACTGCTGAGCCGAATGTCTCTGCATCAAATCCCGACCAGCGCAACCGCATTTTAGTTGACTGTGGGAATAAAACAACTTTATTAAGTCTCCAATGGACGCGAGTTAACTCAGCGTCACCTGGCTAGTGGAACGAAAGTGTTTGACGCCAGTGTATTTATACTTAGGTGCTCATTAAAAATCACCAGGTGGTTAAGACTTTCTGAACCTTCCACTACAACCTCTCTGAAAATCAAATTTTGTTTTGGGGCGTAAAATGCTACAAAAGAGTATTATATCGGCATCACTTTAATTATGGATATGTTAGTGAATTCTTGCTGATGCCCGCATAAAGCGTTTTCGCATTGAAAGACGCAAGAAAGTTCTCTCTTAACATCCAAGCAGTTTAAGATCGACGTCTGGCTTCAGGTTGCGTCAAAGGTTCGCTGAGCTATGCCATCAAGGCGAGTTGCCTTGCGACCACCTCGCACACGTACGCCTGGCTTCCCCTAGCCTCGCCACAGAACACCTACCAGATCCGCGCACGGGCCTTTTCACGATGCCGCTCCGCACCGCAACTTTGCCCAGCTTCTCTATACATCGAGTTTCCTAAAATTAACTAGAGGTTACTCTGGCGCTGCGATCGTTCAGCGACCTTGAGAATGATGGGTAGTGCGCACATTTGCCTAGTCTTCGTACTTGCGGGCGGCGAATCGTACTTGCGGCTTCGTTTATTGCTGGTTACGGTTTTGTTTTAAAGAAAAGAACGAACCATATTGAACTTCGTGACCTGATTTGAAAAATTAGGCTTTAAAAAAATAAGGTAGTGAAGCACAACCACTGAACATTTGCTGATTTTTTTTTTTTTGTGTCGTGAGAAAACACCTCCAAGGCACACGAACACACACGGAGCCAGAAGCAGGCCAGAAGTACGAAGATTAGACAAATCTGTGTACTACCCTACCCATCATTCCCATGCTCGCTGAAGTGCCGTGCGTTGCAGCTCCCGTAGACACCAGCGCCAGAGCTCCCTCTAGTGTATATTAGGAAACTCTATGTCTCCATTTACTTCCGCGTCACTGCGTCGGCAGGTAGACCTGTGCACCGCCAGTGGTACCAAAATCGCCGGCGGCGGCACGCCGGTGTTCACATCTTCGGCGGCGAGGTGTCCACCACGCGCGATCCATCGAATCGGTGCTGGCGCGGCGTGGGTAGGAGGAGGGGGGGGGGAGGTAAACTTGTGATTTAAGGGCTGGTAAAGACAGCAACTTGTTCCTTGAATGTTGAAAAAAATGGGTGAAAAAAAGGGTGAGGCAGTTGAAGCGACAGCAGCATATCTTAACGTTACTTATTTACAAATACTGTTCTTTCAATTTTCGAGACATAGCAGGCATGAATACAAATGTTCAGCACCAGCAGAAATACAATTTAACGAAATAGATGTTCACGCAAGCCTTTTTTTTTTCACTTGCTCACAACCGAGTCTGCGCAGGTACCAATCAAGCTCATTCCAAAAATGCACGTCTCGCAGAAAATCAAACGAACAAAAGAAAACTAAAGCAATTCCTGATTCATCTAACAAGCACAATATTTAGAAAATCGAATCACCGGGTACGGTCTGCAGAAGATGCAGCGAAGGATATGGGTGCTAGAACACTGTAACCAATGTAAACCATCTTATTTACGCAGGAGATGGCACGATTTAAGTGCACGAATGTTGAGGGGCTGCAGGAATAAAACATGCGCATTCGAAGTGCGTACAAGAAGCGCTTGCCATAGCGACGCATAGTTATATGATGCTGAAGCAGAATAGAGAGTTGGGCAAGTTGGCTGATGTTCATCGTAGAATATTTTACAGCGCAACGAATTAGAGACGGACAGAGAAGGGTCACAGCGCTGTCCGTCTCTAACCTGTCGTGCTGTAAAATATTCTATGATACCTGTACCGTATGAATTTGTGGTGAGGTCATCAAACAACCAACTCTTTTCGAGTTTGGCCAAAATATTATGCGCCGTCAGTCCGCATCTTTTTATCCAGTTGCTTATCGTCTGTCGGAGATACCAATGTTTTCGAAGTTGCTGTATACTGTTTCAAAACACTGTGATGTTCAAATTTGTTTGGAGAGTTACACCAATGTATTCAAACTCCGTGACACGTAATACATTTACACATATGTAAAATGAATATGTTAGCATATGAACATGTAAATGAATATGTTTGCATATGTAAAATGAAGAGGCCATTTCTCATTTCAAGAGGCCGTGACTATAGTATTTTTGCAGTTACAAGACAATTTACATGCTTGAGTCCTGTTACAAAACGACGAAAAAGAACAGTAATCAGTGCATCTTGATCTTGAATATTAGAGATGATTTTGAAGGTAACGCAGTCGTCTGCATACATTTAAAGTTTAATTTTGGTGTTACTGATAGTCTCGACTACGTCATATATATAAATAATGAACAAAAGAGGATGAATCACCGAGCCTTCTGGCCTCTTTAAAATGTATATGTACGTCAGGTGACTTTGCGTGGTTAAACGTATAACGAATTTAGAGCGAGATGGCAAGTTATTTGCTATGCAATCAACGAACTTGTTGTCGCTGAAATCGTGAAGAAGCTAGAAGTTTGGTATGGCAAACCATGTGAAAATTCTTAGAATAGTCAATAAATATGGCATAAATCTGTTTGCGGCCGTTCGTTAAAGAAAGCAACAATGTCGTGCGTAAATTCAAGCAACTGTGTAGTAATCGTGGAAAAAGGTTGTGCGATTAGGTATTCCACATAGTATTTGTTGATTATATATTTCTGAAGTGTTGAGCTGGCACAGAAAGCAAAGATATCGACCTATCATTTGCTATTTGCTTGTTTCCGGACTTAAGAGCACAACGTCTGATGATTTCCGCAGTTGGAGGACTGTTGCAGAAATTGGTTTATTTTAATACAGTAAGATAGTTAGCAGGCCATACTTAGTGCCTCTTTACAAATCCATTTGGCATACCATCTGGGCCATTGCGTACAACGTAACTTCATATTTACTATTAGGTTATGCACTTCGGAGGAGCTCAGTTCTAGATTAAAAAGAGCAGGTAGTTTGCTGCACGCGGAAAGTGAAAGAGTGATGCCGTTATCGGTAGAAAAAAACATATTTGAAGTAATTGTAAAGACATTTACTATAACTTCCGGATTTTAAAAGGATTGGCCATCAAGAATAAACAATGAGGCATAGACTATGCAGGGCTAATTGACCTCTAAAACCTGGATGGGTTTATTTACGTAACAGTAGCGAACGCATTGCTAAAGTAGTAGTTCTTAGCCTCTTGATTTTAGCTTGTATTTACTTTTCTATGCATTAACTCAACAAGCATTGTCATTACACATGAAACTATGATGCTTACGTAAGCGTTTTATGCGACGAGTGAGATGAATTATATATTCTGGTATCATGGGTGTATTGGGTTTCATTCAAAATATTTGTGAGGCACGTACTTTGATAGGCATTATCACAATCTTGAGAAGGATCAAGTGCACCTACATTGCGAAATTCACCAAAACATTTAAATTCTTCAAAAGATTAGGCTAAATTGCCCAGTACGGAAGTGTCATCAACTTTAAGAAAGTATAGAACAGTTATGATCTCAGGTCTTCAAGGAGAACACGCTAAGTTTGAGGCGGCATAACCAGTAATAAGGCCAGAAAACCCTTCGACGACTTCACATTTTACACAGTGTTATAGGAGCTCGCAGCCTCATAATGAGTTTAGGCTGCCACTTACTCTTTTTCATCTGATCTCGCGAAACTGTAAAACGCTAGTGTATGGGAATACGGCTGCCTCCGGGAAAAGAAGCAGGGTTCGTACAGTGATATCATAGCGTGTAGAAGGGTAAACGAGTTGTTCTCGACCACGCCTTTATTTCAAAGTTCAGAGATTGCGGATCGAGCCACGCAACCTCCTACCTGAGAATTCCTTCATACTCATTCGTCCAGCAAAAGACAGACAGGGTTTTGTTTCCGATTGAAGAGCAAATGACAGTATACGCATCGCACGTGGAGTGATGTTATAGCGTGCGCCCTCCATGTGATGGAGATGGGCAGCTTCTTTCATCTATGCTTCAGCATTGTTCTTCGCTATGATGCTCGTGAGATTTTATCTGTGGGAACAGCCTACAGTGTGCGTACAAACGTAATTTATTTGTACTTTATCCGAAACATGGCGGGGATGATGAAAGCCTGTAGACAGTGTGCATATGGTTTTTCTCGCAATAAAAAATATACAAATACCGTTGAGGCGGGGTGACCCTTGTTATGGAGAGCTGCGTTGTCTGTGAAGAATTCATCCGTTGGGAGAAGGAAATAATTCGGAGCCTTTTCCTTTGGTTTCGTTCTCGATTACACTGCACTACACTTTCTTAACTACAACTCTTACAGGCACTTCGACATTTATGTCTTCATAAAGCACGTGTGCAATGTGAGCGCTAAGCGTTGAACCCGTCAGGATTTCGAGATTCTCGGCTACACTCTTCTTATTTCCACATCTGGAATCGAAAACTAACAAAATGCAGTAAAATTGAAAGTTCATCGCGTATGATAATCCTGTGAGACATGACAAAGAACGGAGGTGGCGGGTGGTGAATGCATGGCAAAGCAGGGTAGAGAACAATTTACAACTCATATTTCTCGTATGTTGACCATTGTGGAGTATGCGCCCTATTTATGGCACGTGAATAACACGCTCGACTGTGTACCTTAAGAAGCGGTTTTATAGCCTTATATACATAGACAGCGCATGAGACACCTAAACAAGAGCTTGGTCACGACACCACAAATGCCGCTCTCAGAAACCCTAAGACCACAGAAAAACTGGTCAAGTAATGTATTTTGTGCCCAGATTCCGCGCTCGGGCAAAATTAATACAAGTGGCGGTGCGCCGATAAGAAGTCACAGCTTTTCCGCAAAGGTGAAGCAACGAACGCGATAGCAACAATTGGGAAAATAACGCGCAGAATGGAAAGCAGATCGAAACGTGCTCCGCGTTTCCCGCTCACAAATTACTTACGAAACCTACTCACAGGTACTGATGCACACGAACAAGCATCTTACTTGTCACTTCACTGAGTCTGAAAAGCGCGCGCTTTTCACGAACGGAGGCTGCAATGTATGCAGTGACCTTTGTGCGCCCGGTAACTACAGCAGAATCGTTCCGCGTAAAGCGCGAGGCCAGCCAAGGCGCACGATCCTCCCCCTCCTCACCACTGCGAGGTAAGAGCGCGCGAGGGAGCGTCGCTCCCCCTATCTAGGCCGGGCAAAGTACGCGTAGGCGATTAGAGCGGCCACCACGGCGCGATGTGGCGACAGGTGCTCATTCCGCCTTTTTTTCTGGTAATGCCGAAAACACAGCAGCGGTAAGTGGGGGATATGAAGAGCTTGCCATTTGAACGGCATTGAACGTTCTCCGGGGTGGCTCAGTGGTTGACGCCTCGCTTTCACGACGCAAAGGTCCCACGTTTGGTTCCGCGCGCCATATTGCTTTTTTTTTCTGAATTTTTTTCTTCAGTTTTCATATATATAGATACGTATACATATCCGGCTCATGACGTCGACGCCGACACTGGCGTCAAAACCCAGTCGAGAATGGCCTTTCAGTTGCTATCGCAATAAAATATTGTCCAACGGTGGCGGCGGCAAGGTCTCTCTCAGAACTTCGGCGGGGGCGTGAACGGTGTGAGCGAGAATGGGGGCGACGGTGACGAAGCGCGGCGGCGCACATCTCTACGTAGGCTGCCACGATCATGTCCCCCACCTGTTAGAACACTTCCTGCGCGTAAGGTGATTTGCGCTGCCTCCGTGACCAAGCAACGATGTCACCTGATGACGTCGTCATGGGAAGTCGTAGCCATATGTCATTGCGACGGGACATAGCATGGCAATTTATGACGTCATATGGTGATCACAAACTCTAGTGGTGATTTTTTTTGCATCACTCGATCGCGTGGACAGCAACGGAGCTGACGGTGAATTTTCGCAGTTGGCGGGGCATATAAGCCTTTCACCTCAATATTTTGTTCGCAACGTTGGCACTCTTTTGCGATGAAGCCTTGTGCATTAAAACGCACTTTAGTTATTAAACGTGAAAGACGCTGACTCGCATTATAAGGTCTCTTTGGTGAGTGGGCACGATAACTTGTTTATCCGGAAGAGTCTCCTTTGCAGAGTGACAACGTGCTTCATTTCGTAAGTCATCGGGTTTTGTTGACACAAAGGTCGTTGCGATTTGAAGCATTTGAAGTGGTAGTGATTATGAGCGTTTGAAATATGACTACAGTGCGTGTTTTCATTTTTTCTTTTTTACTCTGGCGAATTACACCAGGATAATATTCGATTACTTATTAGAAAGTATGGAACATTCGCAGAAACCCTCACTTCGAGTTGGAAGCCAGTGTTCTCAGTCTCCGTTTGTCCTTTTGCATTCTCTGCTTTCGCATGCGCTGTTAACACTTCCTTTTGAATACACATCAACGTGTCCAGGCTTTGACTCTTGCGAATCTTCGTATTAGTGCATGAAGGCCTTAATCGTTCCGTTGAGACGAAGAATTCCAACAAAGGCATCATTATCAGAGTGAGAGCATAGGTGAATCTGCTGTCGTAAAGAAGCCAGTGAAAAGTTTGTCTAGAAGTAAGCAGGTTCTTTTTTTTTTTTGCAGATAAGCTGTTTGAATTTTCGTGGCCTAAAGTCTCTGTTCGGTTGCTTAGTATTAAAAACACAGTGAATCTCATGCTCGAGTTCTCGTACAACTAAGTATATTAAACTTACAAAAAAAAAGCTTTGACGAAATGGTTTGCCTTAGCCTATTTGTATTTTCTTCTTAAACTTCGAAAAAGATTTTTAGGACAACATGCAATGGTATGAGTGCATGTATAACATCTATATGATGTTTAATTGAACAAACAGCAAGAAAAATGTGTGTTTTGTTTGATTGGTCTTTCCTTATCTTGTCTCTATTTTCTACAGGCCCTCTTCTATTCTGTCAAGAAGTCTGATTTCATCAGGCACATTATTCAGCAGCTTGAGTACAGCGCCCAGGATATGGCTGCGCAGACAGAAAATGTGAGTTACTCAACATATAACACTTATTGAATGGCTTAACTCTATGAAAATATTACAACATATGTCTCGTAATATTGTGTACACATTGAGTATTCCTTGTAAAAGCACCTCAGCCCGTATTAAAAAAGGCTTCTTACGCTAAACTTTGTCGTGAGAGAATAATTAAGCCAATTATCACGCCGGACATATCATTCACCACAGCAACTGACCAATCGGAACCGAATTTGCGAAAGAAAACATGTGCACTTGGACCCACCTTTCTATGCATTGTACGAATCATTTCCCATGTGGTTCACTTAGTACGCAAACGTATCCAGATCCGACACAAAATTTCTTTTGTTTTCATATATAAAAAACACTGCATGACTATATGAAAACACAATATTCGCACACAATCGTTGTGACCTGAAGTAGAAAGGAAAACCGAGCTAGTTGGTACTAGCGCATTGCCTGTTATATGCGGTATTCCACAATGTCATTGTTATGAGTTCATAAAGCATTAATTTTTGTGGTATAAAATAATCTTGCTACTCGTTAACAATCTCTATTGTACGGAAATGCAACCATTTATAGCTCTTTAATAAATTATTCGTCCACCGATGTATGCTGAGATCGTTGAGACATTCGTTCCTTTAACATGGGTGGCGCTACGGCAGTATCCGTAGCAGGAATCACCAAATGTTTTTGAACAAAGTATTGAGATTTAAGGGAACCAAAAAGGGAATGCGAGGGCGGGGAAGTGAGATGAGAGGAGGCCTCCAGGTCGCCATCACTGGACACGTCAATTACTGCCCGAAGCACCACTACCCGAATAACACTTTTGTGGCGACAGCTGCAATTTGCCGCATTCTCACCGTTTCGCTCGCTGTGACCGGTGGCCACACCGCTCGCCGCGTCATCTAGCATGACGTCAAAGAACCTGAAAAACCACGCTGAAACTGCGTTTCCAGTTGAAAGTTAGCGTTGTGTGTGCTTTTTCTATAATATATCCGCGTTCAGTCGTACTCTTCAAACTTGACCTAGGAGGAGCCGCTGTTGCATCGTACAATATTCAGTCAATCGAGTGACGCAGGTGGCGCCAAGTAGCCATGCTCCGAAGCTGTCACACGGTGACATAGCTGCGACGCAGTTCGGTCTCTCAGTATTCATAAAACAATAAACGCGCCTTCACGTTATGCGACGCTGACGTAAACGCTCGCGACATAACCGTTTCGTCCGCCATTTCGACCTACCGCTGCGCCGCCTGTAGTCGCTGGAATGATCGAATAAGAGGAAGGGCTCGGCGGGATTCATCGATAGATATGAAAAGTAAGTCGGAGAGACTGAAACAAGCCAGACTTCGTGGATGGAAAGAAACGAAAAGAACGCTGCGAGCCGAGGAGATGGAGGAAGAACAAGCCGCACGCCTCGATAAGCACAATCGTGCAGAGAAGCAAGCTAAACAAAAAGGTAGATTTAGTTGGGCAACCACAGCTACCTCTGCGGACGCAGCCTGCAAGCCATTTCCTATGGCAGGTTGCGTTCGCAAAGCTGTTGTGCATGGTCAACTTAATTTGTCCGTTAAAATTAAGTGTACATTTCGCTTCGCACACCCAGGCATAACTGAGTTGCCTTTTTTTTTTAACCTCACACGTTTTTTTCCTGAACTCGTTCCTCACAGTCGTACGCTTTCCTTTCGTCACTATACGGGGAAGTTTCTGCGCGTAACGGAAACTACGAGTCGACGCCGGCTGCATAAAACAAAACAAACGACAAAACAAGATGAAAAGCAACACTTATTACTTTGTAATATTTGTTGCTTGGCGAGGTGGTTGACTTCGAGGTAATACGTGCTCGCTCGAACAGGAAAACTAAAAAGTGGGGAAAAAAGCCCATTTAGCAAAATTTCGCTCTCTGTTCTTTCGCTGTGGCTATTCGTTTTTCTGTTTCGGCTGAAGTGAGTAACTTACTATTCTACGAGTCCGCTGCACTTAGTAATCGACAAGGACGTGTTTTGTGCGTGCGAAACCTTTATTTTCAAGGTGAGAAGTTTGCCTTGAGGCGAGTACAGTTTATGCTTGCTCAAGGAGCGTCCTCCGGAAGCCCCCCACGACATGAAATTCTTTATAGGATGGACAGTCATAAAACAAACAAAAATTATGTGAAAAAAAGGTCAGCTGTGTTTTTTATGCGTGATCATGACACGTGTGGGTTGAAAAAATGGTTGTCACTGATAATTTGCATCTGTCGCAGAAGTCGATGCGTCATCGAAAATGCATTCTCAGGGTTGCAACAACAACAACAACACTATAATAATAATAATAATAATAATAATAATAATAATAATAATAATAATAATAATAATAATAATAATAATAATAACTGTTGGGGTATTGTGTGCCATGACCACAATATAATTACGAAGGATGCGTTGGACGAGCGCTCCGAAAATTTCAGCCACCTGGGGTTCTCTATCGGGCACTTAAATCTATATACACTGGCCTCAAGTATATTCGCCTCCATCGAAAACGCGACCACCATGGCCTGGATTGAACCCTCTACCTTTGTGGGTCAGCAGTCTAGCACCATGGCGGCTAAAGGAGAAGGAACAGCTTTATTGTGAATCGGCAAAACTGTTAGTGATTAGTACCCTCTATATGTGACGACCCGGAGCACTTGTACCCTGGTATATATCCCCGTCTTGTCGAACTGCTTGGAGTTGGTCATTTGAATTGGACCTAAGTACCATGCTTTTTTTACGAAGACCTCGGAAAACGTGACCAAGAAATAGGCAGACACAAATGACGTCGTAGCCTAGCATACGAGATTATTCAGAGGAGATTTTTCTTTTCACTCTTAAAGCTGGATAACAAGCATGAGTGCATGCTCATTTTCTAACATACTGATAAATGCGTAAAAAGCACACCAATTCTATAAACCTTGCCTAATACACGCAAGTGCTCGGAATGCCCAAGTTATTCTTGATTAAGCATGCATATTTCTTTATTAGACAAGGCTACAGAAGACCAACACATTTGCTCCCAGTTCTCTATATGTGGAAGGCTTTCACCATGCACTTCTATGATTTTTACTCTCATCGTTTAGCGCTGTTAGAGAACCGTGCAGATTATGTGATTGAAATCCGTCATTTACAACACCTGCTTTATTCTGTATCTAAATACGGGTACCAATTATGACGTTCCACTGGATTCGGCGCTATGTATACCTTAGACTCCAGGACGTCGCCGGCGGTATACGTTTAATGAAGAGTATACAGGGAGCTCTCTCTAACTACAGTGATCAGTTATACATCTAAATGTTAGCCACAGGATATTTGCCTTCGTTGTGTGCGGCCACTTCTTCACCCGCTCATTATCGCTGACCTCGAGAAAGCTTGTGCGAAGCCTTTTTTATTCTAGGAATTTGCGTATGAACATCTCCCCAATAAAACATGAAATAAACGCCACGTGCCGTGTTATGTCGTCCTTAAGCACCGCTGAGGAAGCTGCCGCCGAGGAAAGGATAAAAAAAAACCTGCAGCATTTTGCTTCGCTATCGATTGTCTTTCATCTATTACCTCACCATTTCTTCTCCAAGGCAGGAGCAAATAAATATACAACTTTTTTTTTGCCGTAGTCTATTTAGCGTCAAGTTCCTTCTTTGAAACACGTTTAAAGGAGGTTCCATAATCTCTACAAGCGCTGCCACTCACATCACTAACATGATCCGCTTGTTTTTTAAGCGAGGTCTGCTCAAAGCTTGAACTCACAGTAATGAAACACATCATCAACTTTTGACATGTTGAAAACCCCTGGCGCTGTATTAGTAGGCCATGCCTATTGCTTAACAGTTATCTACGAGGTGGAGTAAAGCGCGGATGTTATTGTATAAAGCTCGCCTTACTTTTACCTGCATTTGGATGTTGAGCCTGACTTGCTTCCAAAGTGGTAGTTGATTTCACAGTATTCTGTGCTTCATGTAGTATAGAAAATCAATTGCACAAGCAAGATAAACTAGTTTTTGTCCTTTTCCGTGAATTAGGCCTATTTCCATCGCATTTTCTCTCCCTCTCTTTGCATTTCTGTGTTTTTGTGAAGTTTGAGTACGTAGTTTCAATTATGAGGACGTCCCTTTTTCCTCACACCTACGTTTACTTTTGTCATTGCAGCTAGGCCGGGTGATAGAGATGCACAGCTTCATATTCGACCTTGAAAACTTCAACCTCAAACAGATTGCGTGGAAACCAGGTGAGTTGCATCAAAGTAACACCAATTCCTTTAGCTGCGTCCAAAAACGAATCTCAGTGGTTTGAATATATCCTGACTCCTGATTCCCAATAACATGAACCGCGCAGGCAATGAGTAGAATAAATTTTTTGTCAATATTTGAGACGTAAGATGCAGAAATGCTGTTACTATGACAAAAAAACAGCTGTGCTGCCAAAGAAAGAAAGAAAGAAAGAAGAAAGAAAGGAAGGAAGGAAGGAAGAAAGAAAGAAGAAAGAAAGAAAGAAATGAAGAAAGAAAGAAAGAGAGAAAGAAAGATAGAAAGAAAGAAAGAAAGAAAGAAAGAAAGAAAGAAAGAAAGAAAGAAAAGAAAAGAAAAGCGCTTCTGTATTTTTTCACCTAACATCGTGTTTGTCTATATAGAGTATGTATAATGAGTATATAAAGCAGACATCAGTTCATAGAAAGCGGTTAGCATGAAACGATGAGCACTGGTAGAACAAGAAGTACCACTGAAGCTTGATCAATTTGACTAACGAAGGGTCCTGACGAATGCAAGTTTCCTTGCCTCGCTCCAGTGACAGTACTTGTTTTAACCATCATAAAATATACAATTGTGCAAATATCATTCCCAAAAAAGAAGTCCCTATTACTTTCAAGAGGAATGCACCCAATACAAAACGAAGACTTGTCCCTCTAATCTCAATTTGTCCCACTTTTCTAGGCCTGCTCTAATTGTACAACTGTGAACATTCCAACTTTTTTGTCACGTAACTCTATTCTATGCTGTTGCATACAGCTCGTCCCTTCCATTTGCAATAGCTGTGTCGCTCTTGTACCATGATTCTCAAATGGGGGTCACTAGACACCAATAACATCCCGGGACAACGACCCCTTCCTGTTTTTAGTATGCTCCGTTGCAGAACTGACATGCGAAGCGGCGAAGAACACTTACGTGGCCTCTTATTCACGAGAAGGCTACAAAGGTTTTGTTGCAGCTTTCTGCGACATGCGCACGCGGGCATCTTTTTTCTAGGCCTTGATATTTGATGTGCAAACATAGCTAGAAACATTTTGAATTCGACGTCAGACCGCACAGCTTACTGACGAGCTGTCAAAACCGAATTTGACGGCTTACAATGCTTTGCCAGGGAAATATAAAAGGCACCTATTTAAGGCTGCATCTTTGTTAATTTGTGCCTCCCCCCCTTTTTTTTGTCAGTGCAAGGCTTCTCCCATCACCTGCATTATGCTTAAGAAGATTCATGGCCGAGAACCAGAGCTCGAATAAATATCCGGTTATACGCCCTCGCATTGCATTACCCCACTACTTCCCTTTTTCCCCTCTTGATGCGAAGCAGAATATTTGTTGCGCCCCTTTGCTCGCTGATGCACACTATCATCTAACATTCCCCGAATTTGATGTGTTGAATTTTTCCTTCATCATTCAGTGACTAGTCTTTAATAGCAATAAGATTCTACGAGGTCTTACGTTCCGAAACCATGATATGTTTTTGGGAGACCATGATATGTTTGAAAAGCATATATGTTTGTGAGCGTAGTGGAGGCCTGTGAAAAATTCGACCACCGAGTGTTCTTTAACATGCACTGAAGTGACATTAACGTGCACTGACAGGCCTCAACTACTTCGGCTCCATCGAACTGCGACTGCCTCGACTGGGATCGAACCCTTGACCTTCGGGTCAGCAGCCGAGCACCCTAACCAATGTACCATAATGAGGGCGGGGCCAGTTTTTAACATGTTTCTCTGCTTGTTTGCCCTCGTGTTTCTGCAGGTTATATCGATAGGGATAGAAAAAGCTTCCCTATTCTTTACGAAAGTAGGCAGGAGCAGCCTGTTAACATTTTATGATATATCTGCACTGCTGCAGCGTGCACTTTCTTCAGCCCACTTTCTTTCGGAATTACGTTCCCGCGATCAAAGTTACCTCTGGGTGATTTACCAGTTTGACCAAGTGCAAGCGATCGTCAGAGGAATCTCCTTATTGAAACGTGCGCAACATTTCTCTTTCAGCTCTCGATATGATCATCAATCTGGTCACAATGTATGAAGACCACTACCCCGAAATGCTGAAGAAGGCCTACGTCATAAATGGTAAGAAATTTCGAGTTGTTTTGCGACCACTTACATACGTAATGATAGATATGTGACGTATAAGTAAATTTTAGTGGGGAGTAAAAGCGGCGAAGTGATTTTCAGGTTTTGAGCAGCACGGGTGTTTAAATAGAGCTCTTAGTGGTCACTTCGCAGCCATATTTTATTTTTATTCACGAGCTTTCCTTCTATTCTGCGATGAGACGACTGGTTTCTGCAGACGAAGTGTACTTCGTGATAACAACCTGCTTGTTTCCGTTTTGTTTTGCAATCTACTTTTCATCAAGATAATACTTCTTTAAAGAGACGTTAAATGGGCATTAAAATAAGATAAACTAATATGTGAAAGCCTGCGTATTGCTATGACTGTTTGATGGAGTTAGGAAAATTAACGTGTTTCTTAAAAATTACTCGTCTTTTTATCATTTGGTGGAAATGCAAGATAACTTGATTATGAAAACTAGTTTACGCTCTAACTCTCGCGCCTTGGTCTATGTCTTTGTTTTCTCATATATATATATATATATATATATATATATATATATATATATACTATATACTATATATATATATATATATATATATATATATATATATATATATATATATATATATATATATATAAGGTAGAATCCAACGGAAGCGTTTAATTTGACACTCTAGATCAGAGTCTGGCTGGCCTTCGGCAGGAATGGGGAGCACGTTCTGTTCGCGCTCACATTTATATTATGTTGAGTAAAAAATGACAGGAAAAAAAACGGCTGAGACAGAAAAAAAGAAACATAAAATGGCAAAAAAGAGGGGGGGGGGGAATTGAGAACGTTCTAGGGTTCACTGTGCTATGCGAGTGGCGTCCTGAGTGTGTATTTTTTCAGAAGTATTGCGGGCAGTGTTGTTGGGTGGCGGTCCCTTTATTGTAGACAGTGCCTGGTATTTTTCCCATTTTTTTTCTCTTTTTTTCTGTCCGTTATTCCGTTCTTTCCCACTTATATTTTTTACTTGTGTCAGCGAGGCTCGATATATACTGTTTCGATCATATTATGATCGTCGTCGAGCATGGTCTGAGTGATTGATATATGGCACCGGATCTCCAACTTCTCTAATAGCTTCCTCTACGCGATGCCTATTTCAGCTCCCAAGATCTACCCCATCATATACAACATGGTGAAGCCATTCCTCAGCGAAGAGACGGCGAAGAAGATACACGTGTTCGGCAAAGGTAAAGTAAACGCTCAGTTAATTATGCACATGCCAAAAGTGTTTTCACTATTTGCGGTATTCGTTTGCAGCGCTCCTCAACAATCTTGTCCCTCGGTTTGATAAAACCATTTTTACTGCACACAACAGGGAATGCGGAGTACTCATACGACTATATGAAGCCATTGAGTGCTGAAACTTTTGTATTAAGTTAAACCGCTGGTTGCGCTTTAAATTATCTGACGCAGCTGCTTGAAAGTGATGTTACATAAAGCTTATTAAACCTATTTCTCGCGATCGTCTCGCGCAAGTATCATAAAGTTCACTCACAACGAAGAGCGAAGAGAGAATTAAACTTTTATTTGCGAACAAGTGCGCGTTCTCTTCGCCCAGAGGTGGTTGAAAAGACTAAAAAGCTTTGTTCGTCCCCCTCACTATTCTGATCAGACGCATTAATAACCATGTCTAACATCATGGCTGTGAATGTGTGGGATTTGTTACATGGAAATCGACCTTTGCAGCTGAAAGGCAATGCACGAAATTGCATGCTGAACAAAACTAAAATGAACCCCGTCGCGTGCACGCCACCTTCAGTATCGCCACGTATAACTTGCTCACGCTTTTCATATATTATATAGCGCTCGTGGTGCACGCGTACATTTTTACTTTGAACATTTATGGCGCCGGTAGTTTGATTGCATTTAAGACGAGCCGGGACACGGTGACGCAATCACTGGGCAGTTAGGTATAGGCTATCGCGATCTCGCGCCAAGGTTCACTATAGTGTTGGCACCTCGTCCGGCATCCAGCGAAAGCGGGTCATTGTCGACACGCCGGCGCAGCTGAGCACAGTAAAATCCCTTAGAGGGAGCGTGCACTAAAGCTCTATGTTTAGGCTCGCAATATAGCCCTTGGATGAGATCTACTGATAAGCTAACGTGCAGTGGTCTTGACCTCGTCCCCTTATCGCATTCCGCGGTCGCTTATGTTACGCAAAAAAAACGACTTTCTACGAAAGAAGCCGAGAACTACTGGTCATGCACTGCATTGGCTTGTGTGCAGTGTATGCGTCTCGCCAGCAGCAGTCGCTGATTCGAGACTGCATATTGCCACGGGCATGGAACGAGACAGCGCTACACCATAGCGTGTATGTGTGCACCGGAAGAAAGGACAAGTTAGTAAAGATTACCATGAGGTACCTCATCGTATTCTTTACTTTCTTGTCCTTTGTTCCGGTGCACAAATACGTCATGTTTCTAGTGGCCAGGACGTCCAGTGTGTCCGTAGAAAGATGTCGTGTGTCGTTCATAATAACGGGACAATATATTTGAGGCCTGAAGTTGCAAGAATTTGTTTTGCGTTCAGGGAAAAATAGATTCTCGAGCGATAACCAACCGGAAATCACGTCCAGCTCAATTATTCATAATGATAATTTCCAAATCAATGAGCGTCGGAGAGGTTCGAGTAGTTCAAGGCCTTCAGTCCTTCAGCGCGAAGCTTGTAGCTTCACTGTTTTGGGCTCAGTATAGACAACGACAAGTTCACGCTGAATGCAGTGATCATGAAGTGACAACAATTAGGGTCATTTTTATCGGTCTAATTGCCAAATACGAAGTCGGTGATCCGTTGCTACTAGTGGAAAAAGTAGCTTGCTCTTTATCGACTCGAGCCTTGTACATCCATCACGCCCTCGTATAGCGACGCTCCCTCTGGAGTACAGTGAACTATAGAATATCATGTTACAGTTCACTATGCTCTGGAGCAAATGACGAGGTTAGAATGGAGCGCGATGTGCGAGAGGGCATGCTTGGCAAATGATGCTACGCTAGCAAAAACGCGAGCTCGGACGCGAGACGCGACCGGCGTCCGCTGGCGCGCCCATAGTTGGCACTGTTCCATAGACACGTGGCTTTTGCGACTTCCGCTTGAATGCGCCGATTTGTAATAATAATAATAATAATAATAATAATAATAATAATAATAATAATAATAATTGTTCGGGTTTAGCGTCCTGAAGCCTTTGATCCCCCTGATAGCATAGAGTTTTCCAAAATTAACTATAGGGGACTCTGGCGCTGCAATCGTTCAGTGACCATGGAAATTATAGAAATGACACGGATTCACCTATAGTCCTCGTACTTGCAGGTGGCGAATCGTACTTGCGGCTTCGTATATTGCTGTGTTTCGGTTTCGCTTCGAAGGAAAGAACGAGCCCTTTTGAACTACGTGATTCGATTTGAAATGGTAAACCCAAACTGAGAATTAAGACGTGAATTGCGCGACTCCTGGACATTTGCCGATTGCTGTTTTGTGACAAAGCAGCTTCAAGCCATGTGGAGCAAAAATGAACGTAAAGTGCGAAGACTAGAAAAATCTGTGTACTACCCGTAATTCCCATGCTCGCTGAAGCTCCATGCGTCGCAGCTCCCATAGACCCTGGCGCCAGCTTTCGCTCGAGTGCATATTTAGGAAACTATGCCTGATAGGGCATAAATTTTCTTGTTAGGGCACGTCTTTGTATGATGGTCGAGTGGATGTAGGAAGGATTCACGGATGACCAGATTTGACCACTGGACCAAGCTCCTTCATCATCATTCGCCTCGTGAATATGGCGTCATATTTTCTGTCCATTACGTTTCATTTTATCTTTAGCTAAATCACTATAATTAGAGCTAAAATAAATGTTCCTTATGCTTTTCTCAGCATTGTTATTTCTTCGCTTCTTATACTTGCATCGAACAAACATTCCGCAGATCTCTTGTACCTTGGGAATTGACGTTATGCGAAGCAGGCGGAGGGAAGTGACCATGCTGTAATTTTTTTTATTAAACGACACGTTGCGAAATGACGCTAAATATGTCTACAAATGTTGCACGCACAGACATATGTTGAAGAGTCGCAAATGTTGATATGACGAGGTGTTTTCACTTGCACAACAGTGCCAATTGGAACAGGCGTATTAGCAACACCAGAAGCTGATATGAAGCGCTGATGTTCGCGATGATGCTGGCCCTGGACACTGCTGCATAAATCATTTTCAGCGCATGGCTACAAAGCACAGTTGACGCTAACCCGGTGTGACGGCTGTATAAAATTGGGTAGACAGCACTGCAACCACTATTGACGTTTCACGAACATTAGGGTCTATTTTAAAAGTAGCCCCTAGACCTCGCGTGGCTCTGTGGTAGAATGCTAGATTGTCACGCAGAATGATTGGGTTCGATTCATGCTGGAACCCTGAGATTTATTCTTTGCATTCGTCGGGTCAACACTGCAGGTGTCAAGTTTTTCCCACGGGTTACAATTGCCCATGTTTGTTCTCGTTGTTCCTGGGTTGATACTAATTGTCAATCACCTGTGGCACATACCCACATACCAGTGGCACATACCCGCCCGCGGGTATGTGCCACTGTTTGGCGGGAAGTGTTTGGCGACGTACGTGGCAGGATTGTGTCTTAACCAGCCCGTCATATTCGTCAAATCATCTTACCCTCCCATACTAATTTTAGTTCACGCCAAGTTAACGGGGTGACCACAAGAGCACCCAGACGGAAGCGTATAAATAGATATACACGCACATAGACGACACAAATGCTTGCAATATGCAGGGAAATGCTTCGCTTTTTAAACAAGCCCTTCGGTTAATGTCTCCTCCTTTCTTATTGTAGTGCATGAAACACTGTCTAGAAATATTCATTTGTTTTCACAATTTATTACCAAAGTCATAATCAAGTATACTGGTGGCACGTACTGTTTCGCCTCTTTGGTCACTATATGTTCCTGTACTCACTGCATACTTTGAACCAAAGTTTCTCAAGGCCTCAGCTTTTCAGCACACCGGTCGTCAAAACATTCAGTTACCCCTGTGACGTTGAAGTTCGCCTCGACGGGAAAGCGCTGAACGAGGAAAAAAGAACTCTTGTTGGTGGCCACAGAAACAAGAGCTTCTTTGTATTGCAACACTGAAGGCTTACTATACGCATTGCGTAGTTAACATGCTAATGAATCTCTCGCAATCAACGACAAAGACGCTACAAGCCCATGACTGAAGCGATGTTGCGAAAGCACTATCCGACCAGCTTAAGTGCAGCTCAACTAGTATTGGTTTGGGTTTCTTGTTTTGTTCGCAATCGTTGCGTGGAAGGAGGCTTTATTGCAAAAAAAAGGCTACCTCGAGTGTCAGGCAGCATTTGACTAACCTTCTTTGATGGAAGGTTATTATGGATGCTGTAACTCGATAACCGGTTTCTGACCAAACCGTAGCTAAGCTGAAAGAGCCTACATGGCTGACGGTTGGTTACACCTTGAGAAAGAAATATCATCAGCTTTTTGTTCCACGCCCTAAAGCTCCCACAGGGCTGTAAGGTGCCATAATGAGGGAGTACAGTAACGGCTGCAATTGTATAACAGGATTCAGGCAGGGGGTGTACTTCAAGAGACGATGTCAGAAAAAATATAGAGACGCACACATAAAAATAGATATCTGTGTAACGTCTTACAAACTGTACAAAATAAAATAGGGGGCATTACGCTTCAAGAGAACAGTGCGCGAGGCATATCAGTCGTCTACTTGACTTGAAGCCTACAGGGCAGGGCTGCGTATACAAGGATTAAAAACGAAGGCACAGCGGAAAAACGCAGAACTATCAATGCAGGAGTTTCATTCAAACCGCACGTACAGATAGCCGTTAAAAGTGCTGGTCAAAATGATTAAGCATGACACCACCATAACTTAGCAAGGTAATCACTTTCAGTGTAGTGCAGCAAGACAGATGACCTCGCTCCGCACGTGTCACTTGTCTTCACGGACCGCTTCGACCTTGTAGTATGATACAACCTTGGCATTCAAAAGCTCAGGGGCACAGCAGCCCTTCCCTGAGTTTAAAGTACATTTGACTGCGCGTCACGCGCTTCACATAAGTTATACGTTCCCTCGGTCTAACGCTCTCGTTTGGTAAACTAGCGCTCCCTACACGATACAGAAATTTTGTAGGCTCGCTACCCTGCCGTTCCTTTGTCGAATGCAGCAGTAATACACGATTGGCGCGGGTCTGTGGCGCGTTCTTCGTCTGTCCGTGTAGCTTCGGCGTAATTTCGAATGCTACAAGTAAACTACCACGCATGGTTATAATTACCGCTTACGAATCCAATGCAACTTATGATTTCAATGCAACGCAGAAACTTTGCTTGTTACAGAAGAATCTGTTCTCTATTTGCGTGGAGTTTCACTTTGCCTCAGGTGCTCTTTCAGACTAAAAGGATTTCTGGCTGCCTTTGATGCCAGATACCTTTTTTATTTAGTTTTTTTTCCGCAGTTCGTGCTGTCGATCTTTTCAATGTCCTATAATAATTCTGCTTAGTCTTCGAAGATGCCAGTGAGATTGCTTCGTTTTTCCATAATGATAATTTCATTGCATCCGTACCGGTTTTCCGACGCAGACAAGTGGAAAGATGCCCTTCTACAAGACATCGCTCCCGAAGAACTGCCCGTGCACTGGGGTGGAACCATGACGGGACCCGATGGAGATCCGAGGTGTACGCATATCGTAAGTGTCACTGAGAGTCCTGCACGCACGATTTTCCAGCTCATAATACGGCAGCTCGTGGCATGAACATGGCACCCCATGGCTTTGAAGCTTTCGGGCCGTTCCTCCGCCATCTTGTGGCTGGCTGTTATATTTCTGTCACATGGGTCAACTTTGGTCCAATTTGAGGAACTGCGATTCCCCGCCAGTGTGTTTCTCCCACTGCCACCCGGCAACGGTTAATGACACTTGCCGCAAGGCACACATGCCGGCGAGTGCATTCGCTTAACTAACTTCACTGAAGTGTAGTGCCTAGCCTCAGTAGCAGTGGCTTGAGGATAATGAAGTTCTTATCGGAAGCTGAGGTCATAGTATTTTGAGGCTATAGTCATTATTAGGAATATTGTTATGCGTTAAAACGTACTACCACTACAAAAAGTTTGCTATTCTCGTTGCCAGGCGGCTTACAGTCCTCTGGAGAATGTCCAGTACAGGCAGTGCAATGGTGGCATACGCTGAGCTTGCACCTTAAGTTGATTTTAAGGGCTACTTATAGCCGTAACGCACTATTACGTAATGCATCTAGCTGTAAATAACAAATATATGCAGCGCTTCTTAGTTAACCATCGCCGATATTATCGTTTTAAAGATACACTTATTTTTCTTGTGTACCAGTGGCAGTGGACCACCAAAGTGACATTTTGTGGGTACAGGTGTACACTCGGCCTTAGGGACAATACATTTTCCAGTGTGAACAGAAGAATTAGCCGCCATTTCAGGTTAGTCAACTACGTGAAAAGCAAAAGGGAAGCGGGCTCGCAAACGTTTTTTGAAGAGAACATTGACTGCCAACCATTCTGAGAGAGAATGAGAAAATAATGGCGTTATGAAAGATGTGAAGGGTTAAATACTGAACTAAAAAAAAGAGCAAGCTGCATCGCAATTCGCCACATCAAAATCAGTGTATCAGGATTACAGAAGAGAATGTAGTGCAGCGACTGGCTGATAATAATGTCAGCGTAACTTTACGGGCCTAATACACATTCAATGTATGGCGATAGAAGAACAGGACAGCGACGTGAACTGATCATTACGTGGGAAAGTAATAAAGACCTTAAGTTACTCCAAATTGTGTGGAACTTAAACGATCCGTTGTTGTTGTATAGAATGCAAATACGTGTATACATGCGTCTATAAGACTTACACACTTATTACGGATTGGCGATCAAAGGGCCTCTAACAACCTCATAAAATAAGATAGAACGAGTGCGTTATGCTGTTTGGCCGCATTTCTTGTCTTTGCGGCAAAATTTGTGACGACATTAGTTCATTTACGTAAAGTAATGAGGAATTATAAGCTCTTCGGTAAGCTGTATATGAGGCATATCAGTTGTGCATCGTCTCCTACCCGGCTTTTCCATGCATTCGCACGCCCCTTTCTGCCTTCTCTTGCATGAACACCGCACGCGGTAAACAGCTTTCACTTCGTCTCGGGCGTTTGCGACTGCACAAGCAAGAAAACGTCCTGTAGGCGAAAACCGTCGAATCCTTATATATGCTCAACGCTTGGTGTGGACGTTTTCCACTTGTTTTACGAAGCAATAAGTGCCGAGGAGGAGATGGCGCCTGAACGAAAGATGAACAGAGGAACCGCTCGGTTGTCTTTGAGCTTAAGCCAGCTTAACAGCCTTTCATAGGTCGTTCGTTCAAGGTCAGCTGTGGTAGCGCGACAGCTGGGATTTGTACAGCAACGTTCGTAGGTGCTGTAAGATTAATGTTCGAGGGGTTTTAGAAGTTTTCTGAGCAATATAGGAAATGTGTTTGTGATGGGCTAGATTCTGCCACCTTTCGTGTACTTCAGCTGGAATAGACCACTGCCGGAGAGTCTGCATTGAATTTTTGGGATGCAAGACTGTGTTTCCACTTGGTTCCTTGAACCCAACGTCCGTTATTGTTAGTATCCATAATCTTGTTGTTGCTATTGTCATTAATTAGGACTTGTCCTTAATGCGTGATTCTCTCCGTGTAGATATGCGTTACATGTGTGCTGTAAAAGTAATGTTTTGTACTAAATGAAGCACTGTCTCGTGAAATCTGTTATTATCTATTCAGTTGCCTTGCATTCTTTCAGCCAATTATCTATTGACTGATTGATTTGTTGGGTTTAGCGTCCCAAAATTACGATTTCATTCTGAGAGACGCTGTAGTGGAGGGCTCCGGAAATTTCGACCACCTGGTGTTCTTTAAAGTAAACCCGAATCTGAGCACATGGGCCTACAACATTTCCGCCTCCAATGGAAATGCAGCCGCCGCAGCCGGGATTCAATCCCGTGACCTGCGAATCCGCAGACGAGTACCTTAGCCACTAGACCATAGCGGCGGGGCAGCCAATTATGTTTAATGTGTTTTTTATACAGTGCTTCGCGTTTCATTGCGATATTCCACATTATACCTAAAATTGGTTTATGGGTATTGTATGATTACTAAGTATATTGAAATTTCACAGCATTCTTATTTTTACCGCTTTTTGTTTTTTGCTCGTTGTATATCACGTAACATACAGGAAAATGAATGACCTGTCGCTGACAAAAAAAAAATCGCAGATCCCACGTACAGTGGGAATTGATGATATGCGAAGCACGAATGAGAAATGTTGATATGTTACTTTAAAATCAGCACAACGTTACGAGGTGGAGGTAAATGATGCCGCACATGACTTCCGTGTCATGATTATCATGTTTGGATGCGTCGTTTATCTTGGTCTTCTATTCACGTTCATAGCGTGCTCGCGGCCGTTTCGCTGGCTCCGCATATACTAAATTTGGTATCACGTGACGTGATACCAAACTTAGTATATGTAGAGCTAGCAAAACGGCCGCGAGCACGCTATGAACGCGGTATGTTGTCATGTTCTTACATCGCACGCGTGTCAGGTTTATCATTTTTGCACCAGTAATATAATTCGTCATCCATTGACGCCCCGTAACACCAAATTTGGTATATGTGGAGCTAGCAAAACGGCCGCGAGCGCATCATGAAGGGCCCAATTATATACTCCAATGTAGCATTGACGCGCGCGCACGCTGGGCACAGCGACGCTACATTAGCAAAACGCGAAAACACTATAGCCTGACGCCAGGCGCGACCAGCGTCCGTCGGCGCGGCCCGATGGCAACCGGTGCGAAATGCGACATGCTGTATTTCACGCCGATACGTTACCCAGCGAACACTGCGTCTTCCCCTTTTCGTGACGGAGGGACGCCGGACGCGCTGAAACGCGCATGCGTCAAAGCAACGCAGCGTGGCGCGCGCCTGCGAGTATATGGCAGGACCGGCGGCTTGTGTGGCAACGCCGGCGTGAAGCAACGAAATGAACGCCGGCGAGCACGGGCACTGCGTCATGTCGAAATGTGTTGGTGTCTTCACTGTGACATGTAGTCATGTTCTCACATGACACGCGTATCATGATTATCGTGTTTGCACCAGTCACGTACCTTCGTCATCCATTGGCGTCACGTAATAACAAATTTGGCATATGTGACGCTAGCGAAATGGCCACGAGCGCATCATGAGCGTGGCATGTAGTCATGTTGTTACATGACCCGAATTTCATGATTTTCATGTTAGTCTGTCACTTGTGTTCGCCATGCAATCATGTCACGTCATACCAGTTCTGCAACATATCATGTGAATGAAACCACCGCAAGAGCAGCACGCCCATGACATGTAAACCATGAAATTTATGACATAAATGTCATGATTTTCATGTTACGCTAGTCAAATATGTTCTGCATACAGTCACGTTACGCCATACCAAGTTTTCTATTGATACTATCATCGAAACAGCCAGGAGAGCTAAATGTCGTAGGCGGATATTGATTGATTGATTGATTGATTGATTGATTGATTGATTGATTGATTGATTGATTGATTGATTGATTGATTGATTGACCGACCGACCGACCGACTGACCGACTGACCGACTGACTGACTGACTGACACACTGATAGATAGATAGATAGATAGATAGATAGATAGATAGATAGATAGATAGATAGATAGATAGATAGATAGATAGATAGATAGATAGATAGATAGATAGATAGATAGATAGATATAGATAGATAGATAGATAGATAGATATGTGAAGAAGAAAACGCATCGTTGGCAAAAAATTACGCAGTTTTGTCGGACTATGCTCGTACTTCCGGCGCTTCGTGCAAAATTTTGCGTCGATCATGTCACCACTGACCAACCTCCAACGCGGTGACGCAGACCTTTCATCCTGGTCTCCTGACTGCGACGTCGCGTTTGCCACGCTCCGTAGTCTGCTAACATCTCCTCCAATTCTTCGGCATTTCGACCCAACAGCTGCAACGGAAGTTCACACAGACGCTAGCGGGGTTGGTCTTGGCGCTGTCTTCGCCCAACGCAAGCCGGGCTACTCCGAATACGTCGTCGCTTATGCGAGTCGCACGCTTACTAAAGCTGAGGCCAATTACAGCGTCACTGAAAAGAAGTGCTTGGCGCTAGTGTGGGCGCTTCGCAAGTTCCGCCCTTATTTGTACGGTCGCTCATTCGACCTGGTAACGGACCACCATGCACTTTGTTGGCTCGCCACATTGAAAGATCTTTCTGGCCACCTAGCTCGGTGGGCACTGCAAATCCAGGAGTACGACATTCGTGTCATCTATCGCAGCGGACGCAAGCATTCTGACGCCGACGCCCTGTCGCGTTCGCCTTTACCTCCCGACTCGGCCTGCGGAACCACTGGTACCAACTCTGTCGCATCTCTCGACCTCGACTCCTTTGCCAGTGAACAACACAAGGACCCGTGGATCCTTTCCCTTTTTGACTGTCTCTCTGGATCTTCAACCACTGCGGTACCACGATCTCTCCGACGTCAAGCTGCTTGTTTCGCCGTTTCGCCATTCGTGATCGGCTGCTACACCGCCGCAACTACGCCCCTGAAGGTCGTAAGTGCCTCTTGGTTGTCCCGCGCAGCTTGCGATCACAAATTTGCGCCTCCTTTCACGACGATCGCCAATGTGGTCAAGCCGGAGTTTTCAAAACTTACGAACGCATACGCCATCGCTTCTACTGGCACGGGATGTATAACTTTGTTCGAAAATTTGTTATTGGCTGCCCTGACTGTCAACGCCGCAAATCACCGCCTTTCCACTCGTCCGGTGCGCTTCAACTGCTTCCGTGCCCTGCCAAACCTTTCGATCGGATCGGAATTGATCTCTATGGCCCGCTACTGACAACATCAAATGAAAATCGGTGGATCATAGTCGCTGTGGATCATTTAACACGCTACGCTGAGACCGCCGCCCTTCCAAGTGCCACTGCACGGGACGTAGCATCCCTCATCGCTTCATACTACGACATGGTGCACCTAGAGAACTACTAGGTGACCGAGGTCGAGCCTTCCTATCAGAAGTCGTCACGTCTCTGCTTTCTGAATGCCATGTTGTTCATCGCAAGACCACGACATACCACCCGCAGACTAACGGGCTCACGGAGAGATTTAACCGCACCCTTGGTGATATGCTCGCGATGTATGTGACATCCGCTCATACTAACTGGGATCGCATTCTTCCATTCATTACGTTCGCATACAACACCGCTGCATAGTCTACCACTGGATTTTCACCTTTCTTTTTTCTTTATGGACGCGAACCATCCCACACCATCGACACTCTCCTTCCCTACCGTCCTGACGCATCCGGATGCCCATCTGTGTCCGAAGCTGCCCGAAAAGCGGAAGAGTGCCGTGAACTCGCACGCACCTTTACGTCACAAGAACAGCAGCGCCAGAAAGAAAACAACGCTGACTCTTCACAAAGCCACAGCTATTCCCCGGGATCACTTGTATGGCTGGCTGTTCCTTACCAAACCCCCAGCCTTTCCTCAAACTCGTTCCAAAGTACGAGGGCCCATAACACGTTTTGGAACAAACCTCGCCGGTGAATTTTCTCATTGAGCCACTTTCCCCATCTGACGACATGCGCCGGCGTGGACGTGACATCGTCCACGTCGCCCGCTTTAAGCCATATCATAGCCCTCTACCTCCAGACTCTTAGGTCGCCAGGATGGCTCTTTTTTGGCGGGGGCAAATTGTGAAGAAGAAAACGCATCGTTGGAAAACAACATCGCCACTGCTTAGGTACTGGGTGCTGGGCTTTTCTCGCTCGGCTCGTGCTGATCATCGCCGGCATCTGCTTGACCGTTGCTCTGTCCCGATCGTGTTTTCATCGTAGGGCCACCGTCGCAACAGTCATCAATAAAACCCTTTTCAGATAGATAGATAGATAGATAGATAGATAGATAGATAGATAGATAGATAGATAGATAGATAGATAGATAGATAGATAGATAGATAGATAGATAGATAGATAGATAGATAGATAGATAGATAGATAGATAGATAGATAGATAGATAGATAGATAGATAGATAGATAGATAGATAGATAGATAGATAGATAGATAGATAGATAGATAGATAGATAGAATAGATAGATAGATAGATAGATAGATAGATAGATAGATAGATAGATAGATAGATAGATAGATAGATAGATAGATAGATAGATAGATAGATAGATAGATAGATAGATAGATAGATAGATAGATAGATAGATAGATATGCTCAAAGTCGCCGAAGTTCGCTAAGAAATGCTTCGCATTAAAAAACGGTTCGTGTATTGTTCATAGGACACCACTGATACCACTTCGCTCATAAGCATGTGGGCGCCCAGCATGTAAACAAATTTGGATAAGTTAAACTAGGCAGCTCAGTTGTTAAGTTGCTAACCATGTTGTTTACGCAAACAAAGTATCAGTAGTGGGAAGCTCGAAACAATGAATCATAAAGTGTGCAAGCACTAATCTAATTAGCGCCATTTCATCAGCGTGCTCAAACCTGTGCATGCATAAAGTCACTCTTCTGGGGCGCTTAAACGCTGTTTGGTTACAGTCACCACAATGGTGTTCTTTATGATGGAGTGTTTTCTAGCCGCTTTTTTTCTGAAAGCTATGACCTGACAGTGGCTAACGGGACAGTGCATGCTGGTGACGTAGGCAGACGCTAAAAGGAAAAAATTTCACAGAAAAACGCTTGATAGATATAAAGGGCCACTCAACAGGCTCACAAAATGCAAAAAAAACTCAATATTCTTTGCTGATATTTCTTTTCCTTCTTGGCGCACTACTGTGACATAGACAGTAGTTCCCGTGACGTCTACAGCGTACTGCTCGCGATTCGTTGATATACGCGAAATATCACATGTTATTCGTCTCCTGCACTGCTTTTACATGCAGCCGCCTATCGTTTCTTTGTATCACATAAATATCGTGCACAATCAACCGATCAAACTTCATTTCCTATGTTTACAACTGGGCAAGCGGCGATAACAGCGTGCAGCCCAGAAGGGCGAAATCCTGATAGGCTCTATAGCGCTTAGTGCTGATATTGTTTATGTGCATTCAAGAGCTGTGAGGCGTGGAGATTGCATCTTGTATATGAAGGAGAGGAGAAAATCACCCCCTCGTCATTAAACGTGGGTTGGTGAGTGGCCCTTTAAACAAGGGCATGCAAAGCTTTGTATACATTAGCGTTTGATGCCACTGCGCATGCTTCACGCGCAAACCGCTTGCGTACCTATAGCCTGAACTACGAAAACAGCGTATAATACACAACGTACGCTAACGCTAGTATTCCTATTCTAAAATGTCTGCTCTTACATAACTGAAGGCAGGAACAAAGCTGCGATGGGATGAGACTTGTTGGGCGGCAGTGGGAGCCGCAGCTGAAGAGTCAGTGTTCTTTTTCTTGACTGGCGCACCGTTTCACAGGTGGGAGCGGGTGGCCCAGTGCCGTGCTCGTGCTACACGGCCCCTTCGAGGCGCCTCTCGTCGGACCAGAACCTGAAGATGTGCGTGGTCGAGAAGAAGTCAGCCGTGCCGCTGACGGTCGAGGTGACTGAGGCCGGCTCCATCCTGCGCTGGGAGTTCCAGACCGAGAACTACGACATCGGATTCGGCGTCTTCTTCGTGCCAGACTCGATCGGCGCCGTGAACGGTGACGGCAACGGCGACATGCAGGAGCTGGTTGCCATGCAGCGGGTCAACTGCCACCTGGTGCCCGAAGACGGCATGCTCGTCTGCAGCGCGCCCGGAAAATGTGAGAACTATAGGGCGGCACTACTGCGACTAAAGAGGGGCTCGTATAATGTTCCAGTATACTTGCTGTAGACGACTGAATTGACAGCTAAGCGAGCGACGGCCAACTTAACTCCCATTTCTATTCTTACGTAGCCACAAGAATGCAGAGCTTCGAAAAGTCAGCATGGGAGACAAAAACTATGCAGGCCATTTTGCCCTAAACAAGATGGCAGCTAAGCAGAATGCTCGGATCCCGGCGTTGTGGTCGTCTGTTTACGAGTTGACACATTATTGGTAATCAATGCAGGGCACGTTCATTTTTTCGTAGATTTGAACGCGAAATATTTTAAGGAAGTAACAATCCTGCTTGTTTGTATTACTAAAGTGGTACTCATTCAGTGCCACTTTGCGTCACTTTGTGCCACCAAATTGTGTCACTGCTAGTGACACAATTTTTCAAAGCTGAGTTTGCTCTGCAACACAAATCTGTTCACAGAGCAAGGCTCTGAGCAAGTTTGATGCTCAGCAAAGGTCGACAAGATATCGTATTCAGATATTTAGGTCAATTTTCCCATGTCGCACCTAGAGACATCGACACTAGTTGGGTCTGGCTACAGTGCTAATTCAAAGGACTTCTCGCAGCAGTCTGGCCAGTGATGGTGATGTCAGGTACCTAAGCTTCCGAAATGGCTGCTTGCGTGTCACCGAAAATTTTGAATGGCTGCTCGTGTGTTACGAACAGAGCCACGGTACGGGGCGGTCGTGGAAACGTCCCGATATCTGTGTGAACCCGTGTCTAGAAGCACACGCCGTGTTGGGATGGCAGGGCACAGTTGGAACCAAGACTAGCTCTTTGAAACATACGGTGAATACGTTATCAGTGTGCAATCTGACTTAGCAGTTCCTTTTGCATAGTCTCTTGAGGGCAATGCCTTTAATCTGACGCAAACAAAAACAACACTAGAAAATTTTCTTGTCACTATCCTTTTCCCTTTCTCTTGCAGAAGTGAAGTAGCGTCAATATGCACAGACGTTATCCAGACGCGTTCGATTAGTCGGACGATTGGTGCTCGGTGCTCTCGTTCAAACTGTCAGTGTAGACGGTTTACGTTGCTGTCCAGAAACGGAACACAGTCAATATATTGAGGTGATTTGGAGTATCTGAGAACTTGTTTGGCGCGTTGGTGCATAACTGTGAAGGGAATGGTTGTTGCGCTATGCTCTTTCCATTTACTCTGTCCTTTTTCTGTTTTCGTTCGATCAAACGCGCATTCATTCTCTTCGCGATTCAAAGCAACGCCGTCTCTGAAGAGCTTCAGTTAACACTGAGCAGTGTTTTTTTTTTTGCTTGTATAAACACTCCAATGCAAGAACGTGGAAAGAGAACAGGCGTGTCATTAGTGCCCAACACATTGACTACACGCATAAATGATACAGAAGTTCGGGAGAGCAACGGAGGTTTGAACCGGTGAATGAGTCCTTGAACAGATGTTATCGCAGTAGTGGACGCTTCGGCATGTGGGTTTGTATTCCGCATAAGAATGGAAACTTCGATTGCTATGCATTCATCATAATGGTATCCTAGATAAGAATGAAGAACTTCAGTTGGTATGCATTCATTTTTGTTTGGTCTGCTCACACGGAAGAAATGTGAAGAATAAGAAGCACTGAACAGGCGCTCAATTCTTAATTCTTCGTCCTTGCGCCACGTGTGCTGCATCACCCAGTGATGGACTCATATTCATCGTGGCCTTGGCAAAAACAAGTTCACTTGTCGAAATATGATAGCGTCAACCCCCATCCTTTTGTTAATGTTTTTATTTCTTCAAACTGCGCCCAATAACTTCATGATTGTGTTTGGCTGTTTTTTCTGGTGCATCGGATGTGTAAAGCACCATCACAGTATAGTGGGGCTATAGACATTATAATCACTGTCTCATTTTCGTGCTGGTTATAGTAGTACGTATCCTTACATGACACATCAGCCCATTTCAGACTCCCGATGTTGCATACTTTTTGTTGTTTTATTTGGGAATAACGAAACGTGGTAAGCCTGCAAGGTCGGGCGAAAGGAGTGCTTTTACCTTCTGACAAAGTCCCTAACTCGCTGGAGCGGGAAAGATAGTGGACTATAGATTTGTAACTATAGTAGGACAGATATGTCCTAAGTTTATACAGCCTCATTTCCGAACACATTAAGAAAAACATTCCTAAAGTAGCAAACAAAGCTATTTGGTAGCGAAATATGTGGTACAACGTATGGTAAAAAAAGAAGTACAAAGGGGACATGTTCTCGCGAACGCTCGTACTAAGAAACAGTAGAAGTATTGCTCGCTATTCGGCTCGAAGTCTCAACTCAGCCTCCTCTGACGACGCGGCTGCTTATTCTCACCCTTCGCAGATGTGTTGAAGTTCGACAACAGCTTCAGCTGGTACCGGAGCAAGAAGCTTCTCTACCACTATCAGGTGCTCCCGCCGACGCCGGCGTAATCAATGGACGGTTGCCTCAACAGCCGACTTTCCAACGGCCTATTCTTCTTCATTTTCGTTTTTTCTGTTGTTTCTTTTCTTCGTGGGTATTTTCGTGCTCGCGTCGGTTGACGTCGGCAAAACTAATGTTCCGTAACTCCATCCAGCAGTTAACAATTGATAGCTTGCACATGACGTCAGGGACGCTGCTTCTTAACGTACCGGTGCTACCAACACGGGCACTGTAATGACGTCTATATGGCGCTTTAACCTGTTCAAACGTCGTAAAGATGCGGCCGGAACATTATTGGTCTCTGATCCTGAATAACGACAGAATTTACACGTCATGTGCTCACAGTCGACCTTAATGCGTGGCCACAAACCTAGCCTACCATCGCACCGGTGAAACAACATGGCGGCTTCAGTGACGTCAGGGCAATCCATCAATAAGGTGGCAGAAGGTGATGAAGGCAGGCTGTGAATATGAGCTTTTAACTCTTTGTATAAGTTTTAGCTGTTTTAGAACACGGCTACTGCGCTTACAGCACGAGAATAAAAAGAATTAGCGTTAAAAACACTAACAAGCATCGAGTGGGTGCTGGTATAAGCGAAATCTTAAACTGTCGATATAGTTAGCGTCTTGCGCATGCAAGAAAGTAACTGAGAGGAAGTTACTTAGGAAGCTTGTAAGCTATAACAGGGTCTTTCCGGATTTATTTATAGATGGTTAGTTCAAGATCTAGTATTTTCTCGTAGCGACATGTTTTTTTAGCGTTAAGTTTGTCAAGCGTCAGAAAAAAAAACGGTTTCGTGCATAGTTTAGTCCACCCGTTCTTTACAGTGGCACAGCACGTCAAAGCAACTTCGAATAACCATATAAACTGCGGAAGAGCATGAGGTTTGGAAATTCAGAAGTTATATTTTTAAGGGCATGAGTTTGGGAAGATTTCGAACGTTTACAAACCATCATATTTTTATTACATGTTTAATTGAGTGACACACTTCATTTGTAGTGCCGATACTAACTTCGTGTTCCTTTTTTCTGGCACAAAATGTGAACATTCTTCTGTAGGGATGTCGACGTAGATTTTACTGGTTGATTCGGAACAGTCTATGCTATTATTACTGAAAGAAAGAGAAGTTGTGGTTGTCTGTTTATTCACGCGACTTTATATGTTTCAATGTTATTGGTGACAAAGTGTTAGTCTAATCTACCAGAAAACAGAAACTTGCAATGCCGAGTCTTCAGCTATCCAAACAGGCACCAGACTTTATGCATGTGATAAAATTTTTAAAAAATATCTTCATCCGAATCAGCCAGTGCAACTTTCTGAAAGATTTCAAGTCTGTTCGCTGCCTTGCCACATCCAGAATTTTCTCGATGTTAGAAATACTTGCCTTCGTATGAAACCCTCCTACCCCCCCCCCCCTTTTTTTTTTCACCCTACAAATGAGTTCTCATACTTTCACTATTGCTAGAGCAACATTCCAAGTTACGAGGAGCAGTTCCATGTTCCATTCTGACAAGGTATTTTGAGATATCTAGTCCCTAGGTGTTATACTGCTGTTGTGTTAATTATAAACGATGTTGTGTTGCGGCGCTGTTTGTTGTAATCTTATGGCTACAGCTTACCTTTAAATCTTTGCGCCCGTCTCGATTACTGTCATTTTTTGCCGTGGTACAGTGCTTCTCGACTGACTAGCCCAGCTAGGAAAGTCTTTTCGGATCACATGAAGTTGGACTTTTGTGTTGCCTGGTTTTCTTAGTTGCTGTTTGTGGTGTCTTCAAACCTTCCCTTCTTTCATGGTGTACCTATTGTTCTAACTTAGGCGTGATGACCCGCTTCCAAATTTGGATTGGTCTTGCACGTAAGGAACGCAAGAGTTGTTCTTTCTGAAAAGCCGAGACTTTATATTAGTGAGCTGAAAAAAAAAACAGTGCGGGATTCATGGAGCCTGTGGGTGTTTCGGCGTCACTGTTGGGCTCTAAGTGACTTGACTTCGTTCTGCAGTCTGAGCATGTATCAACAAAAAAAACTTCAAATTTTTACGGCGCAGAAATGAGCATTGCGTAATTAACTCTATTATTGGGGGAATCAACCAAGCAGCCGTCACCCTTGCTTTCGAAAAAGACAAAATTTTCGCTGCGCATGTGGCAGCCAGAATCACGAAGGCGAGAACAGTACAACACGTGATCACTACTCACTTGAGGAGTTTATCCTTGGATCTTTTAATTACGTATTTAAAGGCCTCTGGCCTTCTCCATCTTTTGTGATTTCACTTCCCAATTGTGATTTGTGCATAGAAACATTAATAACTATGACGATGACATGGTATCTGGACAAATTTCTGGGATATTGGGAGCTAGATATAACTATGAAATAAGAAAAAACACGCGTTTATTTATTTATTTTTATTGGTTTTGAGCCACGAGAGAAAAAAGAAAGCAGTCGTCGTTCCTGACTCAGCGCAGGTGGCATTAAAGGCGCTGCCAGAGGTGCAGTGCTTTGTCAAGGTCCATCCACACACCAGCCTAAATTCCACTGAACGAGTGCACCGCTCGATGTGTTATCACAAGAGGTGTGAAACCACAGATGATATGTCGAAGATAAAAAAAGAAAAAAAAAGGATCAGCGCGTTCCGATTGGGCGAGATAAGATCCCATGTTTGTCTATGTGTTTTTTTCTCTGTTTACGTACACACCCCCGCAGAAACGTAGGTTGCCCTCCGTATACACTCTATTCGTAGACTACAATGGTCCATGGAATAAGCGTGGTACGCAAATACCCTAAAGCAACCGTCACTTGGTGCTGAAATGGATGGCGCCTGGCCTGTGATTATACTACAATATTGGCAACGAACCGCACAACTACTCGTACGGGTGCATGCGCAAGGGTGCAAAGTACCGAATGCATGCCACGGTGTTCGCTAAAACGCGCAACCAGGTTTATTTTTTGTTCTTTTTTTGTACTGCCGGATCATGTTCGCTCTTGGTGATGCCGTCGTTTGATATGTTTGTCCGATTCTCCACTTATTTCAAGCGTTCAATCTCCAGGGCATCTGTGTAGTGCGCATCTTGGAAGCGAATTTACGCGTGTTCACTGTATCACGAATGGTACTTTTTTTTCCTCTCTCTCTATTCTTCAAACTATACAATTTCTTTTCAGGCTTCGCAATAATGAAAGCTAGAATTTATTTATTTATTTATTTATTTATTTATTTATTTATTTATTCATTCATTCATTCATACTGCAGCCCTATTCAGGGCTATCGCAGGAATGGGACGTTATATAATACTAGGCAACAGAGAAAAAATACAAACAAATAATACAAATTGTGAATCAAGTACACGCGTAACAAAGCAAAAGTAAAAATGAAGTTAATTACGCGTCAGTAAGATATTCATCGACAGCAACTAAGAAGTCGGTTAGTGGTAAGGAGCGAATGCTACCAGGTAGGGAATTACACAGTTCTATTGCACGCGGAAAAAAACTGTATTTAAAGGTATTAGTACGAGCAAAGAAAGGTGTTACATTCAAAGCGTGGCAACTGCGGGTACAACTATCATCAGTACCAAACATTTACCAAGCAAGCATGATTAATCAGTATTTCAGCCTGTATGTAATGGAATATACACATCTATCTGCAGTTTCCTGCCTTCTCTTTTCTTTCTTTTTTTCCTATTTGTGTCGCTGCACATTTCTTCAGCTCGGTGTGCGACGTCGTGAGTCCTCTGACTCCTTTTTGTGAATACGTACTTGCCAGCAAATATGTTTCTTTGCTAAAGAGACACGTAAACTCCATGTTACGTTTCTCTCGTCTGCGAGTCGTGGAAAATAACAAACAGTTGCTGTGTCTCTGCAAAGAAAGCCATATACAAAAAAAGTAATACGCAGTTTACTTTTTTCCCCTAAAAGTACCTTTTTTACCGCGTACATTTGCGGCGATTTAAGGCAGGTGCAGTCACTGTTGCCTATACCTGGACCGTAACCTTGAAAATACAGTTGTTGTGAATCAAAGACAGGTAATCCATCCGAAAGGATGTCAGGACTATTGTGCGTGATGATACGCGTCAAGCATATTCATGTATTTGTTTCTTGTCTTTTTGTGTCTGTTCTGTGTCACTTTTTCGTGTTCATGTGTTTTCAATGTAGCATTGCCCACGCTGTAACAATAACGATTGTATTTGCATATGTTCGTCCATGTGATTCGGATACAGGGAGTATAGTCTGTAATGCTAAAGATATCTGTGTAATCACTAGGCTTCCCATCAACATGGCATTCATAGTGAGTGTTGCGAACATCTGTCTCGTTAGCCCACGTCTGTGACAGCAATCTTAAGGATTGATCATCCAAACAAAACGAAACAAAACATTGTGAGAACTGCGAGGGCCAAAGTGTTACAGATTTTCTTTTCTTTAACGTAAGAATAAGGTCTCGGGACATGGTGATATATTAAGCAATGCATGAAAAAGGAAGTCTCGAACAATGTAAAATTGCGAGACATGAAATATCACTCGGATACTTTCGTTACGTAAGAAACTCAATCTATCAAAAAGCCGTTTGTCTACGTGCTATGTGTTTTCCCAAGATGAGCAAATTGTCATTATTGCGAAGATGATTTGCTAGTTCCGCGATGAAAAGGACTACTTAGCTCCGTTCAACTTTAATGTAGTAATGAGTGCCTTGTGGCAAAAGGCTGAAGACTCAAGCTACCGCTGCTCTTTGAGTGCTGTACGATGGGAGTCGCTATTAATTTAGTCGATACGTTGACAGCGTAAAAAAAGGAAGAAGGGGGGATGACTTGTTGTTTTTTTTCTTGTTCATTGGAGCATTATCATTTCTGCTGTAAGCTCACTATATACGGAATGAGCACGTGGGCTCAATTAATAAATGGCTTTTAAGGTTTTTTGACGAAAAACTTTCCTGGCACTTCACATTGACACGGATATCCGCTGATTAGACATTTTCCGTACCCATCCCTTCATTTAGGCCTCGTGATGTCGTACTCTGCTTGGTGTTTCGCTAAGGTGTTTGCTTTGAAAATATTACGCAAATGTTTCGTCTGGTGTTTTAAAAAGTTCGTGAGGCGTTTCTTATTGTTTGTTGTCGAAGATTCTTCTTCAATGTTATAAACGTGCAGTTCAGTGACGTCACATCTATTTCCTCGTAACATTGATTCCAGTGATGCTTCGACTACGTCGGTATCTGTAATGTGATATAACCGCTTATGCATGTAGAAGTAGCCTCGACGGAAAGAAGGTAGTGTGAACGTGTTCAGTCGAGAATTCCCTGGCCAGGCACCGGTGCTACACTGTTGCAATCACAGATTTATAGCCCAGTGCATTTCGCACTGCGGCGATAACAATTATAAGTCGCTGCCTTTTTGAAGGAATGGCCGAGACGTTTGATAATATGGGGCATCCAGATACCAATTAAAGGATTTCCCGTTTGTTCCCATATAGATACTACAGTGGCAAAACAGCGAAATGCGGAAGTGTTCTGACTTCATTATTTGTAAACATTCATTATTTGTACAAACGATGACGTCAATCGGGATAGGTAATGAAAGATGAGTGCATGTAAATGCTCACATTTTCAAAAACTGCATACTTTACTTTATTAGCCATCGACCACTGTTGCTTAATGGCAAGCAAGCAAGGAAACTAGCTAATTCATGGAAAGACTTTTGAAAGTTGTTTCATGCGCCTTCTATTGAAGTCATTCTCAGAGAGATAGAGAGAAAGACAGAGAAAAGCGATTGCGAAAGGCGGAGATGCTAACCACCTCCATCCGGATAAGTTAAACAAGGACATGCCTACCTGACTACACGAATCTTGAAGAGGGCAGATGCGAAACAGCAAGCATAACATAGAAAATATAAATGTAAATTATAGCAAAGTAGCAGGTGATGGAAACAAGCTGATAACGAATACGAGTTGAAATGTTCGTAGGAGTTCGGGAAGTGCTGTCGACATTAGGACGTCCAACTCAAACCGAATGATGGTTGATCAACCGAAGAGTCTGCGTGTTAAACAATAGCTCGAAGTTCAATGTTGTAACAAAACTTTCGAGAATAACAGCGAAAAAAAGCAATACTGGTCTGGAGCCACTCTCTTTCTTTTTTCTTCAGAGAGTTAACGGCCAGAACTTCGTATACGTACGCGATGCTCTAAATCATACGCGCAATTATGTCGCCATGCACTGGTGACTGTGTCGGGCGCTCCCTCGACTGTTCATGCCACAAATTTGGCATGAAGCCCGTGAGCAAGTCTCAAAGCCTTGTGGTAGAGTGGCTGACATGTGATACACACTTGCGGTGATAAACCTAGCGCTGTAGTTGCAATACTCCGGGGTTCTTTGTTCTGGAGGGAAATGGAAATAGTTGCAAGGGTATGTGCGGGTAGAGTTGAGTTTGTTTTTTCTAGGACTTCGCTTCTCTGTAGAATGACGAGCCTGTACTTTCGACGGAGGTCGTGTAACACTTTGCGGTGACTATATCGAATGGCTGTGTATAGTGTGAGTGGCGGAATGGTCATTGCGTCATCCCGTCGATGGTGGTACGTATGTATAACGAACGGACTGCTGTCTTATTGAGTCGTTGCGCGAACACTGTGCTTATGAAAATAAAGTGAGCGTGTTGGTAAACACGGGTGTACGTGTCGTCTCTGGCTTTAACTCTAAAGTGTTATATGTCGTCGTCTGCCGTGCTTTAACTTACATCACTTCTGTCACGGAAGTGACGTCAGTAAAATGTGCATCAACAGGTAACAAAAAAAGAAAACACGACAATGTCGTTGATTTGAATGACCGGTGAATCAAGAACATCGCCCTCACGTCCGCGACCACAGGTACCCTGAGCTCTATGCTTTGCGCCACCAACACACGTGCACGAAGCTCTAAAGCGCGCCTGATATCTCTCACAGGTCCATCACACACTGGTCTGCGTGGGATGATGTCACCGTCTAGAAGCGAGCAAGTACTGCATCATGAGACTAACGAGTGCAGTCAGGGAGTGCGTCAGTAGTTTTAGCGCGATGGAGGCTTCGAATGTATTGCTGTTGGAAAATATATGACTGGCACAACGCACTGTACGCGATGATTCGGTTTGAGGACGACGCAGAACGTGTTTGCCCATTCGCATCGGTTAGCGTGACGACTGGTCAACGCAGTAGCACAGCTTCCACATGCACCGACGGCGTTTCTTTGTCGCCTACTGTTACGAGTGTGAACCACCGCCTAAAAGGCAATCGACAATTCTAGTATAGCGTGCGCAAGGCTGTACGTCCGGAACATGCTGCGCACTGCGTACGCTTTGCTTGAGGCTGTCTCCTACACTATCAGCTGGCATTTGTTCACCGTGCGCAATGTCCGAAACGTGGATTGTGCTGGAGCGTCAACAAGTTTGCCTTTGAATGTGGCTTCGCGTAGTCCGGGGTCGAATCATTAAGTTGTAAGCCGTGACAATCGTCGACGCAACTCACAAGTCAAGGCACGAGATAAACCGAGCCTTTGCGACGCCTAGTAATAATTTGGGGCTTTGGGCTAGTCGAATTTCCATTTTTTTGTTATGGCTGTGCAGCGCGAGGAAACCTTCGAGACAGATAGCTAGACGTCAAAATGAGCTCTCAGCTTAGGAGGAGTATACAACATCAGTAATGAGAAATTTCAGAGGTTTGGAAGCGACCGCTTTTCTGCAATAACCGCTTCTACCAATGCAATGACTTTTATTTAGTTTCTCTTCAGGGCACCCTATTAAGATTTTTCCTGTCACTTCTGAGAGCTGGCAAAAGCTATCGGAATTGGAAAAGGCCCCCACTTTCTCATACCAGGACGTTACTTTGGTTTGCTAGAATATTTTCATTCTAATTTTTTGCATAGTGAGTTACTTTCTCCGCCTGTGAAGATCCTTAAGCGGTGAGGAGTGGTTGGAGAATTAGGTTGATTTTGGCCGAGGATAGTGGCCTGTGAGGTTACTCTTTCGTGAGGTTGCTGTGTGTTGTGGGATCTCCTGTAATCTTTGTACATATTCGTAAGAGTTGCCGGAGGTCAAGGCGTCCATTGTTTTCTACAGACGATTTGTATAAACTGAAGAAAACAAGAAGAGAATGGAAAAAGGATTGCTAAACGCTAAATGCATAATGACTCCCGCCATTCAGCTACGTCTTCTAGGAATACTAGCTCTTTCACTTATATATGAGCTTTCGTCCCGGACCGTGCACTTTGCTGGCAGAATTATTAGCCTTCCCACGAGGGTTATCCGACAGCAGAAAAATCGCCTTGGCTTGGCCGAACACCCTGTAGGTGCACCGAGATGCGCTAACCATCCCCAGGATGCAAAATAAGGCCTCATCAAGGGTGAGGCCCAATGGACGACTTTATGCACTTCTATAGTAGAGTACCTAGTACTCAAAAGTGTTAACAACATTTCTAAACACACAACGCATGGTTAGAACAAACCCTTTCATTTCTAACATTCAGAATATTTTTGCAGGTGGTCATTCAGACATCTGCGCCCCGCCGCGGTGGTCTAGTGGCTAAGGTACTCGGCTGCTGACCTGCAGGGCATGTGTTCGAATCCCGGCTGCGGCGGCTGCATTTCCGATGGAGACAGAAATGTTGTAGGCCCGTGTGCTCAGATTTGGGTGCACGTTAAAGAACCCCAGGTGGTCTAAATTTCCGGAGCCCTCCACTACGGCGTCTCTCATAATCATATAGTGGTTTTGGGACGTTAAACCCCACATATCAATCAATTCAGACATCTGCCGGTTAGATCCACGTACCAACCGCCACAGTTCATAGTTTTACAACTTCTATACGACACTTCGCGTACAATCCACAAATGCGTTGTAGTGCTTCCCGCTACGATCAGGTATTTTTTTCTCTATAGAAATGCTTTGGTGACAAAATGTCCGGCGTGCAGGAACTGGCAGCGTGTGGTCGTGGTGTAATGTGCTCTGGCGTTGGGTTCAAACTACTCGCACGCGCTACAACTCAGGGGTAACGACAAAATTCTCACGAACTTCACTCGCTGCCATTCCCACCATGCTGCAGTTGATCGCGGCCATCTTGTTTTTTTTCTGCTCTCGGCAGGTCGAGATCTCGCGATAGAGCCGCCGCCGACTTGCACTAAAGCTGAAGTATAGGTGCAGCGACAGTGGTGAGATCCAGCGTGAGCATCCTCTTCGTGCGTAAACGTAAGCACCTCGCCTAGGTTGAGCACGTGCACAGTCTCGCTCCCATAATGACGTTTAAAGGCGAATGCCGCGAAGTGTCCAGTGTTGCGAGAGAGGCGCCAGCGGTTGGCGGAACACCTTCTCTCGTTCACGGCTGAAGGTACGAGCCCTGCCTTTCGGGTTCCTGAAGCACTCTGTCGTATACATGCATGAAATAAGGCGTACGTTACCCTATTACTGAGCAGCGCACGCCTTGGCGTTTGTCTCCTCAGACGACGACGCTTCGAATCAGCGCGCATCGAGTACCAGGATATATGACGTGCTTTTTGATCTCATTTTTGTTCGGGATTCACTCTTTGCTATATCCGGCTGTATGTTAACTACTTCAGCTGTCACACTCAGGTTAGTCGTCGGAATTTTCCCCATGTCCAACTACTATAGCTGCCAAACATCGATATACATTGTTGTACAAGCTCTCATGCATCAATGCACCATAAACAATTCACTACTGCTGTGAAGTACGGTTCATTTACGTGTTATTCCGACAAAGAAGAGATGTACCCTGTTTCATTTTAAATGCGAAGCAATTCTTAGCGAACTTCGGCGACTTTGAGCGTATCTATCTATCTATGTAGCCGCTTACGTTTGGGTGCTCTCGTTTGGTTCATGCCTTAACTTGGCGTAAAGCACCATTAGCATGTGAGGGTAATATGGTTTGATGATTATGACGTGTTGGTCAAGGCATGAACAATGTCACAATCCCGTCGCGTACGTCGTCAAACATTTCCAGTCAGACAGTGGCATATACCCATTGGTGAGTATGTGCCGCTGGTATGCGGGTATGCCACAGGTGATAGACACTCAGTATCTACCCAGGAACGACGAGAAGACACAGGGGCAATTTTAACTCGACATCGGTAGCGTCGACCCAACGAAAGCATAGAATAAATGTCATTGTTAAAAAAAACTTGATGTAGGCAGCGTTGACCATCGACGAATGTAAATAATAAATTTCGTGGTCCCAGCAAGAATCCAACCCATGAATTCTGTGTGGCAGTCAAGCATTCTACCACATATCTACGCCAGGTCTCGAAACTAAGGTTCAAAGAGACGCTAATCTTCGTACAACGTCAATAGCAGCTGCAGTGCTGCCTGCCCAATTTTATAAAGATTACATATGTACTCCTTTCATACGTTGGGTTAACGCCAATTGTGCTTAGGTGCCATGCGCTGAAGTTGATTTATGTATCAATGTCCAGGGCCAGCATCTTCGCGAGCATCAGCGCTTCATATCAGCTTCTGATGTTGCTAATACGCATGTTCCAGTTGACATTGTTGCGCAAGTGCAAAGAACTGGTTATATAAACATCTGCAATTCTTCAAGTATTTAGCGTCATTTCATGACGTGTCGCTGGATAAAATAAATCGCAACACGGTGACCTTCCCTCCGCATAACGTCGATTCCCAGGTACGTGGGATCTGCCGAATTTTATACGCGTTCATTCTACTGTGGTTCAACTGAATGCTTGGTTAGTGTTGCAAAACTCTCGGCTTTCTCGTGTAAACCATGCTGTTCGCTCAACAAGACAGTTACTTCTCCCGTAGGCCGGTTTTCACGAACGGCGTAGGCCACGCGGCCAGCCGCAGTAGTCGGGTGGCAGTATACGGCATATGATGCGCTTGTTTCTTTGCCGATGGCAAAGAAACAAGCGCACCATATGCCTTGTGGGCATAAAAAAGGACAGTGATGCAGACGCAAGACAAGTTTGATGCATACCGAAAGTATTCCTTGCGAGCAAGGTCACACCGGCCCTTAAGCATTAGTCTATAAGTGATTAGAAGGTGAATGTCATGCATCTTCTGTTTCTTAATCAATCGTATTGATCGTTCACATTCTATCTTTGCATTGCCTCTATAGGCTTTCATCGCTTCACGTAATTTTGCACTGTTTGCGGGATCGGATGCATTAAAAGCTTTCTTAAAAATCGACTACTGGCACATTTTTTTTTAGATAACCGACGAAACAGACATGGACAGAACTAGCTCAAACCCACTCACTGTTGAGCTTCGTTAAAGCTCGCGTGGTTCTACTTTGCCTCCGGGATCTGAACGCACTTAAACAGATGAAATCATCTTACGTCACAATGACGTCACAATCTTTGGCGACCTGTGGTAACGTCATAAAGGGACGCCATCTCTTGACGATTTATTCCATCGCTGGCTTTCACGCTGGCGGTCCCGTTCTATGTGTGGTGAAGCTAGTAAAACTTAAAAAAGACTAGTACGTGCGCGCTAATTGCACTTAGGTGTAGTGTGTGGCAATGACGAGTTTTATGTTAACACAACTAGACTTGAAATTCACCGTGTGCTGTGATATGTCTGATAATCCCGGTATGTTAAGCGGATTACGGTCTTCTACGTACGGACGTTGTTGTATACTCAGTTCTGAGTTGGCACATACATCCTGCATCTACTTCGCTGTCAGGTCTAAAGGTAAGAGCTTGTCAAACCTGCGAATCAGGTTTTTTTTTCCTAATCGTTTGTCCAGAGGAAGACCAACAGTTAATAAATAGCCGAAGGCAATGCCTAAAGTTTGCGCAACTGCCACTGAAGTTGCAAAGAGATGCTTATCTCGTGAACACAGCTTTTTTTTCTGCTTTTGCTTTTCTAGGCCTCTTATAGGGCCCACCAATATTGTTTTCCCAAGAAGCAGTCGCGCAACTGCTTTTATTCTTTCTCATCGACTTTCTGGTAGCCCTCGTGCTTGCTTCGTTTATGTTGGCTCAGGTGCACGAGGTCCTGGACTGTACGAAGGAAGCTTTCCTCCACGAAGGTGAACAAACATGACGGACAAGAACTTGCCCTCAGCCGTGCTTGTACAAACGAGCGAGATGGCGAGGCCATAGCACGCACGTGCCTTAAAATGCGGGAGCTCTGACACGCTTCAAACGAAATTGCAAACGGACGACCGGATAAAAGTTGGACGAGTTATCTTGACCGTTGTGCCAAAGGCATGCGCTTACTTATGGTGTACCGCTGCATTGTGTTGTTTGTAAATACGTCAAGGCAGCACTTTGGTAACAGTTCCAGACTATCTTCAAGGGCGAGACTTATGCGGTATATTGTTGGCGCTCGCATTGTTTTCTATCCTTTCATGATCGCCTATCGCGCCTATCAGGGAGATATATTTAAGAGAGATGGGATGCGAAATGGTTAACCGGAAAAAAATATCACAAAATATCTGGTTGGCTACCCTACAAGCTATACGAACTCGAGTGATCTCAAACATAATCATTTTTTGTGTATTTGTGAGAGGGGGGAGGGGGCATGTGGTCCCCTTATGATGAAACACGATGGTGGAACAAACATTGAGAATTGGCATCCAGGATTTAGCCCCGTGTCCACAAAGGTTCCTCGACTCAAATTCAGTCCTTCACTTGACCGAGTTGAGCTGAGCGGTGCTACTCGTTGAACATGACGCCATGCTCCTTAAACATCACGGCATATTCACGAAGTGAATGATGATGAGTGGGCGAAGCAGGAGAATTGATCGGTGTTACCGTGAATCTCCCGCTACATTAGAGAGTTTTCGAATAGGGGCCCCAAATTTTGCAGCCCCAAAGAAATGGCGTTAAGCCCACTGCGCGTGCGCGGAACCCGAACCGCGTTTGGGTTTTGGTTTGGGGACACTAGGGAGTTTTCGAGCTTTTGGGGCCCCGAAGAAATAGCCTCAGGGCCACCGCGCACGCGCAAAACCCAAACTGCATTGCTTTTGGGTTTGGGGACGCTATTTCTTGAATTTAGCGGGAGCCCCAAAGCTTGAACCAAAGCGTCAGACAAGCATGATGGCGCCTACTGAAGCGACATAACCAAGAATTGGGAGAGTGTCTAAGGCGCCGCAGACCCTATTCGAAAACTTCGCTCCTGCTTGACCCCAATCGTGCTTACGCAAAGAGATTTCGGGACCCAAACTTTTGGGACCCCTATTCGAAAACTCCCTACTATTTCTCGAATTTAGCGGGAGCCCCAAAATCTGCCCCAAAAGATTTGGGTCAGACTAACGCGACGGCCCCCACTGAAGTGACGACTCTCTATTGACCACTCACGCACGTGAATAAGTGACAGAGGGGTGTACAGTTATATGCAATGTTTGTTGGTCATAAATTGTATGTTGCATTTAGTTGAGAATTTGGTTTTGACTTCAGTGTTGCTGCGTTGTGGTATCAGATATAGCCTGAAGTTGGCAAGGACGAGGTCGGCGCACGTTGCCATGGTGGTTGTTGCCGTTCATACGAAATACATCGTGGAGTATATCAAGACGTCATCTAATGCACAAGTCAGTCGTTGTCCGTGATCATCATCGTCAACTGCGTTATCGTCATAGACATGAGGTTTAGTGGGTACATTGAAGGGGCTGTGCCGTGATGGCAGAAAGAGAATGTGTGGTCTGGAACGCATTTGTTCTTCATCATTGTCATCGAGAGACGACGGCGGACATCGGTCGACCCTAAGTCATCCCTAATAATCACTCGCATTATCACTTGGACGTAGTGACTCGTTCCGTCTAGAGATGGTGCTCCCGCCGCCTTTCTAAAGTGATTGTGGAGCATTGAATGAAAGAGCGTTCTGGATACGGTGGTTAGTCACTGTGGATATCACTAAAGATGCGTTGCTCGAATTTTAACGCCAAATCCATCAAAAAATGATACGTATACGAGATATGCGAAAAAGCTTCTTTCAGATCACAGTGTTGGCGAACGCATTTTGTTTAATCTAACCAAGAGGCTTTAGTTCAATCTACCCCCACCCCTCCCTCTCTCCTTCCAATAATGCCAGTGTCCGAGCCCACTCTGAGACTAAATTTTGTGGCTGTGGTCTGGTCACTGATGTGGGCTTGAAACCCCTGACGTAGAGTATCGACGACGCTGTCCGAAATATGAACACAACCTAAGTTTGATAACGTTGCGCTTAAAACACTGCCTTGCGGCACACCTTGTACGACGTTCAGATGGGGCACCATCCTCGGTCACCGCAAAGAAACGGTGACAGTTAAGTAGCTGTTGTGTCTATAATGATACGCGTATAATTTATACTTAGATGTGTACTCTACTGTGGGTGAGCACTACGACATCCCATCGGCTGGGTTGCTATTTTAAAATGAAAATGCGACGACGACTTTCTTTGTGAAGTCCATGACGAAGCATGTTTGTATTGATTGCACGTTGAGTTGCCCGTCGAGGCGTACGTTTGGGCACAAGCCAACATGAAACCTGGGGGATTTGAAAACAACGAAGGAAAGGTGAACCCGTCCGCTATAGAGATAAGCAAAAAAACAGTGAGAGTATTGCTGGGATAAATTCATAGAAAGAAGACAAGAATAGTGAATTAATTAAGGTTATTCTGCCTCCAGGGGCATATAGCTGGGCTCACAATTAGCGCTTTTTATCTATAGGGTAAAATCGACTTATTCCAGGAAGTCAAGCCATTAAGCCAAGTTTGAAGAAGTACTTCTTTTTTTTCGAGGTGGACGGTGCACATGTCACCACCCCTATACAAACGGGTGGTCTAGCATTCGTTCATCCGTCCTTTTGCACTGCAAGTTAACACATAGACGCGTCGAGCGCGTCTGTGTATTATCTTGTAGTGCGGTACATTTTCTCCCTTATCGCGACGGGCTGATGAAGCGTGTAGTCATCTTTGACTGAACTAGGATATGCGATAACGTTGAATCACTGTGAATCAGTTATCTCGCACTTTCCTAGATCAATGAAAACCGTGCTGCAGCTCGACAACCTTTGTTGAACCCTGGCAGTCTTTCAGTGTGAACAATCTATTTGCATTGTCAGTGATCACCGCGTGTGGTCTTGTACACACAACGGAATACCGTATTAAATGCGAAACATTTCTTAGCGAATTTCGGCGACTTGCGAGTATCTATCTATCTATCTATCTATCTATCTATCTATCTATCTATCTATCTATCTATCTATCTACCGATCTATCTATCTATCTATCTATCTATCTATCTGTCTATCTATCTATCTATCTAGCCGCCTATGACTTTTAGATCTCCTGGCCGTTTCGATAATGGTATCGATACCAAACATAGTATGGCATAACATGACTGTATGAAGAACACATTTGTCTAGTCATAAGAAAATCATGACATGGATGTCATGATTTACATTTCATTGTCCTGCAGCTCATGCGGTGGTTTCGTTCACATGGCATGTTGCAAAACTGGTACGGTAATACATGATTGCATAGCAAACACAAACGACAGATCATGACATGAAAATCATCACATTCGTGTCATGTAACAACATGACCACATGCTACGCTCATGATGCGCTGGCGGCGGTTTCTCTAGCGCCACCTATGCCAAATTTGGTATTACAGGACGTGAATGAGTGACGAAGGTATGATACTGATGCAAACACGATAAACATGAGATGCGTGTCATGTAACAACATGACTACATGCTACGCTCATGATGCGCTCGCGGCCATTTCGCTAGCTTCACATGTACCAAACTCGGTATTACGTGACGCGAACGGATGACATAGGTAAAGGACACGTCCAAACATGATAATCATGACACGGAAGTCATGTACGGCAACATTTACCTCCGCCTCGTAACGTTGTGCTGGGTTTAAAGTGACACAATCAACATTTCTCATTCATGCTGCGCATATCATCGATTCCCACTGTACGTGGAATCTGCCCATTTTTCCGCAAGCAAGATGAAATGGTATTATGATTGCCTATTGTTCCATCCTCGATTTCCAAGTTCTTTTTCTAAATACCTAAAAAGCTGCAACAACTTCAATAAATATTCGTTTTGCTTGCGTGTCACAACCGCATAAATAGCGCTCAAGCATGATTATTTTTCATCCGATTTTTGTACCGCTTAGCCTAGCCGACATAAGCCCTTGCTAATGACGGCTCCTCGTAAGCAAGCCAATTGGTTAGTTGAATTCTCGTTAGTTAGATACATTGTCAGAATGAAGTGTCTTCGATATCGGCTGCTACGTTCAACCAGAAATCGTCATAGCTGGTTGCATACAGTCCAAAAAGCTTTCCTGAGGAACTGCGCACTTACCCCGAAGAGCGCTCTTTGCTCCTCCAAAAGACTAAATGTGCACAAATTAAGGGTCGCACTTGACACGGCAAGGAGGAACACTTTCTTGCGAAGTAGTAGCCGAGAGAGGGCGGTTATGCTCCTTCGCAGTTACTACCAAAATGGTGCAACAGATGGGGTAAGTTATAATTATACCTCTAAAGGAGCAACCTTGATACCCATCTTCCTCCTTCGCTTCTTGGAGAGCAGAATGTATTGTTGATGTCGAGGAAGACATCGTCTTCAAGTACTCCTGTGCAACATATTCGTCTACAAGTGAACTGTTGTATATTTGTAAGCAGGGCGGCTGTGCACTCGCACGCGCATGGTCACCAACGCAGTGTGACAAGGAAATCAGAGCTTAAAAAGTGTTGCATGAGTGAACACATAAATGACTCTATTTGGCAGGATTAACATACTGCCGTATTTGTGAGGGTGGGAAGCGACAGAGCATCAATAGATGATTGAGCATCAGTACTTCCATGGTCCAGCGTATAGGGCATGGTCTCTGCATACGGGGCTCAACGCTGCGTAAAGCACCATGAGTATCGCTATCACTGCTCACCAGCCAACCCATCGCCATATTAGTCAGCCAATTACATCATTTGTGCTAGCATTACTTACTTCGAAAATCAATTGAAAAATCACAATTACACTAAATGGCATTACAGGGATTTCATTCTGCAAAACACTATCAAGGCACTCCTGGCGCTTGATCGACATTTGAACATGTAACATGTCAGAGCATCACCTGACCATCGTTACTCTTGGTTTATTGAGCTTGTTAAAACTGTTATCGCTGAAACAAGGCTATTAAGCCTATCCGCAAATATCAGTCAATGACAATAGAGTAGACTTCGAGACATAACGCAAAAACATGAAGGCTTGCTTTCCTTCTGCCCTTACGCATCAGTGTGCCGTAGTGTACATCAATGTGCCGCAGATGCCATAGAAGTAACACCCAGAGCAGCTAAATTTAGCTTCCTTTCCCTTCATTTCAGCCACTTCCAACACATGAGTATCGTTGCCTTTGACGCAATTGAGAACCTCAAATCAGTCACGTTTACTATACAGCTGCGTAAAGAAAGGGAAAAAAAAGCTTGCGATTCGGAAAAGGTACGTGAACGTTTTGCAAAAGATACGTTTATCTCCTACGGCAACGTTGTCCCTCAAAGCTCACGGCCACTTTGCGCAATGCGGAGAAGTAGTAACACACGGTGCGCAATCGGCTGGCTTTCCGCTTTGGCCAACGCGGCGGAGGAAGGGCCGCCTCTCGTCAAGGACAGCGGAAGCGGAGCGAAGCGTCTGGCCACTGTGATGCAAACAAAAACGCGAACACGTCTCCCCGTCTCGGTCGACGAGCAGACGACCCCGTCGACGGAACGGAGCAACACCAGCGGGGCGCTATTGTTCGGCGTGGCTACTGTAGTTACGGACAACGCGTCTGACCGGCTTTTGAGAACGGCACTGGCGGTAGTGGCCAGGGCCTATTAACCAGAGGTTACTTCCGCCGCTGCTTCGAGACGAGCGTCGATATTATCGTTTGTGCGCGGGTGATTTGTGTTACCGGCATCTTCGCACCAATTGCCTGGAGTAAGGACTGACTGACACACTTGACGGGCTTCGTTGGTGTACAGAGCGTGACAGAAAAGGAAGATGAGCGGTCACCTCGGAGACCTGAGCCCGACGCAGGAGGCGGCTCTCAGAAACGTGAGTTTTATGCCCTCAGTTTATGTCGCGAGCAAAAAAAAAAAAAGGCGGGTCGCTTTTCTACGCCTATTTCGTTGAAGAACCATCATTCCTGAGTGATCAGTAGTTCTATTCCTGGCCTCAGCTTATGTAGCCCTTTCCTTCATACATTGTCAGGACGAGTGTCCCGTGGATAGATCATTCATTAAACCGTAATCTCTTTAGCCAGCGGAATCGCTCTTTAAGCAGCATTGTAATGTGATGTGCTGATCATATGGGAGCCTACTTGTAGTGAATTTTCACTTTTGGTACTTTTAGTACGTTCACGCTGTGCGCGTTTATTGAGGTCCCTTTTTTTTTTATTCGCGCACACCCACGAACGTTCAAACTCTCAGAGCGTGTTTGCATGCAGGGTTGCTCTTGTGGTTGTAGGCCCGTGTACTCAGATTTGGGTGCACGTTAAAGAACCCCAGGTGGTCGAAATTTCCGGAGTCCTCCACTACGGCGTCTCTCATAATCATCAGTGGTTTTGGGACGTTAAACCCCACATATCAATCAATCAATTGCTCTTGTGGTCAGCTTTTTTTGTCTATAATAACTATTGTTTTTCTTTTTTCCATCTAGTCAATCATGTGAATTTGTGTGCACAGTGTGTAGACGCTTGTCCCATTAGGCCTTATTTACTTCGTAGTTTGACAACCCGTGTAGCCTACACCTGTGTCCACATTTACGAACAACAAACAGCAATTACTTCAGGGTCTTCAAGCGAAAAGAAGAAGCAAGAAAGTAAGGGATTGAAGCAAGCGAGGGAAGTGGCGTGTGACTCGAACGTTGTACAGGTCCTTCGTAGCTCGAATACCAAGGCGCAAAAGTTTTATCTGGCAGTTTAAGTCTATTCAGTACGCACACACCAGGAAACGCTGGACGAGCCGGCTCCACTTAACGATTTACCACTTAAACGAACAGCCTATGAACGTCCTTTTCGCGAATTACGATGAGACTTTTCAAGTGTAACGTTAGAATTCTGTGCTAACAATGAAAAAAAAAGTAAGTGTCGACTGGCCGCATGATTTTCCATTGTCGCTATGTGCGGTGCGCGCTACATGGCTTCAACGCGATGCGCCACATTAGTTGAGAAAGGGAATACTCGAAAAGCGACGCATCGATGCGTTCACTCTTCGTCAGAGATCCGGGAAAATGCGAATCGCTTCATCCTCAGTCTATGTCTCTGAGCACGGAAAAAATAAAAAAAAAACATCGTATTCACTTCACTTCCCATGGATTCAGAACCTTACATTATACCGCAGCGAAGCGTATTACGCAACCCTTCGTGCCCGAAAGAAAAGGGTCTTGCCGATATTCATTTGCAATGCGATTACGTACAGCAAGACCAAGTTTCTTCTGAGTGCTGGCTGGCTGTACGAGTTTGTTCAGGAATGATGGCGCAATGGCGTTGGTCGCCAGGTTTTAACGTAATATAGGGTAGTAGTTTTAGATGAAAAAAGTATCATTCCGTGGTAAGAGTGGGAGGGAAGCTAAGTTGGTATCATATAAAACAGCTTTGGAAAAGTTATTAAGCGTACGGACGCGCCTTGCATTGTCACTATTTGGCGTGCGTCATGACGTCACCATTCTCTGTGCTATAGTGTACCGGCCCCTATTTCTCGAATATAGCCACCGTCAACTAAGCCGGCCGCCTAGGTTTCAATGCGTAGACGTTTTAAATGCGCAAACGGGAATAGCTTCTTTTTGGTTTCATGGAGGACAGAGCTTATGCTAAGACACCGATACGGCTCGCCGATGCGCAAATCCGACCAAGTCAAATCCTGAAAATCCAATATTAAAGCACTGTAACAAGAAGTGTTTTCACATCGTATTTTGCGCTCACGTGGCGTAATAATAAAATCAGGAAAAACGTTCGTACGCTTCCACAGACACCTCCAGTTAATAATGTTTCTTCCTCGTTTATTTTTTCGATTTTCTCAGCCTTGTTAGCTTACTGCTTTGGCCGTTGTGCGCCTGAGCTCACAGACGTATAGGATCATTTTCTGGCCACGTTTAGAAGAAATAAAATGCATACAAAAAACACAAATAAACGACACATGAACTTTAAATGCACATTCAAAAGCATTACGTTTTTTTTTCAATGTTCAATGTTAATATAATCTTGAATCTCTCTACCATGGCTTGCTTCGTAATGGAATTCTGCTTCTAGCTCATAATTTTTCAAGCTTCATTACACTCGTATCTATGCGAAAATAAATTGCATGAAAAGTAAAAAGAAAGTTCGGTTGTCCGAATATTTGTTGTGATGGCAGCCGTATCGAGTAATAAAAAAAAAATCTTGATGAAAGACACTTGTTCCTTTCTACTCTAATTGCTCATTTGTCATCATAAGAACTGTCTTATCGAACGTATTCCTATATAACGAGTGACCATTCTATTCTACGGAAGGGCTATTTTGAGATGTTGAGCTGCGTCGGTAAGCGTGACATACACGTGCCTAAGGTCGTGGTTTATCAGGATGACCTCGCGCGCTACTCTTTCGCCGCGATAACAAGTGTGCGTTCACTTCCCCTTTTGATTTTGTGGCCGCCGATTTCATTCAGCGGAATACTACTGTTTCTGTTTATTGGCAGTTTCGCTACTCTTGGCAACTTGTGCGTATTCCCCTGCCCGCTGTGGTCACACTTAGAATTAAAACGAAATACAAGAACTGCCGTGTGCGTAGATCCTCACAGGAAGACTCATGAATGGTTGCTTCTGAACGGCACACGCCTGTTTCTTCTTTTTTTTTTGTCTGCGCATTTGAAGCTCTTATAGCTTTTCTTGATGTCTTCTTTTTTTCATGTTAGCGTGACCGGTTTCGGGCGAAACAGCAATTTTGTGAATTTACGGCGCTTGTGTCACGCCTACCACTTATCAGCTCAAGTCGTGAGCATAATGACACATGCCCCCTCCACCACGCGCGATGAGGTTGTATGACGACGAAAGGTGTATTTGAGGCACGCATCAACACTGGTTGAACATAAACATGTTAAACACTTTCTGGCGGCTGGCAGGCACGTTTTTCACAATCTCTATGAAGGTCAGTGGGTTTCCCACAACGCTGATAATTTTGCCCGAAGATGTATGTCATGAGAGCCAATGAGTTGAGTCGCTCGGAGCTTTGTCACAACGCTTACTGAGTGTCGTGGCGGAATCGAGCTATTCACATTCACAATCATAATCAACAAAATATTTCTGCCGAACTTATCGATCATTGGCCCCTATCCCAATGATAACCGATTTGTCACGTCGCGGGAATCAGCGGCTTTGTCGAAAATGCCCGCGCAGACAAAGTGAAGTACACTTCACGTTTGAAAAAGTATTTTTTGAGCCAGTCATTTCTCGTGATAACGACTACATCACGACAGGCATATCGAAGGCGACTGGGCGAAGGGCAAATGATAAAGGATTGAAAGGGAGATCTGTTTAGTGTTGATTGTTATTGTCAGTGCAAATAGCGTGATTGTTCCCTGATACTGACTATGCGTTGCGACAACGGAGCAAGTATTTTGAGAGGAATCCAATGAGTGCACCACACTGACAGAGCTAACCACTTGAATTTTCGCGATATAGAAAAAATTAAAAAAGTTAAAAGAACCACTGCGATTACGCTTTCGTGTTTTTGTGTGATTGTAACTTGTCGGGAAGAGGCGCGGAGACCGAATTATTCATCGCTTGCTTCTTCGAATGTCTTCGCTATAGTTTTCTCACTTATCATTCCGTTCGATGGTTTTCTTGAATGTATAGAATCGCACTTGAGCACTCGTAAAACGCCCAGTGCTCGTGAGATAAGGCGTGGTGGAAGACCGCGAAAACATGTCGTCCTCTCAACTTCGCTACCTGAGTCAGTCAATGCGCGATAAAAGTGAAGCCCGCAAAGTGGATCGATCGAGAATATACGGCACTGAAGTGAGGAGATGTAAGTGCTCCTGCATCGAAGCTTCAGTGAACTTACGGCAGACTCTCATACTGCAGAAGAACTGGCATGTGAGTCACTTGTTCATGGGGCGCTAGAATGAAACTAGTTCAAGGGTCCGCCATTTTTTTTAGACATAGAGGCAACTTGCGTGAAGCTGACAAAGTAGACCAGATGTAAAAGCGGGAAAGAGGGGAAAGGTGTCGCAGACAATAGATTGAAAAGTTCAGTGAATGAACAATAATGTAGAAAACTGGAATAGAAGTTATGTTTATTTTTGACGTGCATATCACAATGGCTCCAATGATTAAACGATTCAACGTATCGCCACGAAAGGGGACAATTAACCTAATCAGGCCTTCGGTCCCAATGCAGTATAGCGGCACCTTTTGCGCTTGATCACTAGCGCGAGCTATTGAACTTGAATAATTAAAGTTCCTTCCTCCATCTATATGTCACTAGGGTGCAGTTTACTTGTTTACATTGTTTGTAAGGCCAAAGGGAATCTATCTTTGTTCAGTTCTTTAATAAGGCCCCAGATCTTAATCATTATTAGTAGTAGCAATCAATATACCCCAAGCTTTGTTGCACTCAACTTTAGTGATGTTTATGCTTCTCATTTACATCGTAAAGGCGTTAAAGAGGTGCGTAGCATTTGGACTCAGGAAAATCTGAGGCATTGGCAACTCTTCCTCTGTCCAGAGTAATCTGCGGTGTCTCGATAAGTGTGCCTTGATGTCCAGCAATTTGCTTCCACTATTCTTTCACTATACTACGCGTTCTTTCGTTATGCAATCAACTGCGGATAAGAGAGGGATATGGTATGAAGAAAGGCAGGGAGGTTAACCGGAAAGCAAATATCTTGTTTGCTACTCTGCACTGGGTAAGGGAAAAGGGGAGACAGAGAAGTAAAGAAGAGATAGTGTCAGAGAAAAATGGGGAACGAAAAATACAAACGCCGTAATAGCGGCATATTATTCAAATGGAAGGCCACGCCAGGTCAGTCTTCGCGCGTCATGTGGTTAGCCGCATGCAAATAAGTTAATTAAAAACACTAGCACGCTGAAAATATGGAGCAGCAGCTGTGTCTTCTAAGCTACTAGACATACAAAAAAATCTCGGCGGCAATTCAAGCATCGCTCTTGAATCGCTGCCGTTAAATGTTGCGGAATGCACCCTCAAACGAGAGCTCGACGTGGTGACGTAACGCAATTGCTTCGGATTCAGCGCGCTTGTGCAAGATGCGAGAGAGACAAATTTTCTGCTATTATCATTGCGTTCTTGTTCTCTCGTTGCTTTGCATGGTACCAACCGGTCACCCGTGCGAGATGTGTAATCTCCTGCGTGCGGGCTCCCAAATGATCAAGCTGGGAAGAAGAGAACAATCGGCCAGCAATCTTTGTTCTATAGGCGTGGTTTGCTAGCGGTCCTGAACAAAAGAAATTACGCGATAACGCGTGTGCATTTTCGCCTTCTTTCAGCGTAATCAATGGGCGGAGTGTATACGCGCACGCCGGCAGAAAAGGAGGACCGCGCTCCGGCTGACCCTGTTTACCTGACAGCCGCGGTAATTCGGCGACTGCGTAACAACCCTCTGTCCGCAATTCTCCGCGTGGAACCGTGGCACTCTTTGAATTTTGCTTCTTTTCGTTTTTCTTCTTCGTCTTCTTTTACGCTGTGCACTCAGAAGGCGGCCGGCGTACGCATAGGACGACGCACTGAAGTCGTCGCAGGCGAAAGGACGACGTACAGGGCCGCCTGTATGTCGCACGACCACACTAGTTTCTTTTTTTTTGTTTCTTTTTTTCTGTGAGTACGATGGGTGAGACGACCGCTGTTTGTATCGATACAGGAAGCGCCTTTGATCGCTGATGAATCGCGTTCAACGTCGACCGGTGCATTCGGTGTATAGGATCCGTGGTGGCGCGTGTTCTGTTACTGAAAGGTCGCTGCATTTGATCTGGATGCGTCAGGAGGACACGCTATCGACGAACTTCAGACGCTGTTATCCGTATGCCCGCGGAGGGCCTAAAGGAAAGAAAAAGGAGAAAACACGAGAGTGGCGTGGTAAATGTATTAGAGAGAAACAAACCTACAGGCGACTGTCAAAGTGAAGTGAGTTGAACGGAACACGTGCGAATGCTTATGGGCTTTAATATTTTATGTCAGGCGAGTCTTGCACGATGAAATATTACCGTCAGATTATACAACGAGCCTAAATAAGAGTGTCACTGAATGTGAAAGTATAAAAGGGGCATTTCGCTGTACAATCAAACAAGTAGAAATGAAGTTATGTGGAGCAACGCATGCAAAACGATTGCCAGGCCGTCGGCATAGACACTGTGCATTGTCATATAACATCAGAGTGCACGTTGGCGGCATGATTGAAACCTGGGGTTGGTACGAGTCATAACAAGAGTAACTAACTAAAACAAAACGCACACAAGAAATGTTACCAACAACACTGCCAGTATCCAGCCTAAGGTATACCAAAATCCGTATCGTTTCTTTCTTCGCTTCACTCCCATGAAAATGCGGCCGCCACAATGAAGGTTTAGCTAGCGACCTCGAGATTAAAGCTGCAATCTATTTCCCTAGGCTTCTGTAGCCGGCAAAGAAAGAATATATCACGGTTAGTCGAGGTGGTATTGGGAAAAGATTCCTGCGAATGAACTTGTATTACACTTAATTACTTCATCAATAGCCATGTCTGCTTTCACCCTTTCTTCCCTCCTCGCCCCCCATAAACACAGTCCCCCACCCCCACCCCCTTTTTTTTTTTGTAAAACAGATTAGTTCTGCAGCTAGGATTGATTTCGCCAAGCGAGCCGAAGGTACGCCTACCACTACATGCGCCATCACCCGCCGGGGTAGATTTGCCAGTGGTGGCTTTCAGCTACCATGTATGACGTCACCAGGTAATCGGTCAATGCAGCGCATTCCGAGAAGAGCTAAATTCAAAAGCACTATCATAATTTCTCATTCCCATGTGCAACTTGCACAATTCCTGAACACAACTCTTTCGAAGCTCCGCCTTAGGACATTCCTGAAGCGATTGTATTCTTTTAGTTTCTCAAGGAAAGTGCTATTTCTAAAGAGCGCTATTCCTCGTTCTCAGGTGGGAAAACAAAACGAGCTCATTGATTGATGCAACAGCCAAGTCTATATGCGCTCCAACTTCCCGCATGCTTAGCCGGTACGCAGGCACGTATACTGCATGCTTAATCAGCTTGAACGTGCGAAAGAGCAGTGAAATTGAAAGGAGCATTAGAAACGGTGATGGCGGAAAAGAACCACGCCAAATTGTAGTCGTCTGACAGGAAACTTTACGATGCATTTCCCACACTTTCTATCGCGTATGCATACCGCGTCTGTTGGCGACCGCGTTAAGCGGAACGCTTTCAAAGTGCCTCTAACCCAATAAGAGTTAAAAGACGCCTTATCTAAAACCAGTATATTTTAACTAAAAGTTAAAAGACAGTGGTATTGTTCTCACCTTCACCATGACCGGTGTCAAACAGTCACTCTCCGGCGTGAATTTCTCAATCGTGATTGGCTTCTTCATGCATGCGGCAGGGTGGCGCCAACCATTGTCTTGAAATGTGATCAGCAATGGGCTTAATCGCTAACGGCAGTGGTACCGTGTGCAACCAGTATAACCTTCGTAGAGGTGCTCTCTCATCGTCGCCACTTTGTCACTTATTTCTTCATAAAATTCATGGATAGTGTCGGCACTAACCGTTCAGGGTCTCGAGACTTCGCACTTGGCAACTACGCGCGCGATTGTCGAGCGAGACCAGGCAGAATGGGCACGCTACTGCGTGGCAGTTTGGCAAAGTAACGTTGGGGACCATTCGAAACTCGTATTCTTAATGCATGGACTAATAGAGACCTTATTTCCTCATGACGTCATTTGAAGAGACTACAGGTGTCACGAACTGTGACGAACAGACGGGTAACGATGGGAGAAAACATCGCGCTCTTTTCTTGTATTATCAGTTGTTTTTAAGCGGCATTTTAACTGCCAGCTCATTAGCTTCTTCTAGAGCAGGCTGTTCACGTATCTGTCGTGATACCCAACGACAAAGCAGCAAACCTTGGGATCGGACTTCTTTTGAAGATCTGAGATCACTAAAATTCTTATCTAAAAGAGAGATGTGTCGCATCTTGTTGGAGATTCGAGTAATGAGTAAGAAACATTTCGTTCGTCCTTCGCTGGCCTTGCGCTACGTCTGGCGCAAGGACAGACGTGGCGTGGGTTATTGATTCATTTGTGTGAAGTTAAACTATGATAACTGTTTCCTCACAGGCCTATTCGCAAATGATGCGTCGGATAATAATTAGGAAAACGTGAAGATAACATTCCAACACTAAGGCAAGCACGGTATGTGGCGGTTATAATACACAGAAAAAAGAATGCAGAAGATGAGAAAAAATACTGTGTGCAAATATTTGGCGAGACGATTCCATACAGGGTTACCAACAGTAAGTATTTATGAATTATTGTAATAAAATAAGCTTATATGAGAAAACGAACGTTTTAGAAGCAATTGCAAAAGAAATCAGGTCATTTTGTGCGTGTGCTATCAAAATTTTCTTCAGACGATGTTGATTCATTTAGTAAACTGGAAACAATACCAACAGTGAATTCTAGAACTAGTAAATACTATTTAGTTAGCAAAATCAACAAGGAAACCAATAATATCTATGAGTTAGTATCTCGGTGCAATATCGCATTCGTGTAAGCTTATTGCGTCTCATCGGTGTGAAAACGTGTAATGTGACACCGAACATTGCACAAGTTCAGAAAACTCTGACTTTGGAAAAAATTTATCACCAGACACTTCTTTCAGTCGTCGTGGGATGACTCTTTTGGTGGACCATTTCAGGCGCTTAACGGACGCTACAAAGAATAGGCGCTTAACGGACGCAAAGGCGCTTAACGGACGCTACAAAGACTATATGTCAGGGCCCTCGAAAACAAACGTCCAGAGAACTCTGCTACTACACGCTTGTCTATTCCAATAAAACTTCATTTGGTTTTATTTGGTACATATTCCTGCTTATCATAATATTAAAAAAATCGTCTATGTATCAGTGATATTTCCTTGTTCCCACATTCATCTGAATATCGTTTCTTCGCCTGCCTGAGTTACTCTTTTCATCACTGTGCCACTTGTCTAATACTTTTGTTGTGTGCGCATGCGCTGTGAGATTGACTTGGACATCAATATGTATTGACAAATGCAGGAATATAGCAGTTATTAGTCGGCGCCCATATGTGTCGTTTCTTTTTTCTGCGGGGCGTGCTGTGTACTTGCGCTGTTAATTTTACTTCAATAATAGATAACTCGTAAAGAAGATTGGACGTGGATTTTTTTTCTCTTTTGTTCAGTCACATGCCACTTCCTTTTAGTGCACGCTTTATTTTGGCAATAGCGTATTCCTATGCGTTTTGCTTAGGGATGGCCAGCAGCGTCTCCTGTGAGCACTGCAGCAATAGAGAGAAACGATTTCACATGCTTTGTACGACTGCCCGCAGTATGAAAAACAGAGACGATCGCATTCTTACGCTCTCGACAAGTTAACGGTCTACATATGCCGGGCAAAAAGAAAAAAAAACACTACGCCATTGTCCAGACTTAAAGTCGCAGAAGAGGGACATGCAAATGCTGCTGTGCTTCCTGCGATCGACTGCTGGACCGCTTAACGACTCTATCTGGACGCCTTTGTGCGTGTTTGTGTGTGTTTGTGTGTGTTTTTGTGTGTGCACGCACGCTCACTTCATTCTCTCTCTCTCTCTCTCTCTCTCTCTCTCTCTCTCTCAAAAGAGCAACCTCATACTACCTAAACATCCTAATGCTTCAAAGGTGCGATGTAACAGAGAAGAGTGCGATATCACTAGTAATTTTTATTATGTCGATGTAACTTACTTTTTTAACGTATATTCATGATAAGACGACGACAATAAATGAGAATGTCACCACGAAGACCACAACGAATAACAAGAATATTGAACGGCTGTGTGTGCTGTCTGACATCCTTCGAGCGTACAACCGCGCTTGCTTTCGGGCATATATTTTTTTGCTGCTGAAACAAACTCGAAGGAAATAATGGAAGAAGGACCAGTTCGTTGCATTCTTGCCGTCGCGAAAAGTGAGAAACAGTTTCCAAGCAGTACTTTCAAAATGCCCGCTGCACGCAGTCATTCGCTCCACGGCTTTCGGCGAGAAAGATTTCGACTCGCGCAAGCTTTTTTTTTCTTCTTGATCCTGCAGCCGTGATTGTCCGTACAAGAGAAAAACAATTTTGCCGTTTCTCTCATATGTAGCCCGTAACTTCCCGCGGTGAACGATGCCTTCACGACGACGATTCCAAGGCCGGTGTTTGGTGAGCACAGGACACGAAAAGAACGCGTTTTCCTGTTGGCTTGTCTCTTCGTGTAACGCAAGAACATGACGCTTCCATGGCAATAAAGCCAAGGGCTTACGACATTCTTGTTCCTCGGCTTCCTTCCTTCTGATTTATAGTGCCCTATGAAATGTTGGTACTTTTTTGTAAGTTACGCGCTATCCCGTTTTGACGTCTGACAGAGATGAAGCTTGATTGATTGATATGTGGGGTTTAACGTCCCAAAACCACCGTATGATTATGAGAGACGCCGTAGTGGAGGGCTCCGGAAATTTCGACCACCTGGGGTTCTTTAACGTGCACCCAAATCTGAGCACACGGGCCTACAACGTTTCCGTTTCCATCGGAAATGCAGCCACCGAAGCCGTGATTCGATCCCGCGACCTGCGGGTCAGCAGCCGAGTACCTTAGCCACTAGACCACCGCGGCGGGGCTGACAGAGACGAAGCAAACACTCGTGCAAGAGTGATACACGAGCGACATTCAGGAACTTGTTGATAAACGTTTTGGCGGAAAGTCGGGTGCAAATGTTGCGGTAAACTATTCACGCGGACTGCAGTACTCACACCGACATAATGCAGTGCTCAGATCTGCCGCCATGGCTCAGTGGTGAAGGTGCTCATCTGCTGACCCGGGTGTCGCTGGTTCGATCACGAACGTGGCGGTCGCATTTCAATGGAGGCAGAACGGTAGAAGCCCCGTGTACTGTGCATCGTCAGCGAACGTTAAGGAACACCAAGTGGCTGAAATTTCTGGAGCCCTCCACTACGGCGTCTCTCGTGATCATATCGTGGTTTCGGGACCTGAAACCACAGATATTAGTATTATGCAATGCCCGGCAAATTATGCAATTATGGAGTGCCCGGTAAAGTTTGAAAAAAGGCACAAATGTAGACATAATAGAGTGCTCGACATCATGCAATTTGCTGCTTGTTCGTGGGAGCAGTTCAAGAGCCAACTTGCTCAAAAAAATTTTACTAAGTTTGTTCTCACAGTCACCGCATCTGAACCAACCGCAGCTCAACCAATTTAGGCTTGACAAAAAAAGAAAGGATGGGGGTAGTAACAATAGGGGGTGAGTTACCTCGAGCAAGAAATGACAGTCCTCTGAAATGACACCTCTGTAGACACCACGTGATGCTACGGTTAATAACAGATGAAGCTGTACAGTTTGGTTTCAAGAAATGAACTTGCTGTCTTCAGTTTGGACTGGTCTTAAATTCGGCCGTGCATTTAAACCTTCCATCCATGCCCGTTTCCGTGAGTGCTCTTGTCCCGAAGGTTAAATTCGACTGTACGCACCGGGTATTTTCACACTCTTGCGTGGCAGGCGTAATTACTTAGTTGGAAAATTAGGAGGGGGCACCTAGGCAATGTCTACTTTAGGGCTTCCATAGCGGCCAATTTTTAATGCAACTGAAATAAGATATAGCTTATGAGCAGACTCCTTGACACGTTATACTGCACGCACCTGTATACGTTACGCGTCGCTCCATCACGGCGAACATCTTAAATGAACAGGAAAAACATCTAGTATCATGGTAGTTTATCAAAGGCAACTCTTGTCTCTGTTTCCTTTCTTCTGTTTAGTCCGCTTTGAGCTGGTTGCCGAAGACATTGGCTAAGTCCTGATTTCTCAATGCGTGCACGTTGAACTTCCCAGGAGCACAATAACACGTTAGCAATCACAATAGCAGTCGGAGCACAATAGCAATCAGAAGCCCCGAAGAGTCGACACTCTGTGATGGAGCAGGATATTGAACGTCGTCATATGGGGAAAAAGAGGCGATCGTCTGCAACGACCGTAAACGACTGCTGTAGGAGAGAAAAGAAAGAAACTGTTGTCGGTCTGTCCTTCGTTAGTACACCCTTATCGAGCCCAACGCACGAAAAGTCCGCCTATTATTAGCCGCAATTATGGTGGACTGCACAGATGGTGCGTCTATGGCATTAAGGTATATAAACATTCCAGGAAAGTTGCAGACATTGGCCACAGGCCACCGCAAAATTATGTCGAACGAAGGCGAAGAGAAGTCTCGGTATGAAGCGTCTGAAGGGCGAAACGACTAAGGTCATATGTAATCTGGCATTAATCGAGACTGTCTGGCCACGGATTACAAGGTAGGATTGTTGCATGCTATTCAACGTGTTGAATTCTATCGACATTGAGTTTCTAAAGCTTCGACATCCAATAGAGACTTCCCGGCTCGTTTATATGGACTATCATTGAGGAGGCTATAAAAGCTGTTAGTTGAGCATTTGATTAATTTTATTTTTGTGAATTTTTGAACATAGCCCCGTCGGAGTTCGCTATTGCTGAGAGAAATAATAAATGTCTACGCTTCATGTGTGTTCTACATCCCCCCTCCTCCCTTCTACGCAATACCCTCACAAGTGGGCCCTTGGAGATATTGTGTGGGAAAATGAATAGTTGAGAAGTTAAAATCGACTGCGCAGGTTTATTTATTTATTTATTTATTTATTTATTTATTTATTTATTATTTATTTATTTATTTATTTATTTATTTATTTATTTATTTATTTATTTATTTATTTATTTATGTTCACCACATTACCAGCTGGATTATTCTTTGCGTGGCCGCTGAAGAGACGTGGCTCGTATGTCATAAATGCAGAAAATATGTTCGTTTATATTTCATTTTATATAGCTTTCGCACTGCTCCGCCAACGACGATCCAATTATATTTATCTTTATGTATGACGGAAGTACCCTTGGTGACAATGAAAGTTATCGAGATTTACTAAGAGGTTTAAATGAGTGAAAATGTCAAAGGGGCAGAAAACGAGCAACAGGTGTTCGACACCTGTACAGGTCAGCACGTGAATTGAATGGCACCTTTTCCAAGAGTATACAGGATGGGAAGACAAATGCGATAATCCTATGTTTTTTTCCCTTTAATACGGCCTTCTAGATGTTGGTATGTTCAATAACACTTTTGTTTGATTTCCGGATGACGGCCGCAAATTTATTTCTCGAAGCAAAACGAGTTCGAATTGAGTTGAAGGTCGTCATGGGTTCTTTAAGTACATATCAAAAATTTATTCGTCCATGTTTTCAAGTTCGGTAGTGCTAAAAGGCTTACGAAATGACGAAGCTCGAAGAGGCATAGCATCGTTCCGTTGTTATCTAACTTTAAACACGCACTCACTAGCACGAAGAACAACAATGTCGGTCAATGCTGAAAGACAAGGCTGACAACTGCGCCCAACAGGAATTCAAAATGGCACACTCTTTATAAGAAGAGACCAGAAACAGACGAGGTATCAATTCGCCGATCCACAAGAGCTTAAGATGGAGCAATCACAAAGATTAATGTACCTTAGTAAGAACAGGTAACAGTAAATAATCACACATAGGTCTGACCAGTGCTCACTGCTCCCAGACCCTCCTTCCACACTGAATGCAAGCTATTTTTCTTAAACCACTCGCCTATTGCATCGCATGTCTACCAATCCGAAACTGGGTATGGTCGTAATGATAAGTGTTGGTGCCGGACGTACAAAAACCACGGTATCATTATGACAGACGCCGTAGTAGAAGGTTGAGGAAATTTTCAACCCCTGGAGTTGTTTAACGTGCACTTGAATCTAAGTACGTGGACCTCGAACATTTTCGCCTCCATCGAAAACGCGGTTGCCACGGCTGGGACTCGATCCCGCGACCTGCTGCTAAGTATGGTTTTCACATCAAACTTAACCGCTTCTGTGAAACAGTGGCTAGACTTCTCGGCTGCTGAACCGAAGGTCGTGGGTTCGATCACGGCGGCGGTGGTCGCATTTTGATGGAGGTGAAATAGTACAGGCCCCTGCACTGTGTTGTATCAGTGCACGTTAAAGAGCACCATGGTCAAAATTTCCGGAGGCCTCCACTACGACGTTTCTCATAATCATATAGCCGAATTGGGACGTGAAACCCCTGATATTATTATTATTATTATTATTATTATTATTATTATTATTATTATTATTATTGTTATTATTATTATTATTATTATTATTATTATTATTATTATTATTATTATTATTATTATTATTATTATTATTATTATTATTATTATTATTATTATTATTATTATTATTATTATTATTATTATTATTATTATTATTATTATTATTACGTCACTTAAGTTTGTAGTGTAACGTCGCGTGGTAATCCTCCTAATCGTTGATTACAGTGACGTGAAACTTGTATATACCTTGTCACTGACGGTTTTGGGATCTCACACCATCTCATGTGCGTGATAGTCAGCCAAGCAGAATCTTTTAGAGAGACAGAGACTGAGTATGCGATGTCACAGCTCACTTACGGCCAACGCGAGGCCCAGTCGCCGTAACACGTGCCGTATACAGCGACCGTGGTTTACGCATTCCGCTGCTTCTCAAGAAATCGTTGCGTAACCGGCGTCCGCGCTGCACGCATGACTACGTGCGAATGAGGGCTTACCCGAGAATTTTACAAGTTTCCAGCTGGCTGACTGGTGAGCCGTATAAATGCAAGCTACCTCGGACAATGCATAAGCAACTTGTTTCGACTCTGTGTTCGTTCCTTTTCAACACGACGTTTAATGTAATCGTTGTTATCGCTGAGCGCGCTATAGTGTGCAACTGCACGAACAAGAAAAGTGCGACGACAGCCTACTGGGGTGCCGTTTGCTGTAAAATATTACGGACAAGAGATGACACTACGCCTTTTCGTGTTTACAAGACACTCCTTAACTGTTACGATAAGCTTCGTTGTGTACAGTTTAAACATGATTTCCTTGTCTCGGCTCTAACTTGTATCCTTGTCACTTTTGCACCTCACCTTGGCAACTGCCTGCGTACGTCAGCAATTTCAAGGTGTTAAGCACTTCACTGACATCACTTTAGCTTCACCGTTCGTTGAGACCTCCTATATGAAAAAGCAAAGCGCAAGCTTCATTAGTAACACGTTGGTTATCTTCTATACCATCACAAAGTTTTGGCAAGTATGTGTTTCTGCTCTTTTTGACTTTATCTCCTCTCTATTCACCGTCCTTTCAGCCTCCATTCCTCCGCCTTGGTGCAGGATAGCAAACAGCATGGGAATAACCTTCTCCATTTGCCCTACAACTTTGTAATAACCTTCTGCATTTGCCCTACAACTTTCTCTACAAAGGCCTTCGGAAGAATTAAGGTTTTTATTTATTTCTTTAAAGTTTTCGCAAGAAAAATTAACTCAACTGGAACTGTATGGGTTCGAAGGCATGAATTTACAGCTGGTATACATATTACAGCCGGAGTACTACAGCTGGAATTCTCTATTGGGACAATGCCTGATAGTGCCTAAGCGCTAATAAGCATTACGTTATTTAGCCAACACATAGTAACACTAATCCCCGCTACGCTCAATGATATAGTTATTGTCGCATAAAGCTTCCTATCTACTCGACTTCAGCCTTGCTATCAGCCCTATGTCGGTTTACGTTTATACGCTTGTCTACTTACATTTGCTTTGTAGTGCTAACGTTCATCGTCAGCTTAATATTCATTGATCAGAAGCTTATGTTGCAGAATGCAGCGGGGTGAGGGGGACTGATTATGCCAGATATTGTTATAAAAGGATTGACACCACGCTTGTACCGGACTCATGAGTCCACTGACTCTGACTCAGATCGAGTCGTGAGCCTCTGTCCGAGTGGGTTTGCGTGTGCCCAAGTGAGCCCAAACGGCATATTATATACTTCTTCAGCCTGTCTAAGTGAGATTGTTTTTCTTTTCATTAATCTATTGCGCCCACTGCTAGTCATTTGTCACGGTAACTGCAGTATTGTTTATGCGTCAGCTGTATGCCATAGTTATTTGTTATGACAACTGCATGGCACGGTCACTTGCTAAAGAAAGGGGGAAGTTTGTGGGCAGTTCGCAGCCCGAAGAGATAAAAAATTTTTGAGGACAGGGTGTCGCTGCTGTTAACATTTTGGCAAACGGCCTTCAGTTGCAACCATGAAGAAGACAGAAGTCCGCTTGCTGGCGCATCGGTGCCGGTGACACACCTTATGGTTCCTTGCTAGGACAACAGCACTGCTGAGCTTTCTTTCTTTCTCTCTCTCTTTCTTTCTACGTTTTCTTTCCATTTGAGAGCTTGTTCGGCAAGCTTCTTTACCTCGCACCTTGTCCGGCGGCGGCACGTACACTTCGGTGATTTCAGAAACACTCACTAGAGCGCACCGCCGCTCAAGGTGTCGGCTCTCCGGTGATTCCAACACACTGGACGGCGCTACTACAGTTGAGGCGCCCTCTCCGGTGGTTCCAACAATGATGGCGCGGGCTTTCGGATGAATTCGAGAAGGCTCACTAGGTGGCTCAACGCTGCGCACACCAATATCGGCACGTGCGCTTCCTTTCTCTTCGCCGGAAGCTCACGCAGTGAGCGCTTTTCGTTACCGCTTGGCCGCATGAACACACCAGAAGCCAAGGAAGCAGCGCGGCGGGCTCGCAACGCAGTAGCGGCTCGGGTTCGCCGTCAAGACCTTGTGGTAATAGCCCTAGAGGCCGAAGCGAAGAGGGCTTGCTGTCAAGCGCCGAGGGATCGCCGACACATCTCTTGTGCATATATAGTGCATATAGTTCATAAAATTTATATAGTGCATCCAAATGTTAGCTATAAACATTGTGTATGTAAGGTGCATATAACAACAGTGTCACGTCTATAGATGATGGTTGGAGATCTGTGCGGAGGATTCTCAGGTTACCCAATCATCTACGAGCAAGCTCCTCTAGGGTCATTCACTTCATCAATATAGCGGTGATTTTTTTTCTTTCGCTCGTATTCTCTCAGGCAGCCACGCTTCTTTTTTTTTGCTGTATTGCATCGTGCCTAGACACTATGTACCTGAACAATGACAAAAAGGTCACAGCCTCGCATCTGCTTGTGAGTACAGTGAAAGTAACTTCTCCTGCTTGGAAGTGCAGCGAAAATAACGTTCTTGTTTTTCAAACCCCCGCGTCCTGTACACAGGCTCCTAAATGCATGCAATATCACAGTAATATTGTGTGGTACAAGCGTACGTTGCCATTGGCTGTCAGAACATGTGTTTATCGTAACGTGTTCGTCGTTTAAAGTCGTCCACCCATTACAAAAGGCACACACGTTACTGCGCGTAGTTGGTGCATAGCAAGTTCGATTATGCAATTGAACTGGGCTCCGACACTGTATTCGCGGTCGACCTTAACGCGGCATATTATATATACTGACGGGGAGGCAGACGGACTGTTTGTTTTCCGGGGGATATAGTCGTGGGATGCTTATTCGTCATCATGTAAAGATGAACACGGTACGGCAGTGCTTTCACCTGTTTCTTCCACCCACACGTGGAACTGTATACGCTTGCTTAATTTGCAAGTCAACAGAACTGCATACTCTATCGAAACTGGAGAGCGCTCGTGTTTGCGCAGCTTCCTCGTCGACTTCTTGCGATGTGTGAGAACACTGCATAATGCGATTAGGGAAACAGTGCAGCGTCTACGTCTCGTCGTTCTTGAATGGTGAATCGGGTCTCTTGTTCTCGTTTATTTTTTTTTTCTTTGCGTTCGTCGAAATATTTGTTTCAACATGTAAGGCGTTGATCACTATTCTTTTGTATGCACTTGATTACAGATTAGCGCTTACAATGTTCTCTACGCATATTGGATGCACCGCGGTGTCTATTAATCACTGAACGTTCTTTTTGCCGCAGATGGAAATTTCAATCCATCATTATAGGCCGAATCACGTTCAGATCTCACGTTAAAGAACCCCAGGTGGTCTAAATTTCCGGAGCCCTCCACTACGGCGTCTCTCATAATCATATAGTGGTTTTGGGACGTTAAACCCCACATATCAATCAATCAAATCACGTTCAGATCTCCATTCGCATTCGAGGCGCATGAATTGTTCATGATGATTACGGGACGTGACTGAACACGCATAGTGAGCATTAAAAGCGTATAGTCTACGAGGTCAAAGAAAGATCTGAATATTCCCGCAGCTTTGGAAAATAGCTTTGAGTTTAGATTTCCGGCATGTTCTAAAACACCTTTTAACTACATGAACTGTGCACTTCGACCGAACGCAATCATGAATTGCTAGAAAATTCAAACTCCTTTCACACCTATAGTGGTCTTCAAACTTTTGACAACGACTGCGTTGTTGCATTGGCGCTCTTGCGGGTTCCACTTAATACACCGTTTCTGCAGTCCCAGAACGTAATGCTACTATGTCTCGCCGTGTGACGTTCCCTGTGGCGTCAGCTCTCTACACGCAGGGCATGCCATGCGGCGGAGACGTCGTTGTAGACCCTATCACTGTTTACACAGACGCTTGAAGACTTCCGGTTTCGTCCACCGATGTGCCTGAATACCATAGCTGGGCAAGAAGAGCATTAGAAAATAGCTCGATGATTGTCTACACTTTCCTTTCATTATTCGGCAAAATATTATTCAAATAGATGTTCTTTTCAGCTACATAAAAACTACAAGAGATTGTCTTGAACATTACGCACGTTCCTATTATCTGAAAAACTAAAGACACATTCCTTACCTTTGAAAAAACGCAAAAACAACCTTTCAGTTCTGACGTTACGAGCTGGTAAATGAGATGACCGGGAGTTTTTAGAGGGTACAACGCTCGCAATCTTGAAACCGTCTGTAAGGAATGCACGGCGCGCCCACTGTTCTGCCATCGTTATGTGTCCCCCTTCGTCGCGCTGTTGTCAGTTACGTGCCGCTAACTACGTGTATTTCACTTGCCGAGAGCATACGAAAGAACCATTCCTTATATTAAGACGTGTGAAACAGTACCGGACGTGTTACCATCCATCCCATGGCGTCTTGTTACGCTACCTGAATGCTGCGTCAAGGCATTGTGCTCGGGAGAACGCGTTTGTGCTGCAGTGGCCAGTGGTGTAACTCATTTCGCGAAACTAACGCTGACGTGTTACTTTCGTTTGTGGGTGCCCCAATGTACGTTAGCAGTACGTGTAGTCCGCCCTTCCAAAATTTCGAAACGTATACGAGTGCACCAAATGCTGCTTATGTGAAACTAACCTACACAGTCGGTTAGTAACGACTTGATGGGAGCTAGTTGGTTCATAATTAGAGCACAGAAAGTAGTAGCTCGAATGGAACAACAACAAGCACCGTCTTCGTTCCCTTGCCTCGCCGTGGTAGTTGATAGTGGTTAAAAGGGTACTGACTCAGAAACATTGGCCTCGCGTTTTCCTGGTGAGATCTGTTGCTGGAGTCCTGTTAGTCATGACACGACACATCATCCTCTGCAGCATGCGACAGATAAATAATCACATTCCCATCATTATTGACCAAACTCAGTTTCGGTTTGAGAGAGCTCCCAAAATAGGTACAACTGTCGCCACCTAGCAGGTGCAGCTCTTGACGACGTCAGCAGTACTGTGACATACTTCCGCTTGGTCCGCATCAAGAATTACTTTCGGATAGAAAACGGGACGGCAATGTCGTCAAACGCAAAACTTTCAAAGCGTGCGCCATGACCATACACTCGCAACCAGCCGCCGAGAAATATAGACTGCGGGAATAAACGTGGCAAAAGAAAAATTGCAGCTATGTCGTCATTATAACTTGTTTTGTTGACTGCAGCGTGGTGACGTGAGGGAAGTAGGGGGTCCCTTAAGGATCTCCTTCGAGGGTGTCAATGGCACTATGGAGTCGAGGGCTCACACACATTTAAATAAAAATGGCAGCATATCCACGGAGTGAATGATGGAGAGTGGGGTGAAGCATCCGTCCGTCCATACGTTCGTCTGTGTGACCGTCCGTGCGTCCATTCGCCCGTCCGTGCGTGCGTCTGTTCATGCGTCCATCTGTGCGTCCGTCCCTGCGTTCGTCCATGCATCCGCCCCTGCGTCCGTCCATGTGTCCATCTGTCGGTGCAGCCATCCGTGAGTCCGTACATGCATCTGTCTGTGTGTCCGTTCGTCCATCTATTCAACACTCCAAGTACCACCATCTCGCATCTTTTCATCATATATTACGCATATGCACCGCCATCCAGCGGACATTCCAAGGACTAAACGAGAGGTGGCACACGCACACTTTCTTACGGCTTGCGCTTCGTGTCTACTTCCCACCTTTAACCAGCTCGAGTTCATGATATATACTAGTTCACTGTATTCATGGCACTACGGCCCAACGCTTGCTAAACCTTTCTAAAACCAAGGAGGTTATGCCCAGCGAGTATAACGTAGCAACCCTTCTTGTCGAACAGTGCTCAATGTACATGCCAATGGATGCTAAGGGGGAATGAGAGACAGGAAAATTCGGCTTTTAGTTAACAGGCACGCTGCGAATTTTTTATTGTTCAACAACGCACAGAAGAAATCTCTCACCGGCACCACCTTAGAGGTCAATATGTAAGACTGGTTACACAATACTAGTACAACTACGAGGAACGAACGGGTGCCGCTATAAGCAGCTTCGCCCCTAAAATTATTTTTAAATCTCTTCCCAGCTATATTTGCTGTTGATATTTTGCAGATGATATACGAATGTGCCTGGGAATTGGACCCCACAAGCTAAATAGGCCGCAACATTTTATGTTAGTGCGCCTTTAGGTACTCGGCTGGTGGCCAGCAGGACGCTAGATCGAATTCCGGCTTTGGCGGCTGCAAGAACACTGCAGGCCCGTGTGCTCAGATTTGGGTGAACATCAAAGAAGACCAGGCTGTCGAAATTGCTGGACCCTCTCACTACGGCGTCTAATAATCACATGGTGGTTTTGGGACGTTAAACGCCACATATCATTGTCTTCATTTTTCTTGTTCTCTTTGATCTGTTATTTTATGTCCACTGTACAGTCCGTGATGACATGAAAACAAATACAAATTCCACTCTCAACTTGTAGTAAAGTTTTCCCGAACCAAATCAAACTCTTAACTAGGGGCACTTTCTATTTATCAATGTACAAGTGTTGCTCTATGGTTCCCATTTTAGCCGTAACTATACCTTTTCGCTGCTAATGTCGATAATACGAGTATTAGTAACTAAAGGTTCGTCGTCACTACTTGAAACGTTTGGTTTCTCTGTGAAGGGACGTTTTGATTCCTGCTGAAATTTGCAAGAAAGTTCAACTTTTCCGCAGAAAAGCAGCGACAAAAACATGAATCTGTATTGCAAAGTCCCCTGCCACTAATGCGTTCCAGTTGTGTGACGTACCCGTACCCTGTATCTCATGTTTGTTCGCGTGCATCGGCACGCGAACAAATTCTATTCATCTCGTCTCAATGACGAAGCGTAGGGACGGCTTATGGCGGTCCCATAGTAGAGTACCAATTACTCAAAATTGTTAACCACTTCTCTAAACTACCCCCCGCGCCACTTTTTCTGAACACGCAGGCCTCATGAAGTGTGAGGCTTACGGTACTTCATTATGTTCTCCCATAGTAAGTACCGAGTACTCTAAATCGTTAACAATTTTTCTATTTTTTTACTTTTACTGGCTGTTTCAGAGCGCTCTAGAACGCTTTCTTGGGAGAGAGAGAAAGAGAGGCTGAGGAAAATAGAGACGACGCAACCTGTCTCTCACAAAAGCGCTCCGAATCGATCAGTCTAAAATGGCTTCAGATATTCAGAGTCGACGCGGCCTCATCAAGTGTGAGGCCCATGAGAAGGCTTTATGCTCTCCCATAGTCGAGAACCAACAACTCTAAATCGCTAACTTGTTTTAAACAGAGTATCTTGTACTGGGACAACTTTTTGCTCTCTGATAGTAGAGTATCAAATACTCACACACACAGTTTCTTAGCGGGACACCTTAAAGTATAATGCAGTGTTCTCTAGATCGTCGAACATAAACACATTTGTTCGTATGAAGGACTCTGTTTTGATTTCACGTTACTGGAGCAGCTTTGGGCTCTCCCATAGCAAAGCGTGTATAGTGATCTAAAGCGTTCACAATTTATTCTGAACACAGGAAAAATTTGGACTTTCCGGTAGCGCCATACTAAGGTAAAGGAAAGAAATAAATCATCCTTCGAATCATAGTTTCCTGACATTAACGTGAGGAGACTCTGGTGCTGCGATCGTTCAGCGACCATGGGAATGATGCGTAGTACACGGATTTGCCTAGTCTTCGTACTTTCAGGTCTCGAATGACACTTGTGGCTTTGTTTATTGCTGTGTTTCAGTTTTGTTTTGAAGGAAAGAACGAAACGTTTTGAACTTCGTGACCTGATTTGAAATGGTAAGCTATAAAAATTGAGGTGGTGAAGCGCAACTAGTAAACATTTTCTGATTTTTATTTCGTGACAAATCAACTTCAAGCCACGTGAAGTCAACCGGAGACGAAAGTAGGAAAATTAGTCAAAACTGTGTACTACCCATCATTCCCATGCTCGCTGAAGCGCCATGCGTTGCAGCTCCCATAGGCACTAGCGCCAGAGTTCTCTCTACTGTACTTATAGGAAACTTTATGCTCCAACTCACTATGCCGCTCAACCTCCCCCCCCCCTCCACCTTGTCTTCTCTCTCTCTCTCTCTCTCTTCAGTTCTTTAAAAGGTAATATTTCTTTTTTAATATTTCGTTTCAGTGGACAGTGTATTATACAAGTGTATGTAAAATTGTGTCTAACGTTTGTATAAACTATACTAACCTGATATTGAAGTGTTTAGTGTGTAAGTGTCTCAGTGTTTGCGTATACTGGTTGAATAAACTTTCCTTTGCTGAACCAAAACTATTTTATTCTGCATATTGAAATTGGGACAGCTGATTGTTTTCCTAAGGTAAGTACATCATACTCAATGTCGTCGAACGTTTGTTCCAAACACCAAAACTTCCGAAAACATTCAAATTCTACTCTGCAGACATGACTGCTTCCTTAAACAGGGCTAAATTCACGTATTTCTGAATGCTTGTGTGCATTTTTAGTGGGTTGTTTGGGCGTAGCGGTCCATACTTGCGAACGGGAGCCGTGGCGTTACAATCGCAGAGGCGCATGCACGTGCAGCATGGTGCACGTTTTCCTTTCCTCTTCACTTTTTCCACATTTCTTTTCATCCCTCTCTCCCTCTTCCCCAAAAGCGCTGATGCTCGATTGCCGGCTGCGGCGGCTGCATTTCCGATGGAGGCGGAAATGTTGTAGGCCCGTGTACTCAGATTTGGGTGCACGTTAAAGAACCCCAGGTGGTCAAAATTTCCGGAGCCCTCCACTACCGCGTCTCTCATAATCAAATGGTGGTTTTGGGACGTTAAACCCTACAAATCAATCAATCAAAAGCGCTGATGCCATACTGCACTATAAAAAATCAAGTATTTGGGAGTGTTTTCCCACACAATAGCCCCGCTGCGGTGGTCTAGTGGCAAAGGGACTCGGCTGCTAATCCGCAGGTCGCGAGATCAAATCCCGGCTGCGGCTGCTGCATTTCCGATAGAGGCGGAAATGCTGTAAACCAGTGTGTTAAGATTTGGGTGCATGTTAAAGAACCCCAGGTGGTCGCAATTTCCGGCACCCTCCACTACGGCGTCTCTCATAATCATATGGTGGTTTTGGGACGTTAAACCCCTCATATCAATCAATCACACAACAATAACCATTAACTACTTCGAGTACTTTCCTCGCGTTATCACCACGGTTCCTGCAGTTCGCGGTCATGAACGGCACGCGCTTTATCAGTGTGACATAGCATTATGGACAGGAAAGGGCCCAGTGCCAGGTTTTCAAGAAAGGAAACGCGAGAAAATCAGATGACGATGATTGTTGTGTAGCAGAACTACTCCCCGGATACCCCATTTTGAAATACGAATACATTTCTTAGTCGAGACATGTCAGGCGTCTGTCGGTGTCCGCGCGCCAGCATTTGTTATCTCCGCTCTCCCTCCCTGTTTCATAACCACAGCGGCGGGCGCGTGCGCTTATCCTCGCCCCTAGCAACCGGGGCAAGTGGTGCGGGCGGAGTAGCGCAGAGTGAGTGCAGAGGAGGAGCGCGCTCTGACGTGCGAGGGCACTCACATGGCGGGACTATTTCTACATGAAGAATGTCGATAATAAATGGATTATGCAACCTGTCAAATTGTCAAGCAAGTATTCTGACAACAGCAGAATACCAAGCCAAAAGAAAACATTGGATAAGAAGATGAAGGAAAGAGAGTGGAACATGTGGAAAATCTGAATGCTTACGAAATCATCACTGGAGACCTACCGTTTTTTTTTTCCTTGCGCTGTCGCCACGCATCCGGTACTTTGGGGTCACGAACGACATCAGCGTGGCATAGCTGTCTTAATAAGAAAGTGGCCAGCGCTGAATTTTCGAGAAAGGAAGCGCAAGCAAGCCAGATGATGATTAAAGTTGTGGGACAAAACGACACCCTTTTTACAATTTTTCTTCGTTTTTTATACTGCACTACTTCTATTTCACGACGTGGCTGCTAAATGCGGCAGCTTGCAGAAAATGCATTGAATTTATTTTTCTCAAGTTTCTGCTTGGAATGAAAGGGGTATTTTCTGGTTACGTCAGCAAACCTTTCAATTTAGCTGAAAAGTTGCGGGCAACAGTATTGTTCAGTATCCCTTTAAGTTCAAAATTTCTGGAGCCCTCCAATACGGCGTGCCTCATAATCGCACCGCGCTTTGGGGACGTTAAACCTCAGATATTATTATGTGTTTGTGAAAGTGAGCAAATGTAAGTAGATGTGACATAGGTCCAAAGATGTCCTTCCTAGAACCACAGCGCTTGGGAGCACAGCTCACATTTATTCTTAGGTTGCGAAATATCATAGTTTCACCTCCGAAAGTTTTTGAACGTATACATACGAACCCTTCACATACTAGTGAAATGTCAACTAAACCTACAGTTCGACGTCGGCATTTCCCGGGCTGTAATTTCTGCGCAGCAGTTGCGTATTCCAAGTAACCCAGCGCGAGCTAACATGGCGTTGTACCAGCGAACACGACAGCGGCACGCGAATGCGAGCCCACGGTCAAGGACGCGACGCCAAGAAGGCCAAGGTGACGCCGTGCTTCGAGTGCCGGAGAGCCGAGGCCAGCCACCCGAATTGGCGTTCGAGATCGTTGCTACGTTTACAGATAACGCTAGGCAAGCGGATCGATATGTGCGCGTGCATTCATGGGGGCTTTGTATGTCTTCACGACGGCCCATTTCTTTGCGTCGTCCTTCGACATCGAAGACCACGTCAGAGTCAAGGTTTTCTTAATACACGTCTCTGTATCTTTTTTTGTTTGCCGTTTATGCTCGTAGTACCCAGTGTGTTGTTGTTGGTAAAAAAAAGCTACAGCACTTTTTTTTATTGCTGCCGTCCAATTTTGTCGCTAAGAAATAACGCGAGGCTCATCAGAGTACCATAGGGATATCTAAAGAATTTTTAGGATGTATTCTGATCGTATCGAATGATCTGAAATACTAAGATGTGTTTTTTATGCAAGGTATTAAAAAATAGTTTGTTTCTAAAGCACTTAAATTAGTCACTAGCTGAAGGGATGTTCTTTGATTAGGCAAATTATAAACTCGTAAGCATTCATGTACAACACTGTATTGGCCCTCAGAGTACAATACGTTACATATACTATATAAATAAACACCTCTATAAATGTTGATATCGTATCATGCTTGGCGCTTTTTTGTACTGATACTCACTCACGCTGAACCAAAAGAGAGAGAGATAAAGATGCAAAGAAAGGCAGGGAGGTTAACCAGACGCACATCCGGTTTGCTACCCTGCACTGGGGAAGGGATGAGGGGGAGAAAAGAGGTTTCAGAGAGATGAGAAGGTACACACAGTCACGAGCACACTCGGGGAGCACACACAGTCTACAGGTGGTCGCTCAAGTTTGTTGACTTTAAGTAAAGTAGCAGTGCTTTAGTCGCTTTCTGCGCAACTGAGGCAGATTCCCAAGGTCCTAGTATCTTCTGCACACAAAATGGTCCAGGGTCAAGTTGATTCAAAACCACCCGGAGCTGGCATCGCTGTGTGTCGTAGCAAGCGCAGCTGCACAGGACGTGTTCGATGGTCTCTTCAGCTCCGCAGTAGTCGCATGTAGGAGTGTCTGCCATACCAATGCGAAAGGAGTACACCTTTGTAAATGCAACACCCAACCAAAGGCGGCATAACAGCGTCGCATCGGAGCGGGAAAGTTGTGATGCTTTAGCTTGAGCGAAGGATCCAGTTCATAAAATTGACACCTTTGGAAGCTGGTAGACGACCAGAACGTGCGTGTGAGATCTCGAGCCAGCAGGTAAAGTTGTCTTGCTGCACCATTCCTTGATAGAGGAATCGGGACTACACGGGTTCCTTCATGGGCTAAGCGGGCTGCATCATCGGCTAATTGATTTCCGGTAATACCGATATGTCCAGGCAGCCATTGATATATAATATCAAGCCCTCGTGCTATAGCTTCATGATGGCAATGTCTTATTTCTTGTACCAATTGTTCATGACTCCTCCTACGCATGGCAGACTGCAAACTCTGAAGCGCTGCCTTCGAATCACAGAATATGACCCATTTTCCTGGACGTTCTTGGACGAGATATTGTAAAGCAGCCCTTATAGCAGCAAGCTCTGATGCCGTAGATGTAGTCATGCGACAACTTAAACTTGATTGTGATTGCTGCAGCCGGAATTACAGCGGCACCTGATGAGCTGCTGGACGAAACGGACCCATCAGTGTATATCTGCGTTCGGTCTAAGTACAACTCATGTAATAATAGCACTGTCGCTTGCTTCAATGCTACTCTGGAGTGATTGCTTTTCTTTTTGATTCCCGGAATTTCTAGACGTACTTGCGGCTGGTCGAGGCACCACAAAGGACATGCCATTCTCGCAGCTGGCGTATATCCTGATGGAATGCTGTTTAGGTGCTTGGCTATGACGTCTGAAAACGTAGCACGTGGTCTTCCGGAAGGTAGAAGGGCCAAGTGGTGGTCGGGGACACGGCTAGCATGTCTAATGTGCGCTCTGAGGCAATCCACAACTCTATATGTCCTGACCGGATGGTCTTTGGCAAGCATGATTGTGGCATAAGTAGAAGCGCATCGGGGCAGTCCTAGGCAGATACGCAGTGCCTGACCCTGCAAACTCTCCAATGAATGAGTATTGGATTAGCAAGTGTTAGTCAGCACCGGCAAGCTGTAGCGCAGTAGACCCAGAAATAGGGCCCTGTACAGCTGTAGCATGGAGGCCACAGAAGTTCCCCATGCTTTCCCGCACATGAATTTCATTATATGCACAATAGATAGCAGTCTCTTCTTCAAGTACGCACAATGCGGGCTCCACGAAAGACTTCTGTCGATTATTATGCCCAGGAAACGATGCGTCCATGCATATTTGACACTCTGCCCATTGATGTAAACAGGGTATGGCGTCATTGGTTTGCGTGTAAACGCCATCAACGCGCACTTCACAGTTGATATAGTTAGGCCTTGTTTCTGAAGGTAGGCTGTTGTGAGGGTTGCTGCCCGCTGTATTCGTGCACGCACCTGAGGGCGAGTAACTGCAGCACTCCAGAGGCAAATATCATCGGCGTACCAAAAGAGCTTTTTGAAAAACTCTTGAGGCTGCTCATAAACCTTGTTTGTAGCATACCACTAGCACCTGACGCAAGAACCTTTGAATGATGTCGTGGCTCCGCAATAACTAGGACGCTGCGGATTATAAGAAAACGTTACAAACGGAACAAATTTGATTGTGCAAGCAAGAAACAAGAAATAACCCACGTTTAGACAGCTGCATGCTTTCATACGAAGCGATATAGGAAAGAATAGGTCGAAATAAATTGAGGGCACATGAGTTGCCCGATGTTTGACGGAAGATAGCGAAGGTACGAAGGTACAATTAAATCATGACAGCAGTGACATATGAAAAGCTAGTTTCTTCTCCTCTGTTGTACTGGGATTTCATTTTAGTGTGCTTTTCATAGAGTCTACCGCATTATTTAAGCGTCAAAATGTTGAGCGTATGAACTTTTAGCTCCGTAATATTGGCTGTATAGTCTTTCCCCTTCATATTCATTGATTTATCGGAAGCCACTTTATGATACGAAAGTTTCAGTACATCTTAAACGGTGTTATTGGCTCTCTTCCTAAATACGTCATGAGACCTTCGCTGAGGAAGCACCGGCACCGAAAGGCGTGGCTGTCATGGCCTCTCACATAACCGTTTCTTGTTTTGTTCGGAGCTTTCATTGCCATTTCTATCATTCGCGCACACGATACCCTCAAACCCCAAGGTTTTGTTAGGTTGATCGATGGACGATTGAGTGACTTCATTTATGCCAGTAACCGCAAAATAAGTACAATAATGAATGGGTTGCGTATCGCTCATTTTAACCACAAACGCTAGAGCCGAAGACAGGCGAATAGGGCCGAAGTCGCTTCCGGCAACTTCAGTGAGAATATGACAGTAGCATGCCGATAGAATCTAGCGGTTGGCCTTCGACGTGAGGTCACTCTAACGGCTAAACGTAGCGTCATGCGTAATCACGGCATCACACGTTCGTCTATCCCTCGGAGACTCGGGATTATGCCGCCGTCTACTCTGCCAAGTTCCTGACCTCTAAATGATTCCGCGTGCGATGGCGATCCAGCGGTATAGAACCGGTTTCCTCTCGCCGACAAAATGTATATACATGGTCAAATAACTTCCGTGTAGCAGCGGCAAACAACCACGGATTATTTGACGGACGTTAGCACGCGGTCTTGTACTTGGCGGAAGGATTCTAAATGAATCTTGGAAGTCCCCCAGCTTGGAAAAGTGCAACTTCTATGCCATGTTTGACCAAGGCAGAATCATACTATTGCACACGAGTGATGTTTTTTTATGCAAGCTATAAACGTGTTGATGCTAACTTATTTGGACGAGTCATATTACGCTGCGCTGTGGAGAACCGTTGTGTTAGGAGTGGAGTGAACGCCCTCTGGAGGCTCATGTGAACGCATGTGCGCGCAAAATAAAAAGAGACCGAATGCGAGGGCAGTGGCGCTGCTGTTACGCTCGCGTCAAAGACCTTCAACTCAAATGAGGTAGCTGAAATGAAAAGTGCAGAGACGTACCTATTCTGACACCTATGTAAAATTATTAATTAACTGTTACAACGCGAGAACACGTTAACTGCAGCACGCACTCAAGATCTCCTAACGTCGTTTCAAACTCTTTACTGATAACGAGATATTGCTTCCATTGACGATCTCTGGCAATAAGACTGATATAATAGAATTCACAAAAGACTGAGACAGTAACCTTATTTCATAGTTTATCAACGGGACATTGTCAACTCTAGTTTCTACACTTCTTCATAGGGTTTACCTGTCGGTTTCGTGCAAACTCAGCTTACAGTTACTTGCTGAGCAGTGCGTAGAAGTAACAAAACTGTCCACGTGTGATATTAAAGTACAGCTGCATTTGCTTTTACTATAACGACAGCTTATGTCTCACGCATTTTCGGGCCCATGTGTAACGTCAGTACGTGTATTTCACAGTAAACACGGGTATTTCTGTAGTATTATGCGGAACACTGCAACAAAAACAATAAATTGTACTAAAGTACTTTGTGCCGTACTTCTGATGTACAATTGAGCAAGAATTCCATGCCTCATGCCATGCGACGCTACACTTCGTCAACGAAAAAGCTGGAAAGTTCGTCACATAACTTTATGTCGTATTTCGTGGCGTTTTCTGTTATGGATTTTTTCTTCGTTTATTGTGTGATATAATTGGAGGAAAATGTGGTTTTCGATACCGATACATTACGCTTATTTTGCTTTTAATCACATTGTGCACTAATGTTGCAGAATGTCCTTGTAATTACGCGCGCTTTTCGCGCGTCAAGGGTGAGTTCCTTGCTTACACGTCACCGTGGTTACACTCACCTCCGTTACACGTAACCACTTTTTATACTGCTTATGTAACAAGGGTATGAGAAGGCGGTGGTAACGGGGCTCGATTACACTATATATCGCCTTCAGCTGTTGAAGCCGAAGCTCAAGAGCGATCCCACATTTTTAAGACAATAGCTCGTAACATATCAAATGTGAGGGACAAGTTCTTTTATTTTCCCGTTGCCCAGAAGCGGAGGTGGCACATTTTGTCGCAGAATCAGTTAAAATTATTGCATTATGCCTTTTCTGAATGCAGTACCGCGATACCACATTCATTTTTCCAAGGTTCTGCCTCCCATTAGTTTAATTTTCTGATAAGACCATGAAACGCGAGGAAGTGCGTTGCAGATGTATGCTAGGTAATCAGCCCAACTTGCTCAGCTTGATCAAACCTATAGTCACACAAAAAAACGCCCAACGTTCTTAAGCGTCCAAAGTTTAAGATGTTCAGAACCACAAGCATTTATATTGACCGATTGCAAGGCATTTAAAACAGACATTACGCACTTGGTCTGGTAGTGACCCCTCCAACGGGTCACGAACTTGCAATCTAGAAATGTTAGTTTCATTATCACTGCCGTCATGCATCTATGGTCGCGCACTAACCATTAGTGTTGCTGGTATGTGACGCGTAGAGTATTTTTTCAGAGTACGTAGTGACGGAATATTATCGTGGCACGTTGATTGAGTCAATGTTATTTCTTTTATTTACAGTTCAGGAAGGCGGTCGCAGATGTTCTGAAGCCTGACCACGACGACCGCTACCTTCTCCGATGGCTGAGAGGTGGGCGCACAGTGTCAATATACTGCATTTTTTCTCACCAGTTTCTTGTCGATTAAAGCGAGGAATTTACTCGGATGTAATCGTGGTTCCTACGTTTATTTGCAAACTCAAAGTGAGGTGTGTCCTTTACTTAACTGGTTGCTTCGGACGTTTTTCTTGCAACCGATTTCTCACAGACTTCTACAGCGTTATGTAGAGAAGCAAAAAAGAACTGTGTTTACGTATGTGGCTATCGTAAACGGCTTTCTTAAAGGTGCGAGGTGTCGGTTCTGAAAATCTTTCGGTGAATGTGTACCAGATAGAATCAGGCTATCGTTTAACCGAGCAGATTCTCATTTTAAAGACGATAATCTTTTTTTGCAGGACAACGTTCATTCTTTATCCTTCAAAAACTTTTGAACGCTAATTTGGCCTTGCACTGCTGGTATGAATACACCTAATAAACATCGTGGCTCATTTATTTTGTTGCCTATCTTGGTGACTTACTATCACTGCCTTCGCGAAGGCGCATCTTTTATTACCGGCTGTTGCGACGCATGTCGATTCAACCGGAAGGCGAAAAAAAAAATCGCAGCATATCCACGGAGTGCATGATGATGAGTGGAACAAAGCGTCCGTCCGTCCATTCGTTCTTGCTACCATCTGTTCGTGCGTCCGTCTGTGCGTCCGTCCGTCCGTGCATCTGTCTGTCTGTCTGTCCATGCGTCTGTCCATCCGTCCATTCATCCTTCCGTCCATGTAGCGAACACTTCAAGTACCGCCATCTCACATCTTTTTATCATATATTCATCATATGGAAATACCGGCCATCCAACGAACATTTCAAGGACTAAATGAGAGGTGGCTACCTACTACTACTACTCCTACATACGTTGGGGCCGCACGACCCACGGTTTAAGGAGCTTCGTCCTTTAAATGCCTCTCTATTTGAATGTGCGCTCATGTCAAGAAGCTACGGACGATGAAAACAGATTTCGAAGCGAACTTCCAACTAATGCAGTGAAACGTTTTATAAATCACAAACCTGAACTAAATTTATCCGGCGCGTTGCTGGCATGAAAGAAACAGCTTGATGGGCATTGCCTTGCACTACTTGACAGTGGGAGTTAATTTCAAACGTTCCGTATTAGTGAACGTTAAAGGAGCCGATGGTTTCAAAATCTGTAGACGCCCTCTATATACAGCGTGCGTCGTGGTCAGAACGAAAGCTTTCCACGTAAAACATGAGTTTTTAGACCCTGCGTTGAACTTCATGTGAAACGGCTGTTTTGCTTCCCGTTCCGCAGCTCGGGATTTCAACCTCAACAAAGCCGAACAGATGCTGAGAGCGGTAAGTTCGCAATCTTCGACCATTTATACGTATGTACGTGCAAGCTATCTGCAAACTCTCATCAGTCTTTAGTGTTACGTATGCCTCGAAGCGTGTCCCAAGTGGAAATCCCCAGAGCTTAAGGTATATACAAGGGCCGCACAGGTCCTTCCATGTGCCTGCGTGCTACAGTCAATACGACTGATCGCACTCTTCGAACACGGCGATGTTACAAGAACAGCCACGGGCACAGCTAACGGGAAACCAGAAGTGAACTCGCTGACCTTGGCAATACTAGCGCACATTAAGATTTCAGGATCAGTGTAGCAACGATTTGTAGGCAAATGATCAGTCTGGAATCGCTGTTTCTCAGCCCTACAGCTTTAGTGCGCCGCCTCAAGCACCCTTCCTCAATTTTTCTTTCTGCGGTTACTATCATCAAGTTACGACCACTATATGGACCTTACAGTTGAACTAAGTTCGACATGTTTCTGGCCACCCTCTTGTTCATGTTGTCGTGCTAATAGTTTAAGCATTAGTAGACATAGATCGTTGCGAATTCTGGGCCTCACTTATGTCTCACACTCATCAAAATTTTGCTGAGCCGTACTCACTCGGACTTGCACTCATGAAAAGTTTCTTCAACCGGACTCACTCTAACTCGCCCGGACTCGCACAAACTCACGGCTCGATCCGAGTCTGTGTGAGTCCGAGTGAGTTCGCCTACTGTTTTAATACACACTGTTGACTTAGCATTACTGCTGAAGTAATGGATCACAGATGAATTTGCTTTCACGTGAGCACCTTTCTTCATGTGTTGGTCTTTCCCAATTGCTCAGCGCACCGTCATGCGCAATAACGTCTGACCAACCAGCTCAGCAAAGCATTGAGGAAAGCTTTGCAGTATATTCAAGCATCCAAAGTTGATATCAGTCACGTTTTATTGATGGTAGTCTTTTATTGCGTGAGAGAATAAAACGAGAGAGAGAGAGAATTTCTTTACAGAAAGGTAGAGAGAATAAGACGAGTGTGCCATTTCTTCTCCTGCAGCATGTCGAATGGAGGAAGCAGTTTGGCACCGATGACGTCATGACATGGCCGGAATCACCAGAGGTGAGAAAATCGATATTTCTGCAACAGCGTCAATTTCGTTTGACTATTGTTGTTGCTTTTCGTGCCTCGTATTGAAAAGTAGGGTATCTGGCGCCTTCGCATTATCTTATCGCACATTATTAACCGACGTACACAGCACGTCGGTGAAAGTGCACTATACCCAGCCGTAGCACTAACTTTCCTCAAAAATCAAGATGGGAGGTGACCGATAGAAACGATAGAAACTAATAAGTAGAATTTAAATAGGAAGTGCCTCACACATGCTGGCAGACGTTCCTATCGGGAGACCAGAGCCCGTACCAATGAATCATTTTTCGGAGGTTGTTTATGTGTAGTACATGTAACATTCATTCTTCAGAAGGCAATATTGCTTGTTGGGCCAGTTGGAACAAATCAATCATAATGTAGTGCAGCGCAAAATAAAACAGACAACAAACGAGTGAGAGAACGAGGACGCAGCGCTCGTTTGCGGTTTGTTTTTTTATGCTGCACTACGTTATGATTGACTTAAGAAGGCGCAAATCGCCTCTTTTTCGCGGCACATAGAAACACCGACTGTCTCTTTTCAATCGACGAGTGTTGTTTTGTACTTCTGAAAGGGTCACAAGACTAAGCGACAGTCCTTGAAAGCAACTTTCAGCGTGCCTTTCGCTGGAGCCATGGCTTCGCCAAGTATAGATTTGCGATGGCATCTTTGGCGATGGCATCTACACTTTTCAAAACGTTCGCACCAGTTATGCCCTCTTTTCAAAGACTTTCCAACTGTCAAAGCCTCCCTGAACGCCTGTACTGCTTGAATTTAAGACGATGTAAGGGTGTGTCAGTTTCATGAACAGCGTAACGAAGGGCATCCCTGTAATACAAAAGACGCGATTTTGGTTGCTCACTGGTAACCTACAACCTGTGCGGCAGACCTTTAAGGGCCATTTTGGCGTCGTGTATATAAAGATACGACGACAACTGATCCAACTTCTGCTTCGCAACAGCTATTATGTTGCCTTCTTGATTTTCGGTTATGCCAATGTGTTCGGGAAACCACTTCAAATGGATCTGGTCGCATGAAAATGAGGAAATGAAGGGTCTTTGTTTGGTTTATGTAGTGAATCGAGTAGTTGTCATTATGTAACTAACGTTTAATTAACGCATCGGAAGCAACTACGAGATCACTCAAATACCAATCTTGAGTTCTTGTACTGTGATCCGTAAATGCGGCACTTTACAGAATGATAAAGAGATATCACCCGCCGCGGTGGTCTGGTTTTTATGGCTACTGTTTATGACTGCTGACCACGGGATTGAATTTTGGCCGCGGTGGCCGCATTTTGATGAAGGCATAGATAATGCTAGAGGCTCGTGCACCTATAATCAAGTGCATATTAATGGAAGCACCAAAAGTCAAAATTTCCGGAGTGCCCCACTGTGGCGTCCCTCACAATCATAGCGCGGTTCTGAGACCTAAAACAGTGGCGTTCATAACACAACATATATTGTGTTTATTGACGTCATTGTGATGATAGTGTTATCTTCGTTTCCGCCCCGCAGTATTTCTGTGTATAGGTTGCTCGTTTCCTATGTGCGTCTCATTTGTTGGATACGTCCGATTCAGCGTAAGCTTATCCAGCATCCATTGCAATAAGTGTACACATACTGTCACAGAGCATTGATAAGGTCGTAGTTTGATGATGCCAGTATGACACGCCCTTTGTAGCTTCAGTTGGTATCTATCACATCTCTTCATTAGCTTTGCATCGGTTACACTGCATTGTTCATTCCATGCACAGGTGTTGCGCAAGTACTACCCTGGTGGCTTCACGGGCTACGACCGCGAGGGCCGACCGGTGGCCATCATCCCTTTCGGCAGCTGTGATCTCAAAGGTACGGATGTCTGAACCGTGGTACCAAGCTAATCAATCGATTCATTGGACGCTAGGTCACTTTTAGGTTGTGCTCTCAAGCACGTGCTTTTAAACACAACCATGCGTCTTTGAAAACCTGTTTCGCACGGATGCATTTGCTTGGGTTTCTAAGTGTGTATTATTTCAAATCTGATATTCGTAGAATCTAGGAATGCTATGAAAATTTAAGGCTATTATGAAGCCAATTTGAGTCGTTTGCATGTGAATGAGAATATACAGTGTAAATAAACGAAGCTACAGCCGAGTGTAAACTGCTTAAAATATTCCTTACCAAAAACAACTCGGACGGTCCAAAAGCCATCTCATAAAGCTATAAATAGGGCGATGTTGAAACATAAAAATTACCTAGTTGGCAAACCAACCTCTATTGGCAAGCTGTTACTAGATTGAGAAATAAGGACTTTATATACGCCTAATACATTGACGGGCTAGTTAATGTTTCCTAGCATTGGGTAAGCCGGGTAGTGATACTTAATCTTGTTTATTGTTGGCATGATCTTTGCTAGTGCTACCGGTGCATAGAATAAGTTTTGGCCACATGACCGTTCGTTCCTCTTGGGTCGATATGCAGCAGTCTTTTTCTAACAACGATGGTTTTTAAGCTTACAAGTAGCCATTGCTGTAAGGCGAGCAAAAAACTATCATCGTCGTCAAGCGGCACGCACTCTCTTTATCCTCTTTTTCCTTTTTTTTTCCTTTTTGTCTTCAGCTTAACTCGCGGAACACGTGCACTGATGCGTCCGGAGTGGGATGCAGTAACGATGGCTGGCAAGACGACGAGTACAGAGAGGGAAAAGGAAAGAAAGTGATAGAAAAAGAAAGGGTGAAAGAGGCGGCGAAGACAGACAGGAAAAAAGGGGAAGTGAGAAATGGAGAGAAGGAACGATAGAAAGAGCAAGGAACAAGTAGAGAGATAAGCACAGAAATACAAATAAACAAAACAATAAACTAGAAAGAAAACAAAGAGATAGAAAAAAAGCAAGAAAGTAAGAGAAAAGTGGAGAGAAACGAGGCAGGCCGCTCATTTTCGCACTGAATTGAGGCTGGCCGCCACCAGTGGTTAGCCTCGTTGGTTTCTTTTTTTTTTTTTGGGGGGGGGGGGGGGGCTTGCGAGTGAACAGTAAATATATTTGACGTGACCTCATTTCAGGCCTGCTGAACAGCGTCAGCATCGACGACGTGATGCGGCATGTCGTCCGGCAGTTCGAGGATGTGGAGGAAGACATCAAGCGGCAGTGCAAGAAAGTGAGTGGTTGTTGCATCCGTGTGGTTTGAAAGATGTGATATACATTTCTTTGTGGTGACTAGCCAATCAGCATTATGTCTGGAAATTGCAAGTTAAGGCTGCTACGAATTCATCACACGAGCTGTAGAGAAATGCATTACGAGGGATATTTAAAAAGAAGCAAATCCGTATAAATGTCGCATCACGTGCAGACGGTGTATTTTGTGCACGGCGTTTCAGTTGTTAGCCTCAAGAAAGGAAAAACTGGAACGCGCGTGGAATATTCTCGCCGACAGGCTGGTCGCCTGCCGCTGTTTATCGGCAAAAAAAAACAAAAAATATGATATCATGAAATAATCGATGCAATTGTTAGACAGTTACTGTTTTGTAGTGTGTTTTCCTGTGTATATCAAGACATACATGCTGGCTGTGTTTTCAAGTGTGTGTGTGAAGTTAATTTGCTCATTTAGACTTGTGTCCGACTACATGTGACTCATGTCCTAGCTGCTCGATTGCGCTGTATTTTCACGTATGGTGTCCTGCTGAATGACATTATGTGCCATTCTTGTTATTTTCATTGCTAAATTTGTCTGCTAAGTGGCAGAGAGTAGCCTATGCTATTATAAAAGCACCAACCTCTCCTATTCATCCTTTTTGTAAGAAAATGTATATATCAATTGCACAGTCGAACATTGGTTTTTAATGCTAATTTTACTTCTGTGGAGCAGTTAAAACGTGGCAAATTAAGAAGGGTGTAGTTCTCTCCTCTTCTGGTACGTACTTTACGTGGACGTTTCTTTCGACACGTTTTTTTTTTCTGCCGGAAGGGTTCTACCTGCTTACATCAAGTATAGTGCATTGTTACACCTCACACCAGGCGACAACAGGTGTTATTTTTTAACAAGCAACACGTGGAGTGGCAGCATGGCTGTTCTGTATTACGCCAAAGACTTTACATTCAGAAACATAAAAATTCCTTATTTTGGGAATTTTTCTCTGCAAACATTCACAAAATTTCCAGCGAAATTCCCTCCACCACAGTACTAGTTCCCGCCCCCATGCATGCACACACATAAAATATTTACACGTGTCTCACACACTGGCGACTTTTTAAATCATGGCTAGCCCCTCCATGGCCACACAACAAAAGCACGACTTTAGTGATTCATATATCTTTAGTACACTGCACATTGTGAAGTCTAACACCACTTGTGAACTAGAAATCACTCAGCGTAACTATCAGGAACGAACCTCAAAGGCCATTCTTGCGTCGTGCATGCTCCAGAACCGATTACAGCAGATGAAGGCGCACTGCGACCGCAAATTATCGGTCTGCATAGGAGAATTCAACCATTCTTTGAATTCCCTGAAATATCACGAAGATTCCCTTTTTCACTTTGGTTTAAAATGGCAGGCGAAAATTCCCCGAAAAGGGAAAAATTTCTTGCATGGAACATCACTGGGTAACAGTTGTATGTTTAACGATTTTAAGCGCTTATCTTACCGGAGCCTTATTTGTGCACCGAGGTTTCCTGACATCATATGAATAAGAAAAGCCATTTATTCTCGTGTCACTCTTGCTTCGCCCGCGGTGCAAAAGCTCGCTTTCAATTACAGTTTGTACTTCTCTGCTCTGCACTTGAAAGTCAAACCACATTTGCGATGTTATTTGTAGCGGATACCGATATTCGCAGTCACCTAGAATAATATTGTTTTGCCATTCGAGTGGTCCTCCTTGTGCGTAACAATATTTTCTCCAACCTCCGAAATGTAAATAAACCTTCTACCTTCTATGTGTCGGATGACTTTTTGTGATAGGCCCACCCACCTTCTTTGCTTAGTGGCCAAGGCGTCACTTCGCTAATATTCGGAATGCGGGTTGGATTCCCAGCGGCGCAGCCTCGTTTCGACGATGACGAAGCGAAAATCCATCCGTGCATTTGCGTTTTGTACTACTACAGTATATTCCTAGAAACTGTAGTGCTACGTTGAAAATCCAGGGTGGTTGAAATTAATACACTTCCCCACTACGATGCCCCTCGTAACCGTATCGTGATTGTGACCAGCGGAACCCCGGAATTCAGCTTTTACAACAATATTGCTGTGATTCGACGTAGTTCGATTTGTAGTTGTATAATGATTTTTTTTTTGTTTAGAAAATCTGAATCAGTTTATAATGTGCTGAATTTATTGAGATTGCTTTGATTACGACTCTCACTCTATTTATGGTATTTATGCATACTTTCAGCTGGACAAGCCCATCGAGACGATCACGTACATATTCGACTTCGATGGATTCGCTCTTTCCACGTTGGCTTCGAGATCAGGTGAGCAACGTTCACGAATCATGTTTTGCAATCCATGTTACTCTCGTGAGCACCGTAGTCTTCACTTAAAGTGGCTGTAATTTTGGGAGACAGAATACAGAATAAAATCACTCGGCAATTAATTTAGTAAGAAGGGTCTTGAACGTGGTCGGCTGGATGACTTCACACTGCGTGTGTGCGAGTTTATAATGGTCAGCTGTCGCATCTTAAAGTTCACATGATCCGTGACGCCATCAGGAAAGAAATGTTTGTAACTATGGCCAGGAGTTGCGCTGTCTAACACTCCCTAGAATACATAATTCCACGTGAATAGCCAAGAAAGCCGACTGTAAGGCAACAGCCTCCGCAGCACATGGGTAGTGCACCGCACGTGCACGCGGACGTTGTGGATTCCACTTCCCCGAGCGGCAAGTTATATCAAGTGTGGAGCACTTTCGAGTGTAGAGCAATTTAGAGGCGCGTCTTGCCATCCACCATCTCACGCCACCTGGTTACGCAAGTATTTCTAAGCGAACTTAGGTGACTTTGAGCGTATCTATCTATCTATCTGTCTATCTATCTATCTATCTATCTATCTATCTATCTATCTATCTATCTATCTATCTATATATATATATATATATATATATATATATATATATATATATATATATATATATATATATATATATATATATATATATATATATCCGCTTACGTTTCGGTGCTCTCATGGTCACCCTTTTAGCTTGGCGTGAACCAAAATTAGTATGGGAGGGGGGTAAGATGGTTTGACGAATATGACGCGCTAGTGAAGATATGAATATTAGGGAGCTTTAGAACAACGTTTTCCGGGGCTGCGGGCATAGCGGGCGCCATATGAGCTTTAGAGTAGCGTTTGATCGCCCTAGAGAAAAGTCTGGGGACTTTCGCCCCGACCGCAAACCCAAATGCACGGAAGGTACAGCACTTTGCGGGCCTCGCGGGCCATAATCGCCGCACGCTATTTCGGTTTTTCTGCGTGCGGGCCGCAAACGCGGATGGCGACTCGCGTTACGACGCGTGCGCAGTGGCAGCGCCCACACTGCAAGGGCTCGCGGTGCGCTATTCTAAAGCTTCCTAATGTCACAATCCCGTCGCGTACGTCGTCGAACATTTCCCGCCAGGCAGTGGCACATACCCACAGGCAAGTATGTGCCGCTGGTATTCGGGTATGTACCACGGGTGATTGACACTTATTATTATACCCAGAAACGACGAGAACACCCAATGCCAAATTTAACGCGCGAGCGTTAAGAAATGACCGACATCGGTAACATCTACCCGACGAATTCAAATGGTCCCCAGCTAGAGTCGAACCCAAGCATTCTGCGGGGCAATGAAGCATTTTACCACAGAGTTACGCCAGGTCTCGCAACTACTTTTCAAATAGATGCTAATCTTCGTGAAACGTCAATACTGGTTGCAGTGCTGCTTACTCAATTTTATAAACATTACATATGTACTCCTTTCATACAGCCTTCACGTAGGGTTAATGTAAATTGTGGTTAGTTGTCATGCGCTGAAGTGTATTTATGCTGTACAGTCCAGAGCCAGCATCCTCGCGAGCATCAGCGCTTCATATAAACTTGTGGTTTATCTAATACGCATTTTCCAGTTGTCATCGTTGCACAAGTGCCAAGAACTGGTTATATAAACATCTGCAACTATTCAACATATGCCTGTGCGTGCAACATTTGTACATGTGTTTAGCATCATTTCATGACGTGTCGCTCAATAAGAAATTTCAACACGGTCACCTTCCATCCGCATGCTTCGCATAACATCGATTTTCAGGTACGTGGGATCTGCCGAATTTTTGGAAGTAGTGCTGCCAGTAAATGCCAGTACAGTACAGTACAGTACAGTACAGTACAGGCAGTTGCTAATTTAGTATTTTGTGTTCATGTTTGTATACTTATTTACAGTATACAACCTTAGCACCTCTACTATGTCATAAAATATATTAAGTATATATCGACATGCTGTTTTTTTAAATGGTCCAAAATAGATGTCGATATATCAATATATCTATAATATTTTTTTTGTTTCAGATGTGCCGCCTGTCCCTCCAGAAGTTTTAGATGAAAGGGCACAAGCATAATAGTGGTGTATGCTATAGTAGTCCAAATACTGTCGAAGAAATAGCACAGTCCCGACCCAAGGAATTCTTAGCGTTTACCAAAGTACATGGTGTTGTACCTCTCGTGCTAAATCCTACGGCAAGGGCATGCGTATAACTATGAGCGCGAAACTCGTACAGGGTTCATACACGATGAATAATGTACTAAGACAGGCTACTTTAACACGATAGCAATATTGCGATAGTTCAGTGTGCTAATTCCACGCACATCGTATTCTGACAGCTAGTATGAAAGGGGCCCGGCAACGTTTTTTAACTATCGATGGAATTAAATCGCTACAGGAGCTTGTTGCCTCAAGAATTCACCGCCACAAGAATTTTTTGAATCAGTTCAGTACAAGCGGATTTACAAAGATTTGTCGCACGGGGCGATTGCATTTTCTCTTCTCTCGTTCCTGCGAAAACGCGGGAAGCTAAGCAGAGAAGGAATGGCACGGGCATATCCTCCTAAAAGTATATAGGAGACTAAAGCACAGGGAAAGAAAATACGTCACGTGCGACTTGTGACCTTGAGAACTCTTTCATCATACTTCTCTTTTTTTGTTCGAATACGCAGCTTTTAGGTGCAATCGCGGGCTCACGCGGGGCAAGTCGCGGCTCTTGAATAGACCGAGCGCGCCATGCATGCTCATTTGAGCCAATGTTTGATACGACGGCTGCGACCGAGCGACTTTTGCGCTTGTTCTGTCATTTGTCGAGATAATAGAAAGCAATTGTTTAGCTGACTTTGAGATTTGATTGTGAACTCCAGGCCGCGTGCTCACGCTGTAGTGCTTGACTCACGTGTTCACAGGAGCCTCTTCTATACCGATCGGCATGCACTTTCTAACCATGCTCAAAAAGTGCGGCAGGGCTTGTTCAAATCAAAGAATTTTGCAATCGCAGCGCATCACAATGTAAAGCGAGAACGTTTTACTTCATTGGGAGGCTATGACTAAGTTGTCGAGCAAAATGATACCCACAAGCAAAGTCTGAAGCACTGATGCGATTATTCCGGTGGCCGGCCGCAGAACCATTTCCTGTTACTGATTGCACATGCTGCCTTAAATGTGCAGTAAGAGTGGAGTACTTTCTATCTACTCAGTTCACGGTTGCGGGGAGATCTTTGCGGTTCGGCTGTATTTCGTTCCGAGTGTGGATCATCAGCGTTGGTCACGATCGCTTCTAACTTCTTTCTTCTCTTCAAAGTAGACTATGAATAGCAAGGGCTTGCGCGAAGCAGCAAATCCTTGACTAACGAATGCTCTTTCATGAAATTACAAAACCGGACATTTGCAATCCAACCATCTCGCGTCATGTTCGGAGTCTACATCATCGGCGATGGCCATGGTCGCGTGACATTACACAAGATCACGGGTGCAGTGTTCACCTTGCCTGTTGTCGCATTTGGACGAAATCACAATACCTAAACCCCCGCTTACTGACATTTTCACATACGTTTGAGCGCATTCCAGTTGGCCCATCACTTAGCTATATGGCCTACAAATCAACTGAGTTGTGTTGGCGCCAAAATGAGTCAGTTTCATTACTAGAGTCATATCTCACAAATAAAGTCTACAGTTTGATTAAAAGATGACATTCCGACCCGTATGCGTGTGGAAGCTAAATAATTAAAAGTGAAAAATAAAAACGAAATGCTTCCAGCAGCCGAGCACCCATGGGGCCCGTGTGCGAATCACACACAAATGTTTCGTGCAGTTCGTGTTTCAGTATATGTGCTCAAGATGTTAAGACATGTCTCTCTCTTTAGGCTGACCATGTGCTTCAAGCATCTTTGATTCAAGGGCGACTTTGTACATTGCTAAGAACAGGAAATAGTGAGCACGTACGAGCTACAAGATAGATGAGAAACGCAATTGGTGTTCACCACGTATTCCCAAGAGCGCTGATGTCACAATTCCTATCAACACATGTAGATTAACTTGCCTGCATAGTTCGGGTATTTTCATTTTTTTTTGCTAAGTTGGTATTGTTTATTTTTGTGTTGCTTATAAAAATGGTTCGCGTTAAGTTTCACGTTTCCCTTTGTATTCTTTTTTCAGTAATCGACTACCTAGCAACCCTTATGTGCACCTTCGAGGACAACTACCCGGAGAGGCTTCACAGAGCGTACGTCGTCAACGGTACGTGTTGTGCCAGTGCCGTTGGTACTGTAATAAGGTACACCTTCAACTAATAGTAATTAAATAGGAATCGGTCTAGCAAATGGTGGAAACACACACTGGTAGGCGGGTTTGGATATTTCGAACCTTGAGAGTTCATGGCAACTCCGTTTCAGGAGTCGTACTGTTACTTTTTTTATGTGAGGCACCCTAGAAGAAAACTCTATAAGCGTATGAAGTGCATGGTGCATGAAAGAAAGATTGAGATTTGAAGTACTCATTCACCAATCTTTTTCATTGATTGATTATGTGGAATATTTCTTAATGAAACAAATATTTTAACGATGGCAATGGCATCCGTGATGAACGTTTTAAGAGACTTTTCGCCTTTCAGCTTGTCGTTTTGACGTAGTCTTACTCATTGATTTCATATGAAGACACGATGTGTTCTGGTGAGTTTACCCGCATGACTGTCGTATTCGTTGTGCCTTCGTTTACTTCGTCAGACCATTTACTTAAAGTTTACTTCGTCAAACCATGTCTGTAAATGAACCTTCGTGTATTCATTCATTTAACTTCATTCAACTTATTATTTTTTTCTGATCGCAACGCTTCCAGTTTGTTCTTCCGCCTTGTGACATGGGGAATTACATTTCATTCATTTTTGTTTACAGCTCCTAGGTACTTCCCTCTCTTTTGGAAGATCATTCGGCCATTCCTGAGTGACCTTACTGCACGAAAGCTAGCCCTCTACGGCAAAGGTGAGAATACAGGAAAATTGCATCTTATGGTACCGAGATATTCCGCAGAAAATCCTTCATCTCCACTGGTGTATGCTTGCGTGTTCATGTAATACATCTACAGTCAACTACAAAGGTTTGCGAACCACTCGAGTGCATGCCAAACTGCATGTCTGCGCCATCTACCGTCGTCCATGTTGCTAAGCGGCAAACGATTCTTGTTATTAGATGTGAAGCATCTTAAGGTCGATCTCAAAATGGTGTGTGGTGTGACCACCCTCACAGTGCATGCGTGTCGCTCCCCCTCTCCTACGCTTCCCCTCTCGCCTCGTAACGCCAACGCAGGCAGCGCCTTCTAGCGAGTTTCTTTATCGAAAAAAAAAACCGACTGCTCGCTCTGCACAACCTTTAACTGGCTACCTCGCATGTATTGACACAGGGTTTTGACCTCCAATATAGTGCCGGTGAAAGGTTTCTCCTGTGCGTTGTTGAACAATAAAAATTCGCAGCGTTTGCGTTAACTAGAAGCGGACTTCGGGTCTCTGTTTCCAGTCTGAGTCTTCTGTCTCTCATTGCCCGTTAGCAGCGATTGACATGTTCTAGTATAGAAACACCGATCCATCACTGCGTGCCCCTCCCCATAATTCTCTCCTGCCCAACGCCACGATCGGCGCTTGCGTCAACGCCATCGCCAGTGTAAGCGTTAGCGCCTGCTGCTTCTCATGTCCACCTGGTTCCCTTTAGCGGTAGATGGTGTAATATTTAGAGGCGAAGGTTCTTGTAGGCTCGGGTGGTGCATTTCTCCCACGTAGACAGCACAGCATATCCATGGACGTACAGACAGACGGACGGACAGACAGACAGACGGACGGACGGACGGACGGACGGACGGGCGGGCGGGCGGGCAGACGGACGGACGGACGGGCGGACGGACGGACGGACGGACGGACGGACGGACGGACGGGCGGGCGGGCGGGCGGACGGGCGGACGGGCGGACGGGCGGACGGGCGGACGGACGGACGGACGGGCAGACGGGCAGGCAGACGGGCGGACGGGCAGGCAGACGGGCGGACGGGCAGGCAGACTGACGGACAGAGACACGGACGGGCAGACAGACGAATGGATGGACGGAGTCCGATGAACGAACGGGCAGGTGCCCCACTCATCATTCTTCACTCCGGGGATATGCCGTGATTTTTTTACTGACCTTTCAATTTTATATTGCCACGTAGGGCATTGTTAGTTCGCAGTTTTCACGCGAAGCGCTTGTCTGCGTTATATATAATTTATTGCTCTGTCCTGTCCGTCTATCCCTTCCTGTTTCCGTATTTCGCCTCGCGTTACGAAAAATTCTTTGAAGTCGATCACAAACAAGCCCACATTGCAACTCTCGTCGGCTTATATTGCACTATTCGGCTGTATGACCGTCACAATTCTATTTTCGTAGCAGGATCGAAGCTATCACGACGTGCCTCGAACGGCGTTCCGTTAGCTATCACATTTTGTGATGAAGATTGCGACTGGTCACAGTTATGCAAATGGAATGCTTTCGATAAGAGAAGGGCGTAGACGCAGATGATAAAAAGCGCATTGCGTTAAAACGTGAAAGGTGAGAATTATTTGTACCCAGTATGAAAGGACACCGGCCGTAGAGTAAGGAAAAGGTGCTGCTCGGGCGCTGCGGTGCTGTCAATCACCGTTGGCGTAGCTTAAGTGTGAAGAGGCTTTTGGCGACGCGTTCGCGTGGTGCATAAACTTGTGTGGTTGACTGCACATGCAATGTAAACTTCAGGAGATACGTGGGGGTTCGAACTTCCCAAATTTCTGCATTTTTCGATTTGGCGTACACGTACACATGCAGAACATGTTCAAACTCACGTAAAAAATAATTCCCGCTCACGTCTTCCTCCCTCTCATCCTCCTTCACGTAAGCATTTCTAGCTAAACCCCTGGTGAGAGGTCTTGTTTACCTTTGCGTTTTGGTAGGCTACGTATGCTCGTGTTTTTGTGTTTACTATGGTGCACGGCTGCTGCGTAGGAAAAGGGTTTGCTTTAACTCCTTGGCTGCACGTGTGATGTGTTTGTCTTGGGACAAACACATCGATACAGTCCAACTTCCAACCGATACGCAACTATTCAACTGCACGTAGAATGAAATTGTTCTGCCACTCTAGCGCACGAACACGCAGTAATCTGCAGCCCTTCGCCCCTTTGTATTTTCAGACGAGCAGGCCTGGAAGAAGGCCCTGCTGGAGGAGATCAACGCCGACCAGCTACCGCAGCACTGGGGAGGCACGCAGACAGACCCTGACGGAAACCCTCGATGCCCCTCTGTGGTAAGTTCCTTGCCAGACCGTTTGATTTGAATGATACCCCAAATGCCTTTCAGAGCCATGCTCGAATTGCCGCATGGTCACGACGATGAGGGATGCAGAATCCCAAGCGTCGAAAGTTGAACTGTTTATTGGGTGAAGCTGCGCCCAGCAAAGCAAGTGAATCGCACTGAAAAATGATAGCGGCGAGCAAAGTGGTCGTTAGTCTAAAAACTGATCATCGGCGAAATGCCTCAGCGCATAAACGTACACGTCATAGTACAATCTAGTGTTCTCACTGATAATCACGCCTAATCTGGATAGTGCTCAAACATGGACAATCGGACAACTGTCAACGTTTCATTTACGAAGCACCATGTCAGCTAAAGCATGTAGCGCAAAGATCGATGAGGCACACCACGTGAGAGGCAAAAATGCAGTCTCCGTGAAATCCAATAACACAGGTCCAAGTGTCGATATTGATATACTCCGTACTTGTTTATAGGTGCACGGCCATCATCCTTGTCATAAGCACTCGTACAGAACCCGCAGCTCAGTAATTATTTTTTGACAAACTCTTGAGGATAAGTTAGCTTCAAGAACGAGATTTCTTTACTTCCATAAGCTCCTGCATGACTTGTATTTCCCGTGGCAGGAAACAACGGTGCAATTGTCAAACATTCAGCGACAAACTGCAGCTTCCACAGTGCAGTGGCAAGTTGCTAACATCTCCTTTGCGAAAGGTCGCCTCTTAGGTAATTATTCAGGCAACGGCTCGTTTAACCTGTATATGTAATATACGCCACATAATTTTGGCAAGTGGTAAACAACGTTAAGTGTTGTACATCGAAGATTGTAATGTTCTGCTTTCGATGATTGAAGCTTCCAGCAGCCGTACTTTTCTTATTTAAAGACTGGTCGTTATACGAGTAGTTTTTTTTTTGTACAGGCAGGTTCTTTACTTTTCCTTTTACAGTAGATCGCTCAACATTTTGAATCAATACAACATGTGTGCTTCAGAAAGGGGGTGCAAAAAAGAGCCCTCCCTTCCCCCCCCCTAGGCCACACCAGCACTTTCTCCTCACCCGAGCTACTTCCAAAGCGGTGATGCTGCACGGATTTGCACCCCCCCCCCCCCGAATAAAATCGTACCTATGCTCATGTGAATGCAAAAGGGCTTTAATAAAAGATCACGAGTTGGTGTCTTAATAGATAGATGTGAACAGGGTTCATGCATTCTGATCGCGCAAGTGAAGTTAAAATAACATATATGTCGGCTGGTGGAGCTTCAAATATGCTGCTCTTGTCAAAAAGCCCATTCATTTATCAATTACTTTATGTATCGTGTTATGAATGTCCCTGCATGTACAGGCAAAAATAAACGCGGCCGCGGAGACACTGTGCGGCCTCCATCGCACCGAAGCCTGGCTACCAACGCGAACAGCCCCCTATATCACCTGTCCTGATATGAATCGCGGATGATTTCAAGGGTCATAAACAGGCCCGTCTTACATTTTAAATTTTCAGTGTTCCTGTTTGGGCAGAGTGTCACTCGAGTTTGTGTAAATAACACTCTCTTGTCTGTCGCACTTAGGACTCTACGAAAAATAACTATTGCCTAATAATAAAAGCTTGACAGTACACAAATAATGACAACGCGTTAAGCGTCAATGAGTTAGAGTTTGTGCTGAAGATTTTGTTCTTGTGCAACAAATAACAACTTCATTTGTGGTAAGTATATTTACCCATAGGCTGGCAAAAAATTGAGCTCACTCAGTCAATCATGAGATATACTTCATCCTTAGGGCTGGTTTTGCGTAAAAGGTTGTAATGGATCAAGCGTGCGTAATCTTTTGTGGCGTTGTGCTATCATTACCATTACCTCTCTACTCTTCACCCTCCTACAGTGCTATATAGTAAACAAATTACTTCTTTTGATACTCTCATCGTTTTTATATGCTTGTCATGCATAGCTTCCCATAACTTTTGACAGGCTGAAAACGCAGCGCTAAACAAGGGTTCATTGACAAATCATACCATAATCTATGCAGCACTTTAACCTAATCTGTTTCGTGCTTACGTTCCTCAAGCGGGATCTCACACGCATATTCAACTTTCCTCCACAAAGGTTATAGATGGCGGAGAGGTTCCTACCCGCTACTACCGAAGCACGAACGGCCATTCGCCGTCTGAAGAGCAGCAGTGCTTGGACCAGATCCCCGCGGAAGTGGCGCGGGCGAACACGGCTGTGAGTCGACAGGCGACAGTGGAGGTGCCCGTGCGAGTGTCAGAGGCCGGCATGCTGCTTGCGTGGGAGATCGTGTGTGACGACCTGCTGTTTGGTATCCTCTACCGAGGCAATGGCACGTTGTCCGATGAACATGACAGCGCCGAAGTCGTTCTCAAGCCATTCCGCATCAAGGCTGGCTCCAAGCTGCCCGAGGCCGGATCACTGACGTGCTCAAAGCCGGGCCTGTGTATGTACAACCTTTTCTGAATTGATAAGAAATCATTCAACAAATGTTTCCACGAGTGGACTTGTCTTCGTCAACACAGCATCTGCCATTTTTAGGGACACATTTAGGGACATGCTAGAGGCTGGTGCAGATGAAGCACAGTCGACACATGCACACTTCTTCGGCAGGCAGTTTTCTACATTGATGAAGACAAGTCTGTTTGTAAAACTGTAGCCTACAGCGACCAACCCTCTTCAATGATTTATCATCCCTTGAGGCGTCCATCTTTCCATAGACTTCTTGTCCTGCTGGAGCTCTCATTGGTTCTGGCTTACTTGACGCACGTAATATATATCCCCCCAGTGTTTTTTTTTTTAAATCTGTTTCGAGACTCCCGTACAGTGGCCGAAACATTTTCGTTTTATTTGCTTTTGTCCTAGTCAGCTTCTTGTTTTCAGTACCTTCATGCCTGTTCTTGACCAGACGGGTTTCCGTACAGATTTCAGATTCTTCTCTTGTGCATTTTCGTGTACATGCTTTACAGCAATAGACCACACAGTGTGCACTTTCTCTAGTGGCATGTGACTCCTCCCGTGTAATTGTTAAGCGATGTTCACTGTGACATTCTTAGAGCAGCTGGATATGAGTGACTGCTTTATAAATGAGTGTCCCTCACAATCGGGGAGTGGTACACCGCAACTACGACGTTGCTCTGTTGACGCTTTCTTCTTCTATATCTTTCCATGCAGACGTGCTCAACTTCGACAACACTTTCAGCACGTTCACTTCCAAGAAGCTGTCTTACTCGGTTCGACTCCTGGAGGCCACTACGATTTGATCAGTCTACTGAGTCTGTGTTGAAGCCCTGTACCTTTCAGTGGTGTTGACACAAGGAACTTTCCATGGTGTTCTGCATTCCGACTGGCGTTTACTAAACGCCCGTTGTTATTGTTTTTCTTTTTCATTGTTAGTATATTAAGCTCGCAACGTATTGCGTGGCATGGTGCTTATTGAAGTGTGGATTTCTGTGTACGCATCTCTTATACTATTACGTTGTCGGATGTTGTGAACTTAGTCATCAGGAATTACACTACAGTTGCGGACATTTCTTAGAAGTGAATGGAAAGCTACGGGGCCTATGTACGTATTACTGCGTGGCGTAAACAATGCATACCATTTGCTTTGTTTCCTTAGACGGCCATTTGCGGCTAATGTTCGGCGCAAGTTTATGATGCTGGTAGACTCACCTGAAGGCATAGACGCCATTTACCGCTTGAGGTAGATGTCAGAAACGTACTTCTCGCGTGTGTAAAAAATGAGTATGATGGCGTCTCAATGAAAATAAATATCAACATCTCACTGGCGTGTGCTTCGTATTGTATGAAAAAGCTTTCTGTAAAGATAGCCTTTCTGATTTCTCACGCAGAAGACACGGGCACCATTGTGATATTACGTTCATTAGCCGCTACATTTGCGCGGTTTGATTGTGTAGCCTTGACTTCATTGACAAGAAAAGTTGTCCGCAACTATAACCCCAACCACATACAGACGCAGGAAGTGTGAAAAGAGTGCCACAGCCAGCTGTATCTGTTCAGCAAAAAGTTCTATCCATGTACATGTGCGACGCATACCGAAGTTCCTTTCCTGCCCAGCAGATAAGCGGCTAATTGCATTTCCAGAGTGCTAACGAAGTTTGTTGTAACAAATAGCTTATATAATTCTTACTATAGGCGTCTTTATAAGTGACTGCATACGGGCCTTAATGCTGTTGAGATGTGCGCCGCGACTGTGACCCGTATACAGCTGATATTTCCTGCGTGTTGTTTTTTCACCCACGAAACAACTATTCACTGCAGCGAGTGTGATGTCACGTTGCAACGTTCGGTTAAGTTGTTTGCATATGCACACCATTGTTACGTGTGCCAACATTGTGTTTGTTCTGCGTAGTTCTTTTTTGTTCGTAGGGCCCGTTGTGCAAGTGTCATCGTTTTGCTGTACTAGCTTGTTGTAGCTACTCTCTCTGTCCACGATCTGCACTTAAAAAAAAGGACTCTTGATAATAAGTGTATAGTTACGAAACGTTCCATTTGGATCCACTATTTTCCTTTAGATGGATCGTTTCTCGCTTTCATTTCGAACATCACCACTTGATGGGTCGATATTCATGCGAACAGCGTAAGAACAATGTTGCTATTACGAACCCTGATCTCATCATATGTCGCCAATGTTATGCGCGCAGTTGCCAAGAATAAAGTTCGTTTAATGTTATCCGTGACTTTGGGTAGTTACCATAAATTAGGTTATCCGTGACTTTGGGGAGTACATGTCAAGAACCTTTTCGCTACTACTTTTCGGGTCACATTGTCTAGCTCATACCGTGCCTGTGTGGTAACCCTTAGCCTCCGCGATCAGCAACCGCGCGTTGCCGGAGCTGTCCGCGGAGGCCAAGGGGAACTTTGGTGACACTCGTTGTGACTGATGGATGTGAAAGCATTGAGGTGCACAAACTCGAAAGTACAATTATTCGCACTTTGTTCCACAAATCCAAAGTACACAACAGTGCTCTGAATGTCAAATAGCTTAACTGAGTACACGTGAGCGGCAATACGAAGTAGAGACTGTGATGCAAATGCTCTTCCAGGGCAGCGCCGACTTGCTTGTGCTGTACTTTCCAAGCCAAGATAACACGAGAAGTTCCAAGCGAGTGGCGAAATCGAAAGGTTCCTCCTGACGCTTTGCCCGAACTTGTTCTTCATGGTTGGAACGCTGATGATTGCGAATAAATGGCGTTCAGAGAACGCCCGTTATTTTCACATTGTGTCTCTACCCTTCGTTTCTCGGCCTCTCACGTTCGGACACAAAGATGCACGTCATTCCCAGTAGTGATGGATGTGTCCTGTGCAGCGCAATTGCAAAACGCGTGCAGCAGAAGTGAACAGACTTGGCCCCTCTTCCTCACTTCGTCCTTTGAATGCCCTCTTTCTATCAGTGAGCCTTGTCAATAGTTGCTGCATGCAGTACAATTGTCGGCCCAGTTTCTAAAGGACAGAAAAAAAAACAGAAAAAATGTGCAGCCAAATAAGTTCTAGGCAAAGCAGGCTGAAATAAAATGACTATTTGTAAGGGGCACTAGACCGAGCACAGAAGGCTTTATGAATAATGTCTAGTACGATAATCGTGATTTGATTTTATTTTCAATGAAATGCCTAAGTTGCGGTTCTCAAATGATCCCTCAGTGCTTCTCGTCAATTACTCGAGGCTGCCTCCAAACAGTGCGCCATGTGCAATAAGATGCATGTTTATTTGTCACGCGCCAAGTTTACTGATTTATTTTTATGTGCAGGAATTAATAACAAGGTGCGAATGAAAATGGAGGCCTTGTGATATTTGGACGTAGCAGGTTCGGCCCCTGCTGGCGGCTATACAGGGCGTATTTCTTTAATACAGGTTTGTCCTTCAAAGAAAAACTATATTATGTAGGCACTTACCTTCGCATTCAATGCCTAGGTCAAGGAGGAAATATTTTGCCGCTGAACATATCACTCAGTTTTGATTGGCAAAACTAATTCAATAAAGTTTTATCATAAATTTTGAGGCGATTGTTTATATGGAAAAGTTTTTACGTCACAAATTATGGCAAGCCTTGTTTTTTTTTAACTGAAAATATCATGCATGTTTTCATAGATTTATTGTCGAAATTCCAGACCGTGGAGCCGGAGAAGCTGAAACTAACTGAGTGCGTCGAAGCTAACGCAATCGATGCGTCAGTTTGGGTTTCTCCAGCACCGCGGTAAGCAAATTTCACGACGGATCTCTGAACACCATGCATGCGTGATATTCTCAATTTTTATTAAAAACTAGGCGTGTCGTAATCTATGACACAGAACAACTTCGCCATACAAATGACCACCCCAAACTAGATTATAGAAAACTTTAATTAAATTTCATCAATTAATCATACATGAGTGATCCAACTAGCGGCAAAGTTTTTCCGCCTTGACCTAGAAATTGGCCGCGAAAACGACAAGCACTACCTATTGTAGTTCTTTAAGGGAAAATCTGTATTGCTTAAAAAAATCACTCCGCATACTTGGCTTCATTATTTTTGGTGTTGGCTGCCATTAAATTAGATAAACAGGAAATTGAGTAGAAGTCGGTACTATACCACAACCGTGTGCAGATGAAAGTTACGTCGCATTCAATTCTGGGTTGGAGAGGTGAGCAAAGCTCGGCAGGTAAGTCATAATCACGCCAGATTTTCTGCTCTACACGGGGAGAGAGAAATTAAAATATATGGAAAAGGAGAAATAATCACGTGAGTTTTTGAGTATGCAATATTGAGTCGACGAATGGTTGCGAAGACTTGTAGATCTTGCACTTTGTGTGCTCGGCAACCATGTGAAGGTGCGAAATAGTAAAAAGGCAAAGACTGAACTCACCCAATTAGGTGTGGTTTAGGGAGCTTATCTATGTCTTCGCTATTTCACTCGCATACTTAAAAAAATTAAAGTTAGCTTCCGAAAGCGACCTGTAGTTAAACCCGATTCTGCTGAAGCGCATAGTGTTGTATCTTTGCCCACTGAAGTGCATGCGTATATAGTGCGGTCAAGAGCAGCACCTCTACTTCTTTCGTCGTTATAGAACAATATTAGAATGAATGGATGAGTGAATGAATGAATTACCTTTATTTAAAGTCCGGTAGTTTCCTTCGGGCGAGGTGGGGGAAGAGAGGATTAACCCATGTTCCAGGCCATTCTCCCCCGATGATTATGGCGATGCCTCAGGTGATGGCTTGAAATCCTTGAAAAAAATGAAAAAAGGCATTTTTTTATTTTCATGCTTCTCACTTCATAGTGAACATACTGCGTGTTTCGCGCAACTAGAGCGAAATATCTAAAAAATAGTGGTCAACCGCTACTGAATAAAATCAATGACATGTGGTTTGCCTTAGGTAGCCATCATGTGGTGCTCATTAGAGTGTTTTATGCCAAATTAGTTGCTTAAAATCAATTAGGCAAAAATTTTAACGTTCGCTCCAGGGCCACGTTTGTTTCGTTACGCCGCAAAGGGCACTGTTCTACAATGGCCAATCTAGCTTTTTGTGGCAAAGTACCTGTGCGTGGTTCTTTTCTTCCGGTGTTCAAAAAAACCTGCGACATAAAAAATAAAACCGCATGGCCGCACCACCCAACTGAAGTTCTCTCAACTTTGAGAAAGGCTCTTGATGTATTGCCAAAAGGCCTTCCAACAAAACAGCCAAAGTCATCAATAATAATAAAGGACAAATTTGACACGTTTGCCCCAGCGACACTGAAGCTTTATGAGAAAAATGACTTCATCAGGTGATCAACATAGCATCAATAGCACCATGAAAGCTTGAGCTGCATGCATACTTGTAATTCAATGATTGGCATTAGAAAAATGACTCATCGTTTTTCCAACGTTTCATTCCTTCGCGCCTTTTCCACTTGCCCGATTATTTAAAATATATTAGAAAAAAAGGTATTGGGCATTTCAAGTATGCAGATATTGCATTCGGCTACCGAATTTGATGGAACGTTATTCGAATCGTTATACGATATTTTTTTATTATTCGCCCACCCAATAATTAAAGTAGGAGTATGCTTCGCCCCTTAGCAAGCATCACGTGTAAATACTAAAACTTACCGAAGCTAGTAAGAGGTATACAAGCACTGTTGCTCTCCTGCCCAGTCAAGGCTCAGTGTGAAAGGAGCATGGGTCGAGGGTCATTGTCAACAACAGTGATACGTCGCCTGTGCAGGATGCAGGGCATTCTGTTCCACCGCGGCATCTTGCAACAAGTCCAGGGCTCTACGATATACGTGAGATCCCTGTGTTTCTCTTATACGTCATGCCTGGGAGATGCCATCGAACCGACGATGGCTGCGCAAGCTTGAAAGATAAGTTATGATGCATTTCCTTTGAAAGACCTATCAGTGTTCTCTCAAAACCACTTCGTCATGCCGTGAATGCATTGCGCACCTACACGTACCATGTTTTAGGAGGGGCGGGGGTATTTCGCAAAGGGGAAGGTAGGGGGGGGGGAGAGTTTCCATTCACCGAAGGCTTCCGTTTGAAGAATAGGAACGGTATGTGAGATTTTATGTCCCAAAATGACAATATATGATTATATGAGAGACGCCGCAGTGTAGTGCTCCGGAAATTTCGACCACCTGGTGTTCTTTATCCTGCACTGACATCGCACAGGCCTCTGGCATTTAGCATCCATCAAAATGCGACCGTCGTGGCGGGGATTGAATCCACTACTTTTGGGTCAGCAGCCGAAAATAATAACTTCTTCACGGTGATGGACAAGTTTGAAGTTTATTTCCAGAAGTTCAAAACATGTCCAAACTCTGCTTTTTTTTTTTTCGCTTTGCTACTATTGCTTACCGCGCTTCCACATTATGAGTGCGTGCTTTGCGAAGATTAGAAAAAGAAGACATCACGTTATGTAAATATCTTTAGAAGCATGTGCTATCATCAGTGCACCTGAGAAAAAAAAAGCAACGAAAACCAGGCTCTTTGACAAAAGACCGATGTCGATGAGCACAGTGAGGACGAAGTCGAGCCTGTCCTGCGTCGTCCAGTCTTCATGTTCCACAATATTGTCGATAATCATTCAGCTCTTCGGCTCACGAATCAAATGGTGGAGAGGGGTGGGCGACAACTGTCGCCACCATCTCGAAAGTTCCGGAATCGAAACCGTGACCTTCGGTTCAGCACCCGAGCTTCGCAACCACTACACCACGGTGGCCGGTAAACTTGGCATGCCAAATTCGTAATAATTAGGAGTTTATATGCGTTAACCTATTAGTAACAGTTCATAATTGTTTTTCAGTAAGGTCGTGTGCAGAGAATTACGCGCTCTCCTAGATATTACGCTGCATATAGCACGCAAGCACGCAATAGCCTACGACCTCCAATTCCCTTTCCTCCCCAGGATGTCCTGTCACAGCGCAAATAGGTGCAAACCACGTGCTTTTTGAACGTAAGGCAACACATATATCTATAGATACACTATTGAGGGTAGCTGCTTATAGGGATGGCGTGCGCGTGCCGACAGTTCAATTTTTTTTTTTCGCGAGTGCGCTCCGCCGACAAGTGGTCACTGTTCGGGCGCTCCGGATTATGTTGTGTGCACCTCTATATTTAAATATTCCCCAGAGCCTAGAATCGAAGGAATGCAAATCGTGTCCATTGTGCATTCAATTATTGTCTAGCAGAACGAAACCAAGCCAAGCGGTGCCCCGCCATCGAAAGCCCTCACTACAGGGGGTGCATCCAGAAAGTCCACGATGCGGCGTTCGGGCTTCTTAGCTTACCTGTCCTAACGGGGGAGGAGCCTTTTGCATGGTAGTCGCTTCTCTCACGATAATAGGTAGGCGAACTCACTCATGAGACGACTCAGTAAGGCGTGATTTCATTCATTCATATGTGGGGTTTAACGTCCGAAAACCACCATATGATTATGTGAGACGCCGTAGTGGAGGGCTCCGGTAATTTCGACCTCCTGTGGTTCTTTAACGTGCTACCAAATCTCAGCACACGGGCCTACAACTTTTCGGCCTCCATCGGGAATTCAGCCGCCGCAGCCGGAATTTGATCCCGCAACCTGTGGGTGAGCAGCCGAGTACCTTAGCCACTAGACCCCCGCGGCGGGGCTCAGTAAGGCATGAGACTCAGTAAAGCGTGAGTAAGGCGTGAGTCTAAGTGAGACCGGCTGAGTTATACTTATGTGAGACTGAGTCCGAGTGAGTTCACTTGAGGAACATATTGGTGAGTCTGGGTTGGAGTGAGTTCGGTCGACGAAAATCTTCGTGAGTCTGAGTCCCAGTGAGTTCGCTTCAGCAAGAGTTTGGTTAGCCTTGGTCATGCCCTACGTGGAAAAAAAATCATATTTCATTATTTTAATGTCTGCGTGGACTGCATTCGTTTCACCGACATATGCCCACGATTATTATAAAATTTGATCAAGCAACTTTTGAGATTGATCACGAGCGCATTTCTCATCTTTAGTTGAAAGCACTCCTCGGCGTCAGCTGCTCAAACGCACTCTTCCTATTGGTTTAGTTCTGTAGCAAAATTTACACGACATCGACAGCTTCATGGGTGATATACGCCTTAACAATGCATACCAGAGCACATAGATAAAAAAATTATCAGTTAAAAGTGGCGTCAAGCCGTGTACACTAAAGTTTGCGAATTCTGTGCCGGGTGTAAGCTGAGATGCGATAGAAATCTCCGACACGCTGGGATCACGTACCAACGGCTGAGACGACGAGCATGAGCGCATACCGAAGAAGTACGCAGATATTTCGGCACACTGAAGGAAGCAGAGGAAGTGGTACCCGCCAGCACACAAGAGTCTGAGTAGGGAACAAGCGGTGTCATGAAGAAGACTACCAAGCCGGAACTCACCCACACGGAACATTGATTCACGCTATGAATCCAAGAAAGTTCAGGCGGGACTGCAAGTTTCGCCCTCCAGACACGCGCAACACTCTGCGCCACACGGTGCTGGAGGGTCGCAACAATCCGGACATATAACACCGTCATCACCGCCACGTGCAGACGCAAACGAAGAGAAAGCTACGAATAAAGAGGAAGCGTTCACAGACCAGTAGGAGGCTCTGTCGGTGACGCAAGACCCTCACAACCAGCTACGATTGGTGAACCGGGCTCGAGCGGCGACAGCGAGCCATGGCTACCTGGACTGAGGAGGCCACCTACCTTAGGGCTGAAGTACAAAGAGCTTGGTCCAAATAAAGTTCATTTCATTCATTCTGAAGTGCATCTGTTTTCCTATACAAGTTAGCTCCATATAAGTTCCATAATTTATAACCTCAGCTCCAACTGCAGTTATAAGCTAAAGCATGAAAAAATCTTACTCTAATTATGGTATGATGCGGTATTCTTGGGTCCCCAAAATAATGCTGTTCCTCGAACGCGGCGGTAATTCGCATTGAGTTATGGTACAGAATAACGTATATTGAATGTGTCTTACACTGTCATTTGAGAGACACGGGGAAACAGGTTGATCAAAAGGGAGTTTTAGAATAGCGCACCGCAAGCTCTTGCGGTGCGGCGCTGCTACTGCGTAAGCATCATAACGCGACACGCCGTTCACGTTCGCGGCCCGCCCGCAGAAACTCCGAAATAGCGGACGTCGTATGCAGCCCGCATGCGGCCCGCAGACGTTGGCCTCGAGCCTACGGTGTCGCTGCGATCGTGCGTTGCGGTCTGCAGGAAGGCAAACGCTATTGTAACACTCATATGGCGCCTGCTATGCCAGCAACGCCCGCAGTGCCTGCAAACGTTATTCTAAAGCTCCCTAATAACGCATCGAAGATATGGGTCACTGCATAAACTATTCTCCCAAAACGAGCGCAAATAATATGGTATACAGGCTGTATTGACGCGCGGCTGTAAGCACATTGCATGATTATCGGTGCACTCATTGTTCTTTTTTTTTCTCTTTTTTATCATAGTGCCTCGTAGTCAGCACCCGCGAAAGTAAAAAAGTTACCTGGGAAGACTTCGTAATCACATGACTGCAGTTTAGCTACTTCAGTCGGCCGTCTTGGTGTCGACTTGGGAAATCAGTGTTTCTTGAATTAATTCAGCAGAAAGATAGTGCGTTTGCGAAATACATGTGAACGCTTCAGCTGCATTGAACCTTACTTTGTAGTTAAGCCTTGGTATGTATTTTACGGGATGCGCCGTACTCCCAACCCGAGCCTCTAACACGCTGCCACGCAGCTCTAAACAACAAAAAAAACAAAACAAAATAAAACACTTCAAAAACAACGACGACACAATGCTTTCAGGTTTAACTTCCCAGTTCACTAATCAAGTTACCGTTGTTCTTAGTAGAATCCACAATTAAAAATTGTGTAATTAAACACAAAGTGAAAACAATAAGTTCTTCTGGCAAGCTACGTTTTCCACGACGAACATGTACAGTTTAGTCATGACCCCATAAGAGTCCGTATATGTGTCGTTACATTAAGTAACAGCAGTAACAATGGAGGCGGAAATGCTGTAGGCCCGTGTGCTCCGATTTGGGTGCTCGTTGCAGAACTCCAGGGGGTCGAAATTTCTGGAGCCCTTCACTACGGTGTCTTTCATAATCATACAGTGCTTTTGGGACGTTAAACCCCACATATCAATAAATTAGGCAACACCAGTATACCCCGCATCAGCTTTTCAGCACAATTTTAAGCATGTAATGTTCTGACAACATCCACCATACCGTGCACTCTCACACGCACAGATATCTCTAACTTTCGGTACATGCCCTTAGCATCACTTTCCCAAAGCTTAAAATGCATACTTAACGACTCTACTGGCCCTATTTCTCTGTGCACACAGCGGAAAAGACAATAAGGTTTGGTAATGCAGAACAAAATAGTAAGGATCAATAGTAAGCTAAGAATAGTAAGCCAACAGAATAGTAAGCTAAGTAGTAAGGATTGATTATAAAGGATCGCGAGGCTTGGAAACACGGACACAAGTAACTTCAGTATAACATTTTTCCCCCACAAAATCTGACCTTCAGCGAAAGCGAATATCTTTCAAAAAGCGTCGGCACAAAACTTCCCGAGCGATCAAGCATCCACATGATCGTTTACTCTTTCGAATGATACCGCCTTGGCTAACAGATCCGTCATTAATTTCTCGTCATCGCGAAAGCTTCGTGCGAGGGCTTTTGCGCCACCTGTTCAAACGTACGTGCCTAAGCAATCGGCTTGCGGATCACCGTAGCGGCAGCAGCTATGCCTCAGGGCCAGCACTCTGTGCGGTGGCATGCGATCTTCTTGTATATGTTCGCCTGCGAGGCCATTCTTTCGTTCTTCTTTCCCGGAAAATGAAGCTCGGCGTTGTAGACCCAAGGATTCCGAGCCTTAACAAAACATGGATGACCAAGAAATGAAGCGGGCCCCTCTGATACGCGGGCAACATTTATCTATACGTAGACCGAGATTATGGCTACGTCTATGCTCTGCAAATAGGCCATTCCTGAGTAATGAGCAGCAATGAAGGCTGCTTTTTAGGGGCGCAGACCCTAAAGCCATGGACAGACAGACAGACAGACAGACAGACAGACAGACAGACAGACAGACAGACAGACAGACAGACAGACAGACAGACAGACAGACAGACGGGCGGACGGGCGGACGGACGGACGGGCGGACGGACGGACGGATGGACGGGCAGATGGACGGACGGACGGACGGATGGACGGACAGACAGACAGGCAGACAGACGGACGGACAGAGGGACGGACGGACAGACAAATAGACGGACAGACGGATAGACGGATAGATAGATAGACGGACAGACGGATAGACGGATAGATAGATAGATAGATAGATAGATAGATAGATAGATAGATAGATAGATAGATAGATAGATAGATAGATAGATAGATAGATAGATAGATAGATAGATAGATAGATAGATAGATAGATAGATAGATAGATAGATAGATAGATAGATAGATAGATAGATAGATAGATAGATAGATAGATAGATAGATAGATAGATAGATAGATAGATAGATAGATAGACGCTCAAAGTGTCCGCAGTATACGCAAAGAAGGACTTCGCATTTAAAAACTAGCGACGTAGCTTGTCAGTTCTGGCGCGTACAGAAACACAAAGTATACCGATGAAGCTCATTTGCAGAGGGAAAAGGCGCTGCCAGGGCTCCGGGTCAACTGACATCCTACAAAATGCGCACAGATGAGGTTGATACATCGATAAGCCGGTACGTCAAAACGAAGTTGACTGCGCTGCTTACCATGTCACGTAGGCAGTGATCGATGTATGGTTTCACGGAGCGAAATCTTTCTTTTCCAATCGGTCGCATGAATATTCATCAACTTTAACTTCGCGCGAATGAACGTTCTGCTCAGTACACTCGGTTAACATTGAAGTCCGTTCGATCGAAATTTAAACGGGCATGACGTTTCCTTTGAATGTTCTTGGATATCATCAGAATTCATACGGCTCAACTGAGAAAATGAGAGGTAGAGTCTGTAGTAGGCAGGATACAGTCACACAATACATGTAAGTCCGTGTCCTTTCATAATGTTTCGTACGCAGGATATATTCTATATTCGCTTAACGTAGTGGAGTCCTCACTGCGTTGAGGTCTCTCATGACCACGACGCGCACTCTCCTGAACTAAATGACAACTCCGTCAGCTCAATGCGCACTGCAAGTTCTGTATCCCTAAGATCCAGTCCTTGCAAGCCTTTTTTGAACATTTTGGATTCGCATCTACTTTTAGACAAACGTGGAGGAACTGGTCTCCAACACTTACCCGTTGTGACCGTCTGTGTGTGCACGGACAACGTTGGTATGTGGTTCCGCGTATCACTTGCTCTCTTTCCTTTTTGCTTTCTCCATTATTTCCCTCCTTTTTCCTCTCTCCCAGTGTAGGGTAGCAAACCAGGTAGAACCTGGCTAACCTCTCTGCCTTTTCTTTGATTTCCTCTCTCTGTAAAGGACGACGAAAGATCTGTAAGCAATGATTGCCACTGTGTTACGAACAAGAGCCTGTCTTCATATTTAGATTTCGCGGCATAAAGTCATAAGTTTTTCCTCCTTAAATACCCGCTCGGGAGATGGCGCCGAGTACACCGCCACGCAACTGCGTTCATTCAGTAGCCAATGCGCGCGGAGACTCAAACATGCTTAGTTTAGCACGGTAACGTACGAATCATTCATATTTTTTTACTCAATCAGTTCTCATTATGTATTTCCAAAGGAGGGACTATCATTGCTAGAGTGCCAACGAAATAGTGAATCACACTGCTTTCGAAATTCGTATTAAGGGAACATCATTGTGACCAATATCTCGCGGGAACGCTACAACGTACAAATAAATGCACGAAGTTTCTTCTTATTATTTGTTTTAGAAACAGATGGAAAGGGTGTAGATGAACATGTTGTCATGGTTATGAAATATTGGTGTTTCAGGGATCTAAATATTTTGGTTCAGCATTTCATGGAAATGAAGCGCATATAATGACATACCGGATTTTTCTTTAAGTGAGCGGTGAATACGGCAAACGTGTGCGAATTCAATAAGAAGGTATTGAATGCAGGAGGCACACTGGTACGTCCGTTTCCTTTTGTATTCTTTACACACCAGTGGCGTAGCCAGGAAATAACACACAGCCCCCCCCCCCTCGAAATCAACTTAGAGGTTCCCCCCTCCCTCCCAGCACTCGAAGATTAGATAAGATTAGATCCACTCGAAGAACCATGGCTCTCCACTTCACAGACCACAAAGCATTAATAATAAAACAAAAACGAAATCTCGAACTCGACACCATGTACGCATTATGACAAGATTAATTAGGATTAAAGAGGCAGATAAATAAGTTAGCATTTGTTCGTGTCACTCAATTTATATATTATATGGTACAACGCTCGGGTAATCTACGGTTACTCACAGATACGCTACCCAGAGCTTCGCCCGCTCATCATGTTTCACTCCATAGAGATGCATGAATTTTAATTATTACTTTTTTTCGTTTTCTTCCAAGCCCTGCCAGTCAATCATCTACTTCCGCTTTTACAAACATTTAGACAATGTCCTGTTAATAAAGACAATAATCTTGTCTACTATCGCTATATGAGATATGGCGCCATCTGGCAGTAATATGAAGAAACCAGGGTTTTTATAAAACGCAAACTCACTGGTAGGCAGCAGCACGTGGTATTCTCAGTTAAAGTTTCTGGATATTTTAGCGAAGCTTAGGTAACACCCACTTTTTTGTTCATAGCGTTGCATTGTCAGCGCAGCCTGATAAACGCTTTGGTCTCTAGAATTACGTGTGTATGCATTTTCTATATAAAAAGACACAAACTGTCTATATGATGGCCGGAATGGGGCGAGGCCGAAGGCCGAAGCATGGCTTTTGAATAAGCAGTCTTGATTATCGACTGAACATGAGGAACTTGCGCGTGAGGGCGCTACATGAGGGCTGGCAAGGCAACACGCACTCGTGCGTCCGCGGGTAGGGTGGCTCCGTACGACATTCCTGCGTACAACATCATTCTGTTTACAAGCATGCACTATTAACGTTGCTGCAAGCCATATCGTTGCCTCGTCCTAAAAACCAATGCTCATACACTCTAAATTGGAAAAGAACTCCCGCTTAAGAGTGATATGATCGTCCTCTAGCGAGCTCACAATGGGGTTATTTAATAGCCCGGACGTAGAAGTAAAGCTTTCAGAAGTGTTAGATACACTGCACAATCACCCATTGGGGGAGGAAAAGATATTACTTGCCGAGACCATCCTCGGCATGCACGGCATTGAGAGCGTTGTGGCGCTTCTTGCGGGCGCGGCACAGACACAGGCTATCAGCAGTGTCGTTTATTGTGATATTGCTCTCATTGTTCCTTTTTGCAACATCTCTCTTCTGTCACCTTTTACTCTCCGCGCGGCACAGACACAGAATATGAGCAGTGTCGTTTATCGTGATATTGTTATCATTGTTCCTTTTTGCAATATCTGTCTTCTGTCACCTTTTACTCCCCTCACCACCTTCTCCAACACAGGGCAGCCAGCCGGTCTGAGGACTGGCTAACCTCCCTGTCCTTCCTGCCCTCCTCTGCCTTCACTCAGACTGGCCGAAGTTACCTGCGTGGCATCTCCGTAATAATTTGGGCTTCTCTTGCAAACTATCTCACCGGGAGCCATGGCGTGGCACCTTCAGAGAATATTTTTGCATTTTTTTTCGCTGCTGGAGTCATTTCAAGGCTTCTCTGCAAAATTTCACGAACTTCTTCACACCTCACGTTCATCGGGGGTACTATTTGCACTTCTTCCTCTGCTCTCACACCTTTTCTTTTTTTTTACTTGACGCCGATCATGCCACCTGTTCGCTACACGAAGGCTGTCTCTTACTGGTTATAGGAAAAAATTATGATGCAAGCAGCTCACTGAACAGTCGCTGCAGTTAGCTTTTTTTTAAGACGATAGTCTTTCTTGGGGACCTTCAACGAAAAAATCTTGGTCTGTCTGTCTGTCTGTCTGTCTGTCTGTCTGTCTGTCTGTCTGTCTGTCTGTCTGTCTGTCTGTCTGTCTGTCTGTCTGTCTGTCTGTCTGTCTGTCTGTCTTGTCCACCCTAAACGGTAGCCTAAATGGCACCAGACGAAAAATCCCAAACGACCGACCCCATCCGCAGTGCCCACCAATATTGCTCAAGAATCAGCGTTCATACTTGTGCAATTGTCAATTGAAAAGCAATATTTGTGCGTATCTCCGGCACAATTTATAACAACACGTGAATATTCCCTATGTGTGTATTTTACTAGAAAAGGCATACATAAGTAATTCTATAGGACTGTAGCATTTACCGCGCTGCACTGACCATGCAACGCTTGCACGAAAGCAAGTGTTTCCAACGCTTTGCTATGACGACACGGTGGTGGTACCTACCCGTCGCCTTGCGTTCTACAGCTTATCACCTCCAAGACGGGCGCGCACGCCGCGCTCTTCTTTTTCAAAGATAGCTGCCAGATAGCGCTCATGTCTCACATGTGACTTGACTTGATGCGCTCGTTCGCCCCCGCTGCACGCTCGAGGCACTCTAACGCAGCGCCTCCAGAACACCATTTTTTTACAGATTTCTAGCATATTAAGTTTATTAGGGCACTTGAGTTTCCCGTTAATAAGCATATTTTGGCTTCCTTTCACATCGAATCACTTATTTTTGCTTATGTGCGCTTTTCTCGCAAACACACTCTTTTTTACTGCTTCTCAAGTTCACTAATGGCACATTGATCGATAATATAGCGTAGTTGAGCATGAAATCGAACATGCGTTGGGGAAGTCAATAAGTAAATTTATTCACTAACTAAAAAACACGCGTTTAACACTGTGGACACAACCTCGTCGAAGATGAACTGTTGTCAAATTAGGCGTTTGTAGATGCGCTCAGGATGAATGTACAAAATATTTGATTTTTTTACCTTCCTTTCATAGTTGGTATTTTATTATAATGGAAAGCAATGAAAAAGCTTAATTCATTTTATTATAATGTATAATTATTTTCATGCAAGAGAAATCTTAAAATACCTCGCTATTGGTTTATTTTTAACCAAAGTCTCACTTTTTTTAATGGGAGGGGGGAGGTCTTAATATGATCATCTGCTTGTTGCTCAGCTGCATCGGCACATGTACAGTATCGGTCAAAAGTTTAGAAGCCTTCTAAAAAAATACGTGACTTTGTGGCCTGCGAACTTTGGACCCCCCCCCTCCCTCCTTTAGTACATTCTCTTAGTCACTATAGGTCTCTTTCAGTTCGAAGATTGCGCCCTGAGTCTTTTCCTAAACTATTAAATTAGTTACCAACGCTTGCAACTATTTGGGAGTAGGAGAAACGCCAGTTTCAATATATGCAAGTTGAAAATGCACCATGCATACGTGATACAACACGAACACTCAACGAGCTAGAGGCAGCCTTGAAGATGGCAGCCCACTCTTCCACCGTATGGTGTGGCAGCGCGAGGGGGACGCTCCGTATCACGTCGCGATCTTGTTTTTTCTTCTCTTATTCTTATTAATTTTTTTATGCCGCGATGGAGGTTTGATTGCATCACAACCACCAACGCCGCCGCTTAAGTGATACCCTCGCCCGCATGCTACGGAAACAAGGCTGAGGTCAGTCACGCCAGCGCGACACAGTGGCCCAGAGATGGCTGGTCCCCGCAGGTTTATTATCCTTCCGGTGAAGGCGACGGTCGTCGATGACGAAAATAAAGGCAGGCACTTACAACATCGTCCAATTTCTCAAACGAAGCATGGTTCCCACTTCCAGATATATTAAACTATAAATATAACTTTTTTTTGGTTGGTATATCGATCTTCACCACAAGCCCCTTCCCCCCAAAAGGCTTTTTTACCTTCTGTATCTGCATACAGTGCTTTTGCATAAAAAAATTATACACCCGAGGACAGCACCGATGTGTCCTGCCTTCCACATTTGCCTAAACAAAACTAGAGAAGTGCATATGATGAACTGCCGCCTGCAATAATGACATGGCGTTCTCATGGGTGCCTCTATGACATTAACAATCAAGAAGATCGTCCCTCAACCGCGTACATTCATGTCGGTGGCCTAAGGTTGCACATCAGACCTGAAGTACGGCCTCAGGGTGACGTTTGACACAGGACAAGGCATTCAGCTGGTTTGAGAGCGGGCTAACTTCCCTAACGTTCTGTCTGTTTCTTCTTCCCCTTCCTCTTTTCACGGATTCCAGCACGTCATCATTCTTGTCGTTTTATTTTCTGCCGTTATAACACGTTCAGAACTCAACGAAATCATCGGCTTAAATTGTGCAAATTTAAAATAGCATTTCACTACTGGAACAAGACCGCCTCTACCACTGTATTGGTGGCATTCACTGCAAGTCTGTCTAGGGATTTCTTTCTCCAACGAGAAAGCTCAGATATCAGGTAGCCCTACTGGGCTACTTAAAGGTTATCGTACTTCACGAGCGCCTGTGGACTACCAGCGTGAGTTCGTGTTGTGTCTGGTATCGCTAGCGATTCATTTCTTCGTTTGTTTTATTTTTGATTATCTTATCTACGCAGAGCTCCCTTGCGAACTCACCCACTGCACAGCTCACAACTATCTGTGATGTAGAAGGATCCGTTGGTGAGCTAGTCGGTATATGTCGTGATATAGACCGAGTATGTACATTGTATACAGAAACGAAGACGTGAGAATGCTATGTCGTTTTTTAGTCTTTTCTTGTGCTTTTGTTTTTTTGCGCTGCACATACTGTAATCCCTGCTGCGCTTTAGAGCAGTTACCATGCAAGTGGGAACAGATAAGCACTTTAGAAACAACTAATCGGTGACATAGCAAAGCAAATGCCTAATTTTTTTTCTGCCAGAAAGATGGATTGAGAGGAGGCAAATGAACGCAAGGCAAAAGGGCAACGATCCCCCAAGCTCTCTATTAGAATGCAGTTCATTGCCTTACTTCCGTTTATAGCTGTTACTTTTCTGTTTACTACAAAAGGCTCTCTTCTCTACTCCGTGGTCATTCATTCCCAGCTCAACAGCAGCGAAAATATCAACCGATAAGCCAAAATAGCGTATGGTGGTGATTCTCAAGTAGCTCATTTTATAATGCACTGTCTTGATCACATACCCTCCTCAATTAGCTCGCTCGGGAACTTCTAGGCAGACTGGAGGGGACGAGAAAAATAAATCAGTGCAAAAACAAAAAAGAAGCGTTTTCTCGTGGGCTCTGCTTTTGTTTTGTGGCGATGACGGGCTCGCGCGACGTTCCAACGGCGTGACACCGAAGGAAACGATTGTGAGGTAGGGGATGTACGGCAGTCGGTCCGTGAAATATGGCGTGAGGGCGTGGTCGTGCTCTAATCTGAGCGGACACGCGACCTGACGTGACCACCGAGAATCTCTATCCCGGTGGCGATTATACCCAGTGCACGCTTCATCTGAATTCGGTTTGCCCCAAGCTTTAAGAGGAAAGCTAAAACTACCAGCGTGACTCCTACACATGCACACGTGCCCGCCAGCTAAGTGAATTGCGTGAGGCGTAGAAGTAGAGCAACGATAAAAACAAGAAAACAAGTTTGTTAGATGCGCTCAGCACATGCAGGCCTTACAGGAATAGTCAAGAAGGATCACTGTTGACGGGTGGTACGGATAAACTCGCTCGCTTGACTGGTATCGACTATGCACGAAATATTTAACTTCTCGAAACCTGTATTTGGGCCGACCATACAAACAGGAATTAGCGCTGGGGATGCTGAAGTTCTATAGTTGGATACGTATTCATATCAATTAAAAATTAGTAAGTTCGCTAATATGAGGAATTGAAATTTAGCTTCTTTGTTTACTTGCTGAGAACTGCAGCTTGTTAGCTTCCATTAATCGGTCTCTATATGTTTCAAATGCTTTTTTGTCGTATTTTTCCTGAAGCTAAGTCTTTCGAAGAAATCAAACTATATCATGCTTCCATGAGACTTTCAGAAAAGCTTACTTTTTGCAGTTGCTTGGAGCTTCCCTCATGTATCGGGAACACAGGTTGAGATGTTTAACTTATATATTCAGTTAGCGTGTGCTATAAAAAAATCTCCCTCAGAATTTGCTGCTTCATTTGTGTGGACGATATATAATTATATAGCGCGAGAACCGAACGACGACAAAGAGAGAAGAAGAACACGAGCGCTGTCCTTATTGTCTCTTTGTCGTCGTTCTGTTTTCGCGCTATAACTATCGTCATGTCATACCAACTAGCCTAAACTGCCACACTTCTAAGTTTCGTTTGTGGGATTCGGAATCGAAGCAGCTCTCTCTTGCTTAGCAGCGTAACGGTAACTTGAGGCATATAGAGCGAACAATTGTCCCGTGAGTGCTGATTTGCTGTAAGAAACAATGTATCAATTAATACATTCGGGCTTGGATGCGTACATTTGCGTGACGGTGACGAAAGACTGTTTTTCAATCATCTGACATGCAGCATCAATTTTCGCGTTTGAGTGAGCAACAAGAACCTTGCTGGAGGTGTCCCATTTTTATGAGGGTCTTACTATGCCCTCTATATGAGCATATACTAAAGACATTACTCTTTCTGTTGTACGTTAAGATATGCGTCGCCCATGCATTGATGACGAGCACAAGTCATCGCCAAGGGCGGAGAAACCACTTAAGCGTCCGAATGGCGGGGTCAGGACCAAGGACAGTCTGTAAACAAAACATTTAGGTAACATATGCAGCTCCTTGGTAAATCAGAAGTGTCCCCTATCACCCAACGTCCTCAGTGCACTTTATTACACCACATGCCATGCAAAATGTCAACAGCACAAAATGTCCTTGGCTTCCTCTCCCCGCTTGAACGCCATTGAAGGTTCTCAGATCGAACGTAGGACTACCCCATTTCTGTTTTTGTTCTTGCAGTTAACGTAGACGCAAAACAACGCAGTAGTTTGCGTAATCACTCTTCAATATTACTGATGCCATAATGACCTTTGCGTTTATTTTGATTTCGACAACATTTATTTGAGTCTGATGGCCTGTTTCTGACTCTTCTTCCTCAAGGGCCATTTTCTGCCCCACGAGGACCGAATATATAGGTTTCAATATTTTTATTGAAAAGCACGGAGCAGTGGGACTGATTTTATATAGTCTCATATTCATTTCATTTATTTACTGTATACTTCACAGCTGGGGGGCAACTGAAGAAAAAGCTCAACAAAGCTTGACTAGGCTTCCCAGCCTCTCACAGTCCAGCGTCACGAAGTTGCAGTACACAAATTGTGCGCAATAAAATATGCACAAAAACGAAAATTAAAAAAAACTGTCAATATATGCAGAGAGACATCAGCATTTGAAACAAAATAAGCCCTCGGATTACTTCGTGAAGGCCACTCTACATTCAAAATTTCAGATATAAGCTTCATGAGAAGAACGCTAAAAGCTGAGACCTACAGCATACATCAATGTCAACACCATTTCATGCTAAAACATTTTAAACTGAGGGCAAAGTAATTCTTAACGTTTGGTCACCATGAATCGTGCGTGAGGACTTCACCTTGAAAATTTGCCTTAAAGAGTACTAGAAACCCATTCGGCTAGTTCTGCTATATCGTTGACCTGATGACCTGGTGTACACTCTGAAAGCTGGTGTACACTCTAGGTTGACCTGATGTACGTTCTAAGAATTTTGACTCTTCCTTTATGCACGTGAGAGACCCACATGTAGCCCTACTTTTAGAAATCCATGGTGACTCTCTTTAGGAGTGTCCTGGCACGCACGACTTTCCAAAATACTCATCGCGTGGCCCTCCTAAAGGGAGCGCTATACACACGTGACTCTAACGTGCATAAAAAAAAGAGTCCAGTGTGATTTTTTTCTTGGAGTTTAATGGGAAGATAGATGATGGTGACATTAACATCCCGCTGGTTTGAAAGCTTCTTTGGCACCGGCGTTATAGAAGACTGATATTCTGTGAGAACGCGAGACCTTTTCAAGCAATGCAAAATAAAAATGTTGATTTCTCATGTCGCCACACCATAAAGCCCTTCAGAATAAAACGTGAAGGCGAGAGCTTCTGAAATGCTGAATAGTGAACACATGCCAATGTGCTTGAAGAAATAAGAAGTACCTTTTTTATGAATGAAAAATGAAAAATGGGGCATGTCTGATCCCACGTTGAGAAGGAGAGTTAACAGATGGTCATCTAGAACGCATGTAATGAACACAAAGAGACGGGAAGCTATAGGGCCAGGACCACAAAGGATTGAGATAAAGGATACTGGATGCATAAAATAGGACCAGCTAACGCAGGGCAGGGTGAGTTGGAGACCATACACAGACGCCTTCGTTCTGCAGTGAGCATAAGGCGGGCTAGCTGATGATTATGATGATGAGGAAAACGAGGATGACAGCAATCACAGACACCCTGTTTGTGTTTTCACGCCGCTGCTGCTTCGAGAAACGTGGACGAGACCTCATGAATATTGAATTCAGAAGCGTTGTCGCTCCCTGCATGGTTTCCATCCGGTTCATGTGGTGTGAACTTCCGTGATTCTGCGTAAACTGTACGGTTGCGCCTCCTCTTATAGGTGTAGACTCCGGTTGCATGGCGTACTGCGCAATACTTGCTGTCGCTCGTTAAGACCTTAGGACGATAGTGGAGATAGCCCGTGAGTGCAAGGCTATTAGCGTCGAAGGAAGCACGCTTTATGGACTGCACTCATGGTATTGGTTAGGATGAGGAAAAAAACGCATTGTTTTCCTCGTTCGACTGTGAATGGGGGCCTACGGCGCGTCAAGGGCAATCGCCGATACTTCGTTCCGTCGTTCGAGCGTAGCGCATGCAGTCATTAGCCGGAACCTATTGAGTCGCACTTGTGGATGATAAAACAATGACGCAGCAGCCTGCTAATGCGTAATAGAAGATCTCGTCTGAAGAGACAAAACGATTCACTGTTGTGAGAGTGGAGGCAACTCGTAAGGTTCCTTCCGAGGTGATCAACAATGCACCACCATGTTCCTTGATGCAAATGTCTCCACGATTCGGAATTTGTTGTGCGCGTTGTCTCCTGTTGTGTGAACTGATCTACAGCGGCCTTGAAAATTAGCGGCGACATAATACAGAACTATAAAAAGAGCTGGACAAGAGAAGAACTCTGTTCGGTGGAATAAGTCGACGACGGACTCATTGAAGGTGGACGGTGTCCCTAGTCCAGGATACCGTGGTCCTAAGCTGACAGCTTCGCCCTGTACACCGCACATCCCTGGTCTTCGATGCTTAAGCTTCTCAGTTGAGCCTCACACTTTTCGACGTTTAATTCAGTGTTAAGGTAGTACTGCTGGACTGCGCAATACCATATGGCAGAGTTTGTTCACTTGAGGGCAGAATGTGCAGCCTCTTTGGTAGCTCATCGGATACATAGCGTGCAAAAGGGCACCGTGAAAGCATGGGGCCGGTTTCGGTTTTCCGGAAGCACACTGTCTCTTCCCTAGAGAGGTTGCAGTATGATAGTGGGATAAGTCATTCTCCCCAGCTTGTAGTGGCTATAAGGATGACTGTATATGCTGTATAAGTGTTGCGGGTTGGGGAGAGGGTGAAGCGAGAGAGAAGGGTGTTGCGAGCGGGTGGTGGAGCAACAACACCGGTGTATTGGGAGAAGCCGGCAGCTGCTGCGGGTGACAGAGCGAGAAACGTCAACGCGCAGCTGCGACTTGACCTACTTGGCATCATTCCAACAACTCCTTTGTCGAGAAAAGGCGGATTGATTTCTACATGACTGTGAGAATTATTTGCAAGTTCCCGCAGCGCGATGCGCTATTATGTTTTACTCGCGTGTTCTCAGGAGCCTTGTCTACCGATCAGCAGTGTTTTCTGACCATGTTGAAAAGGCTTTCAGGGTCCCTGCTAGCAAAGTTAAGCTACTACATTGTATGCACTAAATATAACTGTTAACTTCAACCAGAACAATTTAATGAATATTTTGAAAACCTTAACTAAATGCTCGACCGCATATCCTCCGAACATTAGAAAAACTGTGTCATTTGGTTGTCTCCACCCACCGACTTCCTATATAATTTGCGGTTGAAGCTTCTTGGGCTCAATCTAGAACTCGAGGCATAGAAATGGTGCGACGCTAAAGAAATCGAAATCGTTCGACTATCACGCACTTCCCTATTCCTATTCTCTTATTTTTTCTCCTTTTTTTCTCTTTTTTCGTGGCTATGAAGCTGTCAATGTGCTTCCGACAGGTTGTATATCACGAAAAGTGGAATATGTTCAGCTGCTTTAACTTTAGTTGATCTGACAATGTTCTGACAAACTACTAAAAGCACCGCAGCCTAACAGAGCCGCCTTACGAGTGATAAGCATCTCGAGATATCAGCGCTGAATGATCCGCCACAGATCAACGGTACGTTCTCTATGAAACAGCGTAGCGAACGATTTCTTTGTCGAACACAAATGACCTTCAGTTATTCAAAACGCCCCCGGGGCGGTGTTTTTTATATACGTGTCGCTGAAGCAACTCTCTACACAAGGTCTTTTTTCTTTAGCACGTACCTTTCATGGCCATGTGGGAAAGAACTCTCGCCCTTGAATTTTGTAGTGAGAGCATTTCTGTCTTTCGCGAAAACTGATTCCAACCGCCGTAGGTTACTTTCGAAAAAACAATGTGATGCTTGAGCTTCAGTTTGTGTCATTGAGTGAGTCTCGTGTAATACTGTCACACTTACATTGCTGACATATATAGCTGGTATTCGACTTTGTGTACGACCTCACTGCCTATGACAAGGACCTTTAGCGAGACACAGTCAGTGGCAGATTGTTCCATCGCAATAATATTTTTCCACTCCGAGGAACACGTATTAGTGTTACAGCCGTTGTTGCAGCAATGTTGAATTTTTGAAACGGCAACAGTGTCTTCATCAGTGCGTCTGTCCTTTCTGTTCTTTTCACTCCGTTCTTGAAGAACCGTTAAAGGTTCGTCTATGTTCCCACTGTTGTTTCACTGCCTTGCTGACCCCGACGACCGAGGCCGCTTCTCGTTCACTCCCGCTTCTTCGCGACTGAAAGGAACATTCTTAAGCAGGATGCTGGGGAGAAATGATAGAGCTCCGCGCACCAGCAGCGTTGGTTATCCGACGCCATGCATATCTGCTCGTCCGGCGGGCCTCATACCACCCAGGCGCGACAAGTGCTGTCACCGAGCCAAGGTGTTGCATTCGCTGGTGTTTAACGTCCCAAACCACCACATAATTATAAGTCGGAGGGCTCTGGAAATTTTGACTACCGGAGGATCTTTAACGTGCACCCGAATCTGAGCCCGTGTGCCTCGAGCATTTCCGCCTGCATCGAAAATGTGGCCGCCGCAGCAGGGATTCGATGAACATTGGAGGCACAATCGGGCTCTTCATTATGCATCTCCTTTTGCTGCAGGATCGGTGAACCTCTGGCCACCACGTGGAGAGGTCGAAAGGGGGTGGACCCCAACCATGTTATTTAATGTTATTTAATCCGATGTACTAAATAACTCCTGCGCCTTAAATGAAAAGTCATGTAAATGCTGTACATAAAGTAGCCTCTTCCGCCTACTTGTCCGGATGACTGTTCCGGGCATGACACCAGCTCGTGTTCGCCCCGGCCAGGCAACCCCATTCCTAACGCCACACAGCACGCTGGATTGTTACTTCTGGTTAACCTATACAGCTGTATTTTCCCTCCATTCCGTGTTCCTCTGGTAATTCTATTAACATCTCTCCTTACACCTCTAAAATTGAACTTTACTTTACATCGGTCGTGACGATGTTCAGCTTGCAAGGATATAGACAAAAAAAGCCACAAATCGGCTTGGCTAAGTCTGTCTCTTATTGTCAAAACGTACGTAAGCATGACATGTCAACAGTATACAGTTAAAATAATGCGAGAACGAACCAAGCGTGTTGAAACAAAATACAACCTCACTTAACTTATGCAAAGGTACGCGTATTAATTTGCAGCAGATGGATGGATGAAAAACTTCATTGCAGTGCTGAATGATTCCACACCCGCTTTATAGGGCTAGCCTCGCGGGCCGCTCAATGCATCGGCAAAAACAAAACGATGTGAACATGCCATAGAATTACAGATTAAATATAGCTTAATGTAGATAAGATAAAACCACATTATACTTAAAGAAGACGTTAATAGAAATATAATATAACATACGCATCTTTTTCCCCGATGTAGGGTGGTGGTTAATCCTAATTCCCAATCCCTCATTTTACTACAATCACTCATTTTCCCTCCTTTCTTGTCTGGTACACCGTCATGGTACACCGTCTAGCTCATCGGCTCAAAAAGTAAACACAGAATGTCAACCCTAACGACATATACATATGCATAACTTGTAGCCATTCTAGTATTTTAGTGATGCCGTTAAGGAAATAGGGCAGAAATCATCGGGTCATGTTTTATAAAGCGGTTCTTTATATAACATCCGTTGGCCAGTATTTGAAGGAAGCTGCGAACACACAGTATTTGACAACATGATAGGAGGCATAGTGCTTCAGAGAACAGGTGTCACGTCGTCTTCCTATGGTTTTTAGATCACTGTGTCATCTTAGGCAACGTTGGCAAAGCTGGTCAGTCTGACCTCACACACCAACATCCTTTCCATCTGCTACATCTATGCCTACAAATCCTTCATAACTGTCGGCGCGAGCTTACACTCAGTGATTTTAATAATGTAGTTCTCAGAAATGCCCAAGATTTACAAATAAGTAAGAAAAGACTGACTTGCTAAAAAGAAAGATCTAACTTATGTTTTTTTTTAAATTTTCCGCATGTTCTATAATACTGATTAGCACTGTCTCGTGTAACACATTCCATGGCAATTTTATTGCCATATCTGCGCATATTTCTAAAAAAAAAAACTTTCCTGAAAAGTTTATGTAAGTGCAGTCATGTATTCGTGCAAACCAAGAATGTTTACCCTGCGCTGCTTGAACGACGAAATATTCCTTAGGAAATTATACAAATCGAAAAAGAACAAAAATACCATTTTTTATCTGAATAAAAGTAATCAATAAGTTATCTTAACATTTATTTTCGCTGTCTCATTAACCGCTGAAAACTAAACTTTAGCAATGCCGGTTTCTAGGCATGGAACAAATGCCGCCACAACAACTTTTTTGAGTCATGAGGAACTGAGATCTAGGAAAGCTTCAGTGCCCATCACCCCTCCCCCCTCCCGTCCTCCTCCTATCAAATGTCACCAACAATGGGACTGCAAATCAAACTCGCGCAGCAATGACGCGGACCTTCTGGCCGGCTTGGAGTTGGGTGTGAAGCTTGCTGTGTCACATTTCACGAAATATTACCTCAGTTTAGTTGACTGTGCCATCTGACGATGGCAAGTAATACCCTACAAACGGTCATCTCCCCAACTCAGGTTTCAGTCAACTGTCATTGCACAGTGTATGCAAAAGTCATTTTCTCCACCATTCGTCAGAAACGAACTCAACACGAAGGTAGCACGCAAGATACTTCGGTATTTGGCCGCTCTCCGCGATACGTCATCTGTCCTTTGTGTCCCTCTTCCTCCATTTCATTAAAGAGAGAGAGAATGGTTCACTTTCATTGATACTCTGAAGTCACGACATTTGTTTGCCTTAGGTTACAAGGACCTTCTCCCAACGCTGATAGAGAGCGCGTGTTGCTTTGCCTGCGCTTCCCTCATCGCCTTTACCTCCTTGCCACGTTAGCCTCACTTTCAGCCCACAGACGTACGCACCTCTCCCTGTTCTTCAAACGAGAACACTCACTCTCTTCGTGACCGCCGTCACGCCTGCTTCTCTGTTTCCTCGATACGGCGAGACAAGGGGGAACGGAAGAGAACTTTCGCCGCTCGAGGGTCCGTGGCGCTCCCTCTTCTCTTCTTCCCCCAATCTCGCGTTCATAGGAGGTGCTTTCTCGCCTCGTGTCAAAGCCTTCCCCTTCCTCTCTCGTCTCGCGTTTCTCTCCGAGAGGGCGAACGATCCCCGCGAGCGAGTGCAGACGACATAATTTCGCTTCCGTCGCGAGTGCGGCACCAGTATACCGGAGCATGCCGTTCGATTTGGGGGCTGCCCTTTATCACTACACTGCAGCGTAGCGCAACGCAACTCGTCCTCCGGGAAGTTCAGTGCGACACCTCGACTGGAGGCCGCAGTGATCTCTGGTGAATCGCTGCTCGCTGAAGTGACTCGACGCGCGCCCAGCGTGCGCGTGTGCGCGTGTGTGTGGCGCGCGCGGCCCTTTCGATTTCGTTCGAGCGGCCACTGTGGACTCGATAGCGTGGTAGTGCGGCAAGAAGAGAGTGGGCGCTACGCAACTGGCCGCCGGACGAGAAAGGGGCCACCTGGAAGCCGGCGCGGTTTCGAAGTACACCCCGAGTGTTGTTGGAGCGTGTTGTCTCGTTTGTTGCGCAAAGGGCCCGGAGAAATTCTTGCAGCCAGCATGAGCGGCCACGTCGGGGATCTCAGCCCCAAGCAGCAGCAGGCGCTTCAACAGGTGGGCATGTACATTGTACAAACGCGCGTGAAATGGGTCGTTTATTATACATGCTCTCTATAGGATGTCAACCAGCTTGCGTTTCTTCGACTGCCTACAAAACCGCCGGCAAACAGCTTTGGGTGTTCTTTTATGTGAAAAACCACGATATTTTAAGGAAAAAATTGAATGCACAAACTGTACACACGCAAACATTAACAAAAACTTGGGCAAGCTCATTGACCGTGCACTAAAATCATCCGTGTGTTTTCTCACTCTGTCCTTCAGTACGTTTTTCACATACCACTTTGCCTTGCAGGAATGAATTCGGCACGCTCAGCGACAAGTTTAATCAAAAACGACAATATTGTTGCGAGGCACATAGTGCGTTTATGTGCCGATTTGAGGGAAGGTGAGGGGAATCCGGTTTCATTTGGAAATCGAACCCGCGTCCTCCTTCTTAGCGCAATGACGTAGCGGTTTGAACACCATGGCGCATTGTACAGACTGGCTGTCCCATATTTCGACCATATGCATTGCGAGCAGTCACTTTGTTGCGCGTTAACTACGTCTTCAATAGCAGAAAGCGAATGTTATATTCCATAACGGGAATCGGCAATTAAATAACTAAGCTTATTCTATTATTCTGTCCGTGGATCCGAATGGGCACGTCCGTTCTTGCAGTGTCGAGAAAATGTCTCGTCTGATGGTGTCTGCGGTATTGCATGCTTACCTAAGATGAAGCAAACTGTTATATACAAACAGGGATTTAAGTCCGATATGATTCGGACTTAAACAGAGTAAATTGAAGTGTGTATTTATGAAATTGAAGATTGGATTTAGGGCCACGTCTGCTATGTACCAAGCCTGTCTTAATCTTGTCCTGATTTTGCCAGTGAATTCACAGGGATCTATGTGGAACAGCCAACTTGTTTCGAAAATGAGAAAAAAACGGCAAGATGCATAAATACGTTCCTTGAAATAATTGTGAAAAAAACAACAACGTTCTCATTCATTTACAGCTCCGACTTTTCGGTAAGAAAGGTTTAATCGCATTAGGTGACATCAAGTAAATGAAAAAAAAAAGGGCGCTTTTTGAGCGAACGGGTAAATAATGATTGAGTGTATTTCGACGCCGTAGAGGAACTGCGACGGCCCGATGATAAATAGCGCTCGAAGCGCTGCCTCAGAGTGTTCTTGCTTCGGACAGGAATCCTTTGAAGTATTTTGTGCTCAACCGATGTATAAAGGAAGAGCTACGCGCCGGCTTTCGTCAAGTGTTAGATTGAAGATTCATAATACACGGGTTCGCCAAAAACAGCTCAAACGATATTTCGTGTCTGAAGTTAATGTATTCAAATAACCGAAATTCTACTCACCTCGTTGCACCTTGTCATTAAGGTTAAAGAGAAGGACGCCTCTTCTGATACATTTATATACATAAAACTCCTATCTTTGTTAAAATGAAAGCGAGACATAACCTCCATGTGTTAATGACCCACTCTACCGTCCTCCCTGTCTTTGAAACAACTACTCGACAGTACTAAGTTACAGTTTATTCAGCAAAGTGACTGAGCAAATTTTGGTAGCTACGTAACATGACAGTTAATTCCACAATGGCGGCATACCATTTCTAATCGTCTTTTCAAAGGCGAAGCAAAGATCGTTTTAGTGTGGGTGCGCTATCTTGCGCAACTTCGTTCAGGGGTATTGAACAGTGGCCTCAACAATGAATACCTCGCGCGTGGGTCAAGACTTCGACAAGCGTACTCGACTTTGTCAGCACACTCAAGGTCAGGATGCAGATAAAGTCAAAGACCAACAAGTGTCCTGACTTTGTCAGGGCACTCATTTGTCGGGGTGAGGTAAAGTCTGCTTGTGGGAAAGCTATTGCCCTTTTGTCGAACCGTCAACGGGAGTCCGAATAGGGATCTAACCCGGGTCGTTTGCATGGCAAGTGAATGTTCTACCACACAAAGCGTCAACAAATTTTGTCTCAACGCTTTGTCCCAGCGTGCAACCGTTATCTGTTGCCCAAATCTCTAATCATTTTCTACGAAGTGTTTGACATCCCTGACTCTGATACTGTACAAACCTCCAGGTCTCCATCTCGCACTCTGTAACAAGACTCTCATTCTCGTTACAGCACGCGAACTATTTTCGTACAAACAGAGCTTGTTTCGGGGAAACGACACCCACGACCGCGCCTCCCTCGGCTCTCTCCGGGCAAGATACGCGTTAAAATGTTGAGAGCGGGGTTTCGCATGACGCAGACGTCAACAAGAGATAACTGCCAGTAACTGGGGGGACGCCGAAAGTATCCAAAAAGCTCGAGAAATAACTGGGAAAGCATTGGAAAGGGTTCGCTAACGAACGTGAACTGCGTGCGAGATAGAAAATACACGTGCATATTGCTCCAGTTCTGCAGTATAGACGCAAATATATGCAGCAGCGCTGGCTTAAAAAAGTTTATCGTAGCTGATAAGCTGGTTAACGTGATCCCTCGACCTCTAAGGCCCCGTGGTGGACTGACTCGGTTTCCCTTGGGTGTTGAAATGCTTCTCCTCGTATTATAGCAGCCGTGATGCATGAGCGGTTTCTTTTTTTTAATTTTATGAACGCTTAGCACGTCAGAGAGAAATGTTCCGGTCTTCACATGGACTCGTCGCATCTAACGAAGCAGGCAAAGATACGATGGCCGTAGAACCACTGTGCCTTCCTACAACGCGCAATAAACTGATTATTATTCGCGGCATGTCCACTACAGAGTTGCTTTACTTTTTGTGTATTGCCATTCTAATATAGAGTGTGCCCGTATACGCAGACGGCCGTGTTGAATCAAAACATTGCGCAACAAACTAAACACAGCTGCGAGTTTGATAAGTGGATACTAATCACTCATTAATGTGCCGAGCACAAACGCGAAACAGAGAAGCGCTGCGAACTTGTTCCTTCATACCATGTGTCGTGTTTAGGCTCAGCACCAAAGTTTATGCAGCTAAAGCATTCTGTCAAATGCTTCGAAAAAAAACACGGAATGATTATAATAAACGGTTCATATCGATTCTTGCCTGGAAACGAGTGCTGCGGCACTTATTAAAAAAGCAGTGTCACAATGTATGTATCTGGACAACTTCAAAAGTGTATACGGTAGCTGTTTTTTTTTTTAATATGGTAAATGTTTTGCAACAGTGACCGTGTGAGTGGTATATAGGGCAGTTTCTGGATAGGAATTGTAGCTGCGAGAACCAATTTGTGTGAGAGGTGCACCACTGAATGGCGATGAGGCTGCGGTTCACGCTGCAGTAGAATAAAAAAAAGGGGGGGGGGGCACTACAGGTCTGGCTTTTCTCAAAAAGTTTCGAAAGTTTGGCAGCACTACGCGTGGTCGTTGTTCATCAGATTACGTTTTATTGTTTTCCTGTAGGGCGTGGTTTCGTAAGCACTCCATACTGTTGGCAGGCTTTAGCAAGACATTTGCCGACTGCAGCATACATAATCTTTATTAGCCGGCGCGAAGAAAAAATGCGAATTCGCGCGTGAACTTGCAAGTGATTAAATGTATAGCGTCCGCGATATATTTCGACATTTTACAACAGATTGATGCGTGTTATTTTTGAATGTAAATATTTGACATATGTCTGTCAGGTTGGGTATGAAAAGTGGTAAATGATTTAAGAAACGTCGGGTTTCTTCAAAACTTTTGGTTGGAGTGTAAATCATTTCCTATGGGTGTGATTCTGGCTTTCCTACGTGCTGCACTGAGAAACGAAGAATGAGCTTTGTATATCCAAGTGCAGTCATTCACGTAACGAGATGGCATGCATTCACGCATAATGACTGCATGATCTCGTCATTATAGACCATTCATATACACCATTCTTATACGTTACTATACTTTTTTATACACTCCATACACCATGCTTTTACATACTTATGCACTATACAGGGTTCCCTCATAACTTTAGCCAGAGTTTAAAAATATTTCGGAACACGTAATTACGACGCGACCAAATGCATGTTGCTCACCGTTGGCTGGAGTTAATCGAACTATTTTTTGTGTTCTAAAATATTGTTCAATTAGATCTGTTTATTTAACTGCCTTTTGAAGGAACGAAGATGGATAAAAAATTTGAATGAGAAAGTTGTAGATCGATTTGCAAAACGTCTAAATAGATAGCTTTGAACTGTATATCGGTGAAGTGTTAGCGTTTTTCTGCTAAATACAAATGCCCGCGAAATACAAAATAAAACCACGTGACAAACCCACTGCGCGTCAGTGCGCACGATGATTCTAGTGCTCCCTAACGTTCCGCGTACGAACGACATGCTTCCCTCGCACCGCTTCATGACAACGATAAGCAGTCACAGAGGTTATCGTTTTTGCGGCCGATAGCAAGACGTGTTCATCGTTAAGCCACCACCATTGTTCCGGCCCTGCCGAGACAGAACTGTGGGGCAAATGCTATGGTCGTTTGTACGCGGAACGATCTAAGGTAGCACTAGAATCATTGTGCTCACTGACGCACGAGCTAGTTTGTCACGAGGTCTTTTTTTTTGGTATTTCGCGGGTATTTGTAATTAGCAAAAAAACACTAACACTTAAAAATATAAAGTTGAAAACTATCTATTTGATCGTTTTGCTTACCGACCTACAACTTTCTCGTTGAAATTTTTTATCCATCTTCGTTCCTTCAAAAGGCAGTTAATTAAACAGATCTAATTAAACAATATTTTAGAACAAAAAATAGTTCGACTAACTCCAGGCAACCATGAGCAACATGCACTTGGTCGCGTCGTAATTACACGTTTCGGAATATTTTTAAACTCTGGCTAAAGTTACGTAGGACACCCTGTTTATATGGTTCTTTCAATGTTGAAGTATAGTCTAAGAGAAATAAAAAAAATCACTATGTTGATAAATGTTATTGGCCATGGCATAAAACGTCTTCGTGTATATTTTGTTTGATCTAGTGCATACGCCAGTAAAAGTTCCATGTTAAGTCACTGATTCAACCTGTTTAATCTGCATTGCAACACTTACTAATAGTTTTACCACAACATCTGCGTGCTAGTAACTGATAACCACAAGAACGACATGAATGAATAGTGTATGACGATCTCGAATGTCGAATGACTAGAAGAACAAATAAAAGAAAAGTTGCCTCGGTTATTCCTTTATGTCATGACATAAATGGATGAGCCCGTAATGAAAAATAAAATGTTCCTTGCGTACGTTCGCATAAGTTTGGAAAGCTTACGGTCACTTTTTGTTCCTTTTTCTGCGGGACCATGACATTACCAAAGTAGGGGCATGAACTCCTTTATCAAGAGCCACACAAAAAGCAGCCGCTGGCATTTACGTCTTGCGTAATGGGAACAATAGGCGGCATGCACGGTTCCTCCAAAATCGCCCCTATATAGCGTATTGATCTACATTGACCCGATCTATTTCGTTGCCTTTTTATTCGAGGCTAATGGGGCCAAATTCATGGTTAAATAACTTGCCCTAGAAACTCTGCTTCGATCCGAGTCTTTGGAAATAGGAATTCAAACGCTTAGCTACGTCGGCATGGGTGGCAGTAAAATGGAACTTCGAAGCACGTCGCTCTTTTCTCGAGGAATAGTGGATTGTTATTCGTGAAGGTGCAAATAGTTCATTAATAGTCTTTGTTTTTCCTTTAATTTCGCAGATGCTTTCTCTCGTGTTCGTACAGACCTAAATATCTCATTAGAGACACTCTTTAACACAGTTGTGAGCTTCAGCTTTAAAAAGTTGGTTTTTTTTATTTCCTACTAAGTAATTTAGGCTTACTCGATCTCTTATGCCTCGTTACCATTCTAATGGATGCCAGCCTTGATTTGTGCTGTACATTGATCGGGCGAGTTGTTTGATCAAGGAGTTAATCGCAGTTATTGCATGGTGTAGTTGGGGAACGACAGCTATTAGCGAATCAAGTGAAATTTGACACAAATACATCTTGTCTGCACGTCTCCGTGTATGCGCAAAATCATAGCTCTTTGAAATCAAGAGCAAGATTCGCCTTGAAATCATGAGGCTGACACGGGAACGTTAGTCCGTATGCCACCTATGTTACATTATTATTATTAATATATTATTATTATTATTATTATTATTATTATTATTATTATTATTATTATTATTATTATTATTATTATTATTATTATTATTATTATTATTATTATTGTTGTTGTTGTTGTTGTTGTTGTTGTTGTTGTTGTTGTTGTTGTTGTTGTTGTTGTCGTCGTCGTCGTCGTCGTCGTCGTCGTTGATGATGATGTTGTTGATCTGATTTGATTATTGAAGATCTTGGTGCTATGGGCGCAGCCGAGGGTGAGGGGTGCTAGACCTTCCCCCCCAAAATTTTTCAATTTTGCTTGCTGATATGTACACGCATTAATACAAAGGCACACACGAACATAAAGTGTGGTTGAACCCCTCTTCCCCGACAAAAAAAAAAGAATTCTGGCTACGCCCTTGGTTGATTCACATATTTCCGCGCCCACTCCTCCTTCCGTGACAAATCGAACTAAAGGCAGGAAACAAAACGAGAAAAACCAGAAGGTGGTCAAATGTAAAAAAAAACAAAAACGTTTACGCAGCTTTGCACTCAAACAAAATAAGGCGAACGAAGGTAGTGACATAGCTACGTAAACGAGTGAAAATTGCACTGTGCAGAGAAGCCTGGTGGAGTCCATCATGCGAGTTTTACATGTATTCGTATAAAAGGTATGATCAGCACAAAGCAATAAACATGCGAGCCCTAGACATGTAGGACAGTGAAATGCGCGTATACAACGTGTGATGGTGTGCTTTGTGTGAAACGCCCTCACGGGTTCGAATCCCGGCTGCGGCGGCTGCATTTCCGAGGCGGAAATGTTGTAGGCCCGTGTGCTCAGATTTTGGTGCATGTGAAAGAAACCCAGGCGGTCGAAATTTGTGGAGCCCTCCACTACGGCGTCTCTCATAATCATATGGTGGTTTTGGGTCGTTAAACCCCACAAATCAATCAACTGTGTAAAACGATTATACGAAAGTATAACCAACACCTTCGCTAATTTTGTAAAGATGATTGCTTCCGCATTCCACGTGGTGGCGTGTGATACTCCTCGTTTTCGATACTTTTTTGTTTCCAAAATCACGAGTGTATGCAACGTAATCATAGTATATTTATTAAGTGTAATTAATCAGAGCACGTTTCGTATGTGCAACACCGGCTACTTCCTTCCTCTCACATAATAACTGTCGTTTTATGTTTGTAAAAAAACCATAAGAAATCTACAAATAAGCTCATGGAAAAGCATTTACATGCTCAAAGTAAGTAATGCAATATACGTGTTCACGATAGAAGAACAAAGACAGGAGAACGAACGGAGCCGCTGAAGCCGACAGAAAGTGAAGCCAAAGACAGCGTAAAGGAAATTAATTGTATAGTTTTTAATCATAGCCTAGAAGTTATGATTTAAATTAAAATGGCTAAAAGTTTACCCGTAGCGATATCTTTTAGGTAATATATTTTCAAAGTTTATGATAAAAGAACTCGCCGTCGGTTGGTATACCGCACTGATGGTTCCTGCCGATGGCACTTCTGAATTTTGTGGCACAAACTCTTAAGCGCGCTACTTCGCACCCCGGAAATTCGCGCGCGCACGATTGTCGGGCCAGACAATCGGGCCAATTCGAATTTCCGATTGCGCATGTTCCGTTGGCCTCTCCGTTGTCGTCACTCACAGCGGCGCGGGCTGTTTCGATTGTGAAAGCGCGCCAAGGCCTCGTAATGGCACCTCTGCAGTGCGCTTGAGCACGTTTCAACGACACATCCTTGACTAATGCGCGAGCGTCTTCGAAGCGGAAGATTTGTATTGACGTTTCTGGGGGGACCTTGGCTTGAACCGCACGCTTGGGCGATTCCTCAGCACCACGAGTGCATAATGCGACCGCATGCATGCATTGCAACGTCATGTCCCAGGAAGCTGTAGGATAAGCTAACATCGAATAAAAAGTTCTTCGCACATGCGGGGGCGGTCCCTTCCAGCTCAACCTCCCGCTAACCAAGGTATGTTCGAATAAAAGTATAATGGTTCTATAAAAATTACTTTATTTCCTCAAAAGTGTTACGAAAGGACATACACTAGATCAGATTGCCAGTCATCTTTCCCTTTTTTTTCGAAAGATGGACTTATGCATAGTACTATGCGGTGTCGCAAATACGCATGCAAAGTGGCTTCATGTGTGAAGTCCAACAGTAAGTTGCACAATAGTCCGTGAAACCAGCAATCCTGGTCTGGTGGTCACCCAGCTCTGAGGTCTGTTGGCACTGTCATGGTTCCAACGATTCCTCTGTATCTAAAGATCTTCCAAAAGCCACGGGAATTCGACATTGAAAGAAAAAAATGAAAAATTAAGGAACAAGCGATATAGGCGTTCATATATGTTCATTTGTTGGTTACGTCAGAGTAAGCCTTTCTTTTAGTCATAATTCCTCCTTTTTTCGTCGGAGGGCTGGAAGTCACTCTTTAATGTATGGTTTAGAACACTCGTCAAAATATTTGTGCTTTTTGCGAGGTTCCAAATAAACGACGACATTCTAAACCACCCATACATGTTGTTTAAGTTTTCTTCCAACAAAAAGCTTAGGACTGCTCCAATTTAACACGTGATCCTATTTAATAAAAACTTGGTGATGTAGACTTGCGATTTTGCAGATGCATATGACCACCAACTAAACAGGAAACGACAAAAAATTCGACACGATAACGCAAGCAAAAGATTTGCGCAAACTGTTTACATCCCCATTCGCTGTTTCAGTTTAGACCATTCCGCAAACGCGTTCGCACTGCGTCCGATAACAACGACGCATACGACGATCGAAAGTGAGTGTTACATTACCCTTATCGGCTCGCCGAGAAAACCGGTTGATTGTTGTGGCTAAACCTGTTAGCGTGATAGCCGGTCTCATTACCACCACCGCACCTCCCTTCTCTCGTCTTTTCCTTGTTCCTTTTTTGGACGCCCGTGCGATATCTCCAAGGTAATCCATTTTCTGTCTGCCATCGAGCATAACCGCTGGGCGAAAGCTTTTTCTTTTCACTTCTTTAATAACTTTAAGAACCGTGTGTTGTTCTAAGTCACCTTTGTGTCTTCGATCTTTTACGAAGGAGGAAGCGAGGTTTGTTTATAAGGGTCAACAGGCGGGCACAAAATTAAGCGCTTAGCGATCTATCGTCGGGGGAAAAAAATGTTGCACTAGAAGGCCCTACATGGAGGGTACACAGATGACGTCAGAGTTCGTGGTGTGGATGGCTCGCTTCGACGCTGAGCACCTTCTCGTCGCCGGCTCGTTGTGATCGCGTCGCGCCGGCGTTATGATGAGCGGCCACTGCCAAGGCTCTCGGCGTGCGCTATACACGCCAACGCCGAGGCCGATGAGCCGCGTGCGCTTGAGCCAGCACGAGGAAAACACTTATTAATAACGACGGAAAGGGCTGGCGCTGGCAGGTGGACGCTATTTTTTCCCGCTGAACTTCTCGTTCCTGCCGATCACGATTGCAAGCATCATCACCGCCTCTTGTGTTTAAGGGGTGGGCAAGATAGACACCTTGCACGAGATAATTTCAAATCAGGAGAGAAGCTTACATCACTCATTTTTTTTTTCGCGCGGCAATTGCTGCGAGAAGGTTTAATGTATTCACAGTTTTTGTCAGACGAACTTAAGATGCACGTTTCGGGGCGAACAGAAAGAAAGAGAGAAAAAACACAAAATTAGGGTACGATACCAAAGGCATCCTTAACGTTATTGAACATTGTTGACTTTCTCTTCCCTCCATAATGCAGTGATGGAAGTGCTGCTCCAATCACTCCAAACTGCTCCAAACAAGGAATGCCGCTCCATGCTGCTTCAAAGTGCAATATTTGCTAGTAACTGCTCCAAACCAGCTCCGAAAGGATGTTGGCAAACTAAAGAGCATGAAGTTGAACCATGGGACCATGGCGTCAGCCTAAGCGAAACTAAAAGCAAGCTGTAGGCATTATCATCCTAGTATGCTACTCAATGACGTAAACCCAGAAAAATCACAAGGGATGACACATATCAGGTCAGTTGCATTTTTATTAATATAGGAATTAAATCATACTTTCAAATAAAATTAAAAAAACGAGCATGGGGTCTGAGCTCGAGCAATTGCATTGTTCTATTCAGTCTCTTTCTAATTTTTTTTTTCGATTTCCGTTGTTCAAACTGCTGTGGGGCATTAACACAGGTGCGCAGTAAAATATTAAACGCATTTTAAAAAAGTTGATGGTGCTCTATTCAACTGTTAACTTAATTATATCACGAGCTAAAGTTAAATCTCAAGGGGGACACTTGCAAGGGTTGTCCTTTCCAGTCTGTACACAAGAAAAGTCCGGGCTCTCGTGAACCCCCATGATTTATGCCAGGACGGCTTTTTGCTCTCCCATAGTGGAGTACCAGGTACTTTAAATCGTTAACAACTTTTTCCAAACACACTATACTGTTTGTATACTGGCTGCATACTAGCATATGACATTTTGGATAATAAATATATATATTAGATGCTTAAGTGATGTTTCAGACTTCAGTAGCCGTTAGGAAGATGCATCTGCCCCGAAAACACCAATAGCATTTCTAAGCTATAGCATATTTTGCTGCTCCGAAGACACTTGAAGCTCCTCCGAAGCACCATTTTTTCTGCTCCAGAATCTGCTCCAAAAAGCAAAATGTTGCTTCCATCACTGGTAATGGTTAGTGGTACTTCAGGACCCAGGATTGCCGGTCTGGCTGCTATGAATTCACGGTATAACGATGTGGAACACTGACCAAACAGATTGGTTACGCTCGTTGCGTCCTGCTCGTCTGGGCCAAGTGTGCGCTGCCCCATAACACGTGCAGTTTTGAGGTAGCGAACTTTTCAAGGCCGCTGGCAGCTAATGAAACTCTACAAATATTATTTTGCTCCTGAGATTTTCGTGCTGCGATTCTATATACAGTGTATCACCTGACACAAAGCCCCGGTGAAACTCGAAAAAGAGACAATCACAATACGTCGCCGGTAACTCATCTGCACGACCAGAATACTCGTGCATTGAAACAGGCTACTATAACGTTCGTGCATGAACACGTGACTAACTCCGCCCATTCACATTAGTTGCTTACGGTGAACACGCAGCTTTCGCTCATACCGCAAATTTTTCGTAGGTGCAACGTTCGAAGCATGAGCTTGTCAGAAAAAAAAATCATGGCAGCTTCGCGATATCTGGGCGACCTTCCTTGTTTATTTTTTTGTTTATTTTTCGGTATTTCTTCATTTTTCTCTTTCTTTCTTGTTTCTCTATCCCTTCTTTACCTGTTTCTATTTTCTCTTTCTCTCGCCCTTTTTATTTCTCTCTCTTTGTGTCGCTCTTCTACATTTGTTTATTGTTCTTCTCCTTCCTTCCTTCTCTCTCTCTCTCTCTCTCTCTCTCTCTTTATCACTTCCTCTTTCTCCCCTCTCTCTCTCTGTCTATCTTCCTCTGTCTTTCCATCGTTTCATGTCTTTATTGCCTCTATTTCTTTTCGTTTCTCTCTTTCTCTTGATATCGCTTAATTTCGCTATCTTTTCCTTCCTCTTTACTTTCGTATTTCTTTCTACCTCTCTATATGTCTTTCTCTCTCTCTCTCTCACCTGTTTCGCCCTCCTCACTTCGCCGAGCAGTGTTTTCGTTCAACGCTCGTACCTACTGAACTCGTAGTGGTTCTTTCGCAATTCCTGAGACGTATACCCATCGGATGATTTTTGCTCGTTAAACAGGTTACGCCTGGCCTGAACCCCTCCGCTGTTAACAAGGGTAGCCCGGCCGTGGTGACCTAGCGGCTAAGGTACTCCGCTGCTGACCCTAGGTGCCTGGTCGCTTGACTGATTTTCGATGGAGGCGAAAACGCTGTAAGCCCGTGTGCTCAGATTTGGGTGCACGTTAAAAAATTCAAGGAAGTCAAAATTTCTGGAGCCTTTCACTACGGCGTCTCTTATAATTATATAGTGGTTTTGGGTCGTCTTTTTTTTTCACCCCGTTAACAGCCCGTTTTTAACAGCCCGTTTAACAGCCTTAAAGCCCGTTTTTTTTTAAACAACCATGTCGCTATAAAACGCTGCATTCACACACCATTTAATTGTCCTCATGTTAAGGATGATGCCAAGATCACTTTGCGTGGTGCTTGAAACAGAAAAAGGCACCCGCGCTGAGATTATCCTGCTGAATGGAGGGTACATCAACAATAAACAGCACTCTGGAAAGTTGCACTCGCCGATCTTACAATGCATTAGCAGCTGAGCAATATAAAATGCTTTGTATGTCGTTTCAGGCATGCGTAGAAACAGTCAAACTCGTGCGGACGTGACCTGACAAACCGCACTTGGAGAACTTGCATCCCGTACGCGCACATAGAAACACGTCATGGCTAGCAGACGATGCAAGGAGCAATCCGCACTTCACCGTTTCGACGAGTTGCCGCCAGGCGGCGACTCCGCTCGATGTCGCGGTAAACAGACCGTTTCCAAATGGAGCCACCATATGGAAACGAATATGTCGCCAACATTTATTAATTATTGGACGACAGCAACACAATTATTCTTCAGCGTCAGTTCTGAAAATGTTTGAACGTTATCGTGTATATATTGAACCTAAGCTTATACTTTTGTCAACGAGGAACGTTGCCGGTCACTCAATTCATCATATATTATGGAGAAACACAACTGCGTCATACTTCGGCAAGTGTTGCAGTTCTATCAAGTCATTCTATCACAACTTCGTTTCGTCAATTCTAGTAAGTCACGCAGTTCTTGTCAAGTTTCCAAGCACACGAAATGTCTTAGAAGGCTTGGTTGGTAGAGTCACGCGGTTGAACGGCGAGGAAGCGTGCTTCGCATCGCTTCGCGTCAAACGCGGTAGCGATAGGCAAAAGTTCTTAAGCTAACAACAGTAAAGGTGAAAATGCTGACCCTGACTTGCGTGTTGTGCTGAGGAGAGGGCACCTTGACCGTCTTCGACAAGCGCCTACGCACGAACAGGCCCAAGCAAGCCAGCGCTCGTTGTGACGAAATGGACACACCCGGCAATTATTTTCTTTAATTCTCAGATGACTCCAGAAACAGGGCGTCACTTTGTTTCCGGTATGACAATAGCGTAGACTTCTCATGGTGAGCATTGTGCTGGATGTGTTGAACTTTAGGTTGCACAGGGGACCTCCTTTCGATTCCTTCATCTGTTCATCTGCTCGCCAGAAAGCGCATCAGTAGGGAGGCTGACTGGCGTATCATTTAGAGGACTTGTGCCACGTACGCCATTCTAGTATACTCTTTAGCTGAAAAGTGATGAAGTGATTTCAGGTGCTGTCGCATAGAGGACTCGTGTCTTGACTTTCTGCTGGAAATTCTGCGCTTTCGTGTGTGTGGACGTGCACTCCATGTGTCCTATTTGTTTTGTGCTATTGGCGCGCCTTCTTCGGTATCACTGGGTTAGACTTGTATCTGTGGCGTGTTGTACGCTTGCTACCGACTCTTGTCTTTTCCCTAAAAGCAGCCGGGTGCTGTGTCTCTGTCGGTAGCAGTATCTCCCTACCTCACGGTCCATTGTATTCGTTTGCTTTCAAGTAACATAGCAAATATATTTACGTAAATAAAGATAAAAGAAAACAGGCAACGTCCTCTTTCTGACTAAAGCAACTCGCAAGGCTTGTCTGTATATTTTGCGAGTTTTTCAGTTGAGCCGTAAGCACTTTCGCTTGTCTCTTGCGACGTCAGTCGGGGAAACTTACAAGAGTGTATACTTCTGTTAAACTACACAAAACCGGATGAAGAACTCAAAGAAGTGAACGTATTGTTGCAAAAAAAAAGAATACACCCCAGTGCCTGTCTATATACGTTTAGATTGAGCTAATTCATTCCTCAAGTTCGGTTTTAGATAATGACATTTCCTTGCTCCAAAAGAGTGGTTTTTTTTTTTTTTACGGGAAAGCATCGTTCCAGCATCCGGAGCCTTCTAAGTATAGCGAGGATTGAAAGAATTAATTACAGACCTGCAACCCTTGTGATATCTTTTTTTTTTCCTCATTGCGCCTGTTGTCATCATTCTATGATTAGATGACTGTATACGAAATGGCGGTAACACAACGTTATGCTTTTATGTCATTGAGTGCCACAAAAGGACACAGGGGAGTATGTAGACGAAGTGTGCCAACAGACATTTTGTTTGTATACACAAAAGAAAATGCGGAGACAGGAAGAAAACAGAGAGGGAACAGACTCATAAGTTTCACCTATAAGAGTACAATGCTTGTCTGCTCCTTCGGGAAGTGGAAACATAAGAAAGGAAGAGACGAGGAAAGAGGAAAAGAAAATAACGCGAACGTAAGCCCAAATAAGTAGTCACATGGTACAATATCTATAAACCCGATTGATGATTTGATCGATTTATATGTGGGGTTTAACGTCCCAAAACCACTATATGATTATGAGAGGCGCCGTAGTGGAGGGCTCTGGAAATTTTGACAACCTGGGGTTCTACAACGTGCACCTAAATCTGAACACCCAGGCCTACAGCATTTCGGCCTCCATCGAATATGCAGCCGCGGCAGCCGAGATTTGATCCCGCGACCTGTGGGTCAGCAGCCGAGTACTTTAGCCACTAGATCACCGCGGCGGGGCTGTCTATAAACCCGAGATTAATCAGTTTTGTTCAAGAAAGTCAGCACCACTCTATGTACGCCAGGTAACACGAAGGTAGAGAGTAACGTAGCTATAATTATTTTTTTATGAGGCCTGTGGGTGGGTGGGTGGTTGCTCAACTTGTGGGTTTACTCGTGTATGCACATGCAAAATTTAACGATTTCTGAAATGGTGAGAGGGCCAGGAAAGGTCTAATCCGCCTTCCTCATATCTATGCCTGTGAAAGACGTTTATTTCAGGTTTCGTAGTCATGCGTTAGCCTGCCTGCCACACCTGGATACAGACATTGCGAAGAGGCAGCCCAGCAGTCGCTCTCTCTACACCTTGCCTTGATTGGCTCTGGGTGCAGTCGATCCTGTTGGAGTGGCGTGCGCATAGTAACGCGATGCCTTTCGTACGTTTCTTGTACTTGTCTTCTCTTTCCTCGTCGTTCTTAGTCACCCTCTCCTTCTGTGGAGCGAAGGACGGGAAACACCGCGCCTTCGGGCCGTAAAGGTGACCGAGTGGCTGACATGATTTCCGAGCGCGTGGCCCAATATTTCCTCGAAGTCAAGGTCTCTTGGCTCAAGCTTGCAGATCGCAGGCTCGCAACGAGTTCGCGTGCACGCGTGCAAGGCCTTTCCGCCTGCGCCTGATGCCACCTTTACGAGCGTGTGTTTGCCTCAAACAAAGATTGTTCAGAAAAAGGAAAGATGAGTGGACGTGAAGAGTCGCGGCAGCGTGTTGGGCAAGCGATCAATAAATGAGAAAGAGGAAAAAAAACTGCGTCAGAAAGCGGGTGTATGTAAACGTACAAGGTAATGGCTAGACTATGTAGCGTCGGATGCAAATGTACAAATGTAGTATGAGAGGAGGCGAGGGCCCCGGAACGTTCCTGTGCAGCGTATCCTACAAGAGACCGGATTAAGAGATGTTTGGTGAGCCAAACTACGTGGAAAGAACCTCTCAGAAGGAGTAATTGCCGGCCAGGTCTGCCAGGCTGACACCACCTGTTCACTTTGCGAGAGAAAAAAAGCCCACACAAAGCCGCTGGTACTTCGCTTGTGCGATCTTTATATTAGGCTATGACACGGCAATTTCAGTTGCCGATAGCGACGGTGCTGACTCCCTTGCAGTCAGTTCATGTAGAAGGAAGCACTCAATAGAGATCTTGTGATGCATGCAGTATTCATTGTTACATGAGAAACATCGGTGGGTGACTCAGATTTAAGTGCACTAGAAGAACATTAGCACTACCTGCGGCTCGTGTACAGTTACCTTGATGACTAATAGCTTGCCAACTGTTGTCTGCACAAGCCAGGTAACAGTTAACAGAAAGTATCTATATTATTGCTGGTGTTCTGTGGTTAAGTACGCTAGATTTCACACAAGCCCATATAGTTTTCGCCGGATTGACTTTCCTAATGTTAGCATCAAATTGAATGTCAGGGAACTTCAGTAGGAGAGACAAGACTCCCTTGCCTGCGTTAGCTATGCACATACACCGCAGTGCGTATTGATTCCATCGACCGTGCACAAGCGCCTGATTTTCTGGTCCGAGCGAACGGTATTTAGGTAACCTTCGAGTATAAAAGATCAACCAAGAAGTGTCTATGTATCCTTCGGAATAAAATAACAAAGAGATGCGTATGGAGGTCATCTCGCAGAATCATGGGCCCCAGGCCTCCTCCTTGCGGCGTGCGGCGTCGGTCTTGACCTCCTCGTGCTGTGCACAGCAGTGCACTTCCCATTCCGATTGGAGGCCATTATCAAGCAATGGTATAGCCAGATCGCGGCGATATGGAAATTCGTGGGGTCCCCGTGTATCGGGGCCAAAGCAAAGGCTGTAAAGTAGAGCGCCCCTGCCGAGCGTATTATGATGGCTTTGATAGCCCTTTTTGTGACCTGGAAACCCCGTGCGGAGCCACCGTGTAGGCGTCCGTTGTAAGCACTTGGCTTGCTGGCTTCAAGGACAATAGTTATTCCCAACTTCATGGTTTTACAACTAAGGTTGCTGTTAAGGTCGCCCTTCTAGACATCCATAGCTCTCCTCGAGTGACTAGAATGCCTCGAATGCATTAGAAGCCGCCGCATTGGGGATATACCCTGAAACAGATTGAATCGCATGTTATGTCTGCGTATGCCGATGCTGGCGACTAGCTGTACTGGCAACCGTAAGTTGTAAATGTTCGTTAGTGGATGACTCTAGTTGCAAAGGCCAGAAGCAAGGTAGGGAGTAGTTAGCAGTCGTGGCATTCCTCGTTGTGGTATGGTGTTTATGTGGGCCTCGAACCGTGTTGAGCATTGTTCCTGGTTGATGAAAAATACGTCCCTAATAGTCCTAGTTACAAAACTTGTTCTTACTGTAACTTGAGAAAAGGAAGCTTTTCTGTACAGCAATTGTACCAGGCCATGGAGTAACTTCACCATTGATCTCAATAGAACGCAGCAACAAATGTTGCCTGTTTGAGGCATGAACTTCCTCAGGACCTAGCCTTGTCTTCCTTTTTGGTCACGGTATAGAACCGTTGGCATACATAAAAAATGTTTTACAATATCTAAGTACAATGTATAAGAGATCGCTGTTCCCGGTGAAAATAACCTATCGAGATGACTATTGATGAGTTTATCTCTAGTAAATGTGCCTGTCCATGTCAGATTTCCTTGAGGCTTCTCAAGGAAACCTGTAACACAAAGGCCCACGTCTAGCACTATGTGTCCCCACAAATTACCCATATTAAAACGGTATCTTGTCACTGATAAGATGATGGTTCCTTGGATTCACTTTCGAGGCATATCCACCACCTCGGCGGTTTTCTGAATCCTCCTTCAGTTGCCTATGATGCCTGGAAGGCGAAAGAAATTTAGATTTCTATATACTCTTTATTCACTCAATTAATGTTATATGGAGCAATGGTCGGGTATGCATGGTTACCCGAGTCGTCAACACCGATACGATACCCAGGGCTTCACCCACTCGTCATGATTCACTTTGCGGAGGTACGTGGTTTTTTGTTGTTGTTATTGTTGTTTCAAAAGGGGGCAAAGCTCCTTAGGCCCGCGCTCCCCCATCGCCACCGGCGAAGCTCCTTGCGCCGGGCAAGCGCACCTAGCGAAGCAACAGGTGCGATCCCGATACGCGCCGCACACTCACTCACTCGCTCAGTCGTTCCCGCCACAGAGCGCAGCCGACGCTCTCCCCACCCACTCCCCACCCTGAAACAGACGCTCTCCCCACCCGCTCCCCACGCTACTGCCTTCATGAAAGCCAGCAGATCAGGCGCTTGGTCGTTTGCGTCTCATTATTAAGGGAGCTTCGCCCGTCGGTTATATTCGTACACGGAACACCTTTAGTTTTTTTTTTTTTTGACGGCAAAATTTACAAATAGCGACAATTAAGCTAGATTCACGCGCGAGGGCGAAATCTCGGTGCTCCGGGGACCGAATAGTCACGTGATTAGTTTAATCCGGTGCAGCAGAGGACATGTCGCATGCACACAGCCGGAACGGCGCTCACGGAATCCTCGACTCCTATACTCTCTACTCCTATGCTTATGCAGCGCGCTTGTTCCGCCTTTATTTTCTACGTGAAGCTTTTTGAGACAGTACGCAGCTGTCAGCAGTAAGATATTCGTATTTCTTTAATTTATCTGTTGTGACATCGCATTTTTGAACGCGTGAGAAAGTCGCGCCTGTTTACGTTGTTACGCAAGACGGCGACGCCAACACGGTCCCGAAGGCGCCACTGCTCCGATCTCCGCCGACACGGTCACCAGCCGTTTGGTAGCGCAGGTTTCTCAGCTCGCGACTGCTTCTGCGCAGAGCTGATAGACGAGCGGACGCGACGACGGTGAGTTAAACAAGGTTTATGTACAGCATATATACAGAGGCGTTACAAATTCGGCACTGGGGCAGACAGCTTAGAGACTCAAAGAGCCGCGTTCTCTTCTCTGACACATAGGTCTACTGCCGGCGACGCGCCGCAGGGCTGTTTTTAAGGCACCGGGTGGATCTTTTGAGTAACCAAATGTCTAACAAGAAGCGCCACTGGTCGTGAGGTCAGAATACTACAATGGGGCTCGCCGCTGGGCCGCGTCATGCTCATCAAATCCGGGGCCGCTGCGCGAGGTTGCAGCCAAGGACGAGTGACGTCGCCACGCATTGCGTAAGATTCGCCAGACTCGAAGGCGCCGATTGCTTCGACGGGCTCGTGGGCTGAGGGGCTCGCTGTGCGTTGCGCGACAGACCGGCGCCGCCGCGTGATGACGCCGTTGAGGTGTTCGCGTCAGGCGAGCTCGCGTGCTGGCCTTGACACAGATTGCCTTTTTCAGATGCATGGATGTTCGGTGTGGACTCGCTAACGTAACAACGTGCACTTCAAACGCTAAGCGGCGTCTGCGTCTATATGAAGCGCTGATGGTGTGCCCCCATCACTTTCCTAGCGTTACGAGACGCGCGCCAGAACGGACTACTTCACGTAGTACTACATAGACAGAAGCTCCGCCTCCGTAGCTTTTCCTTGAGTGCCAAGAAAAGTTGCCGCCGAGTATCATGGAGGAAAGAACAAACTGCCGAGTATACAACACGTGGCTTTAAAGCCGACTGCCTGCTTATGCCAATCCGACCAATGTTGACAGATTTGACGCTAAATAATCTTTATCGAGAGCAGACGACCGTCAAACGGAGGGATCAAAATAGCGGGGACACATTTCCACCCGTGCCGCGAGCGGAGGAGAGCGGATGAAGCGAGGACGGCACGTTTCGATGACGAGCACGTCACGTGATGTGCCGTCCGCTGCGAAAACTCCTCCTCCGTTCTCTCGTGTGAATCCGCCTTCAAGAGATAACCTTGCTTACCTTACATCTTTACAATGTAGTGATCCTCAGCGAAAACGTATGCTAGTTTAGTTACCGAGAGCATTTAAGACCTGCTCAACCTTGAATACTTGTATTTGGTATACGTAATGAAAGTCTCGCGTCCGAAATGGTGCATGATGGGGAGCTTGGTTCAGATAAGCAAATTTAGCTTAGATCTCTGTCAACCTGCAGCATTTTGCTTTGCCAATCTTAGTCAGACACCGCGTCACATAACTGCTGATGCAGACAAACAAAGCGATAAGAGCATGAGAAACATTATTTGTGGCTTTTTAAACTGTAGTCTGCCGTGCTGTAGTCTAATGATTATCGCTTTAATTCTTTGCAATTCAAGTTAGAATCATTAAAATCAACTAATGTACTCAAAGCTCTACTTTATCTAATTGTCTGTGAATTTTGTTAGTCGTGTACAGTACATTTGAAATGAGCTCCTCAGAGAATTTTCCTTCCTCCGTACTGCATTATATGACAACACCACCAAGATGGCGTGCGCTGTCGTGAACCTCAATGTTGTCTTCTGGAAACTTATTCGACGTTTCTTGGGGTCACCTGAGACACGCTATCAGGTGATGCACTTTTTACCAAGTATTAATGAAGTACCCGCTATAGCTAGAGAACTGATTGAAAAAAGTTAAAGTGTCCCGGCTATATCATGCACCCCAAGCAAGACATGATTGAGAGTGTGTAGTCGACCAACGACACCGAAATCTATTATTCAATAGAATTTTTTTCGAAACATTTCTTAGCAAACTTCGACGACTTTGAACGTGTCTATCTACCTATCTACGAATCTATCTATCTATCTATCTATCTATCTATCTATCTATCTATCTATCTATCTATCCATCTATCTATCTATCTATCTATCCATCTATCTATCTATCTATCTATTTAGCCGCTTACGACATTTAGCTCTCCTGGCTGTCTAGATAATGGTATAGGTACCAAGATCGGTATGGCATAACATGACTGTCATAAGATAGTCATAACATGACTATCTTGACATGAATGCCATAAATGTTACGATTTACATTTCATGATCTTGCTGCTCTTGCGGTGGTTTCGTTTACATTACATTTTGCAAAACAGGTATGATATGACATTACTGCATAGCGGACATAAGTGACAGACCATATGTGAAAATCATGACATGCATGTCATGATTTTTACGACTAGTGATGACTAAACGCCACGCTCATATTGCGCTCGTGGTCGTTTCGCTAGCGTCACATATACCGAATTTGGTATAACGGCACGTAAATTAAGGACGAAAGTACATGACTGGTGCAAACATGATAACCATCACGTGCGTGTCATGTAAGAGCATCACTACATGCGACGCTCATAATGCGTTCGCAGCCGTTTCGCTAGCCCCAAATATACCAAATTTGCTACGAGGTGGCGTGAATATACGACGAAGGGAAATGACATGTCTAAACATGATAATCATGGTATGCGTGTCATGTGAAACATGATTACATGCTACGCTCATAGTGTGCTCGTGGCCGTTTCGCTAGTTTCACATATACGAAATTTGGTATTGCGTGACGAGAACAGACGACGAAAGTAAATGACACATCCAAACATAACAATTATGGCATGGAAGTCATTTACGGAATAATTTACGTCCACCTCGTATTGATTGATTTGTGGGGTTTAACGTCCCAAAACCACTTCTGATTATGAGAGACGCCGTAGTGGAGGGCTCCGGAAATTTTGACCACCTGGGGTTCTTTAACGTGCACCCAAATCTGAGTACACGGGCCTACAACATTTCCGCCTCCATCGGAAATGCAGCCGCCGCAGCCGGGAATCGAACCGGCGACCTGCGGGTCAGCAGCCGAGTACCTTAGCCACTAGACCACCACGGCGGGGCTACGTCCACCTCGTAACGTAGTGCTCAATTTAAAGGGACATATCGACCTTCCTCATTCGTGCTTCGCATATCATTGCTTCCCGCAGTACGTGTGATCTGCCAGTTTTTTTTTTTTTAGTACAAATTCATTTTTTTTAATTATCAGTACTACGAGAATGGAAACCTTCATTTTATCAATGTATCTCTCTCTCTATCTCTATGGTTGCTATATACTTAGCGCTGAAGAGCTCTAAACTTTGTAGCCATAAAATGCTGAAGTACTGGAATGCAATCCCTGGGTGCACATGTACCATGAATAATAACAGGAACGAGAAGAAAAGACGAGGACGAGTTTTCGGTGCTTTTCTGTTGGATCGTGTCATCCCATAACCTTACATCAAGGAAGCATCGATTATAGGCACACCGAGAAATAGCTTCCTTGACCTTGGCCTTACCATTCCCATTAGGTGAACGAAGCGATAAGCCAATGCGCCGCAATATCCCTGAAGAAAGGATGTGTGTGGCTCTAGTTGGCCCAGTGTTTCTCGTTGGTCGTGATCAGTTGTTCATCTTTAGAAAAAGCTAACGCATGGTTCTAAGAGAAAAAAAAAGGACATTTAATCAAAACTGTCCTTTCACAACTACCCTTAAGTGCGGTTAAAAAAAAGGCAGACCAACACTGGACCACTCAGGTGGATTTTATTACCTCATTATGATGGTGGCTCATTTTAAATAATTTCACGGTCATTAAGTGCGACAGCATAGGGGAGCTCAAAGGCTACAATATTTCTTTTTCAAAAGCTTCATCAATTATCTCCAGAGGCCAAGAAGTGGTTTCTATAGTGTTTTTTTTCTTTTAGATGTTTCCAATTGTACATATACAGTATACGGCAACTATAAAAAAGCTATCTCTGTAAGAGTACTTACTAACAAATGTTCTACGTGCATGACGCTGTTGCGTCACGGATTAATAAAGATTATTCGCTTATATTCTCTCATGTAATCGCGAATGAGGGACAGAATTAGAGTCGTGCATGCCTTCTGATTTAGCAAGACTCTTTTCCTGTAAAATTTACAACAGTAATCAAGAATACACCAATAGTTGCGCAAATCAACGATAAGTTGATGACAACGGCAGTAAAACGAAACAATGTTATGGTAAAAAAATTTACAATAGTGCCATAAACCGCAACCTCGTTAGACCGGTAGCTGTTTTCATGAATGGCGTAGATTTTTGGGCGAGATATCTTTACACATTTCGCACAAAGCTGAAATGAACTTTTCGTGGGAAAGAACATGACTAGAGTACCTATTCTGGTTACGCTTCTGCACAGATGCTCTAGTAATCTACCACTATTGCTCAAGAGGAAGGTATATATAACAGTTGCATCACACCGGTACTTACCTGCAGGGAATAAATCTGGAGGCTTACAAAGAGTGGTCAGCTTAAGCTCAGGATGGCACAGCGAGAAATGCAAAGTAAAATGATTGGTGTGTCTTTCAGACACAAGAAGAGAGCAGAGTAGCTCAAAGAGAAAATGGGGGTCAGAGACATCTTCGTCGAAACTAAGAAGGAAAAGAAAAATTTTCATTCCAAGATGTGTAATGTTTTTTTTTACAACCTACATTCTCTAAAATTTAATAACATTTTATAAGACCACTCATATTTTGGCCAATAACCCACAGTGGGCATCAACCACAAGAGAAGGTGAACAAGAATAAGGACACGTAGCGTGTGGGCAAAATAACCGGTGGTCATTAATGGTAATTCCCAGAGAAAGAACACGGGCGAGGGGAAGACAGTACGGTGGGTGGATGAAGTTCAAAGGTTCGCGGGTACGAAGCCGCAGCAAGCACAGGACCGGGTTTATTGGCGGTACTTTGGGGATGATGATGATGATGATGATGATGATGATGATGATGGTGGTGGTGGTGGTGGTGATGATGATGATGATGATGTCTGAAAAAAGTGCGTGGGAGCACGGTGCACGTGATGAGCATGAAAATAGGCGGATGGTTTTAAGGACTTAGTCGACGCATAAAAAATGTCAACGAGGTGGTGGATAGCCAACACGTGAGATACCTGTGTTTCAGCTAAGTAGCAGTAGTTTTTTTTTCTTTTCTTGTTGATTAAATGAAATTCGCCTCCGGGGCCCTACGCAAATGTAGCATGAAACGGCGTCACAGAATGGCGTGCCTCTAGGCGTTTCATAATATGGCACTGTCGGAGGCACAGCTATTTCTTTTGGTTGCTATGCGGATGTAGGCACCGTCGATTGCACTTCCCGTGGACGAAGGGACGTGAACACTCCATACTCTGAGAGCGCATTCGCACCCACTCGCAAGCTTGCAAAAGCACCTTTCAATATTTGAGATCCTTCTATACCATCGTGCTGGAGTCGAAAGCCGGGAGAAAATAAAGAGAAGTTGTTAACACGTCAATCAACAGTTCGAGCGTGTGTGGAAGGCGAGCAGCAGCATCTTCAAAGCGACCATGGCAAATGGCCAGCTTAATAAATTCCTAAACTGTACGCATACTACTGACGCGTGCTCGCTCTTCTTGCAAAATCGCTTTGGTTTATGGACGCTCTTCTTGACTTCAAGCACCGTTGAATCGGCGATGAGCGGAAGCATTGCATGGGCCACGTGCGTCCGTAAGAACGTGTCTTCGCAACTGCTTTAGTGTATAAAAAAAAAGTTATACCGCACTCCACGCACCGTCTTCGGCATTGTGCCAAGCGCGAAGGATCGGCAATACCATGTCCCCTGCTCTGTGACTTCCTAGCTTTCTGTACATTGAGCTGTTATTTAGGGATTATTGTTATAGCGATTTAGACAATATCGGTTGGAAAGGGACAATGGAAAGATACGCTGAATGACAGGAATACCTTTGACGCTACAGTTGTGACTTTTTTTTCTTTTATTTCAGTTTCTTACGAGTTCTCTTTTGAATTGACAGGAACATGAATATGAGTAGCGTTGCTTGGATAATTTGTTGATACCTTTCCACCAGACAACTAGTTGTATGATTACTTTCTCTACTCTTAATACTTCCTTTTGTTCCTCTCAGTGACCGCCGTTCAGAGGACCGTGCCTGTGTCTGCAGATTTACATTGAAGCTGTAATATGGACAGGGCATGTCCGTCGTCCACGGGCGAAAACGTGTGTGCCATAAAAATTGGGGCGAACTCCACCACTCACCACACGTCTACCGAACTTTCGCGAAACGGAGAATACGGCAAGAAAACGCATGCTGTGCGAACGGTTCCTCGAGATCGTTCATTCTAAATCGAGCCGTCAGGGATTCAGACCCCTCACCAAAACACGCACTGTTTGGACTCCGAGCCATCAGGGCCTTAGAGGTAACGAAGCTGTGGATGCGGCCGCCCGTGCGCTTAACCACCGAACACCTCACCCAGGCTTTTCCGGCTCAGAGACTAGCCAACCGCTTCTGCGATTCAAAGAAGTTCTGTTGTATTATTGCGAACGACATTGGCTTTTCCCGGTGCCTGCTAAGGGCCTGAGTAAGGCCGATGAACGAACCCTAAGGCGCCTGCAGACCCACACCTTGTCGTGTCCTGCAATAATAAATCATTTTGACCCGAAAGTCGGTGGGCGGTGCCCTCACTGTGGGGAAGTTTCGGATAACCTTCACATGGTGTGGGCATGTCAGATGAATTCTTCCCTTCCCCTCCCTTCCCCCTAACGCTTCCCCCACGAAAGGGGCATGGGAGGCAGCCCTACTCAATTCCTTAGGGCTGGAGGATCAAGGAGCTCTATTCCAACGGGCGCGGGTAGCGGCCTTGTCCAGCGGGGTCCCGGAATAAGGACTCCCCCTGTGTAGAGGGCCCTTATGGCTCTGCAAACTCTCTATGAATAAATGTTTTCGCAGTCACACAAACAGATCGTTCACGAAACGCCAAGCGTGTGCGGCGAGCCCTACATGATGACGCACGTCGTGTACAAAAGACGCATGAGGCTAAAATGAAAAACTTTAAAGGAGCACACGTTAAGTTCAAAATTGACTCATTTAGGATTTAGTTGCAGGTTGTGTGATTGGGTATCGTTCGATATTCTGCGTTTGCCTTGTGCCAACAGCCGAATGGGTCATCCCCCTTCACAAAGCGCAATGGCTCCTCAGTTAAAACACAAGCATTCTTTCATAGCTAGAAATGCAGCTTGGGATGATGTACCCCGTGACTTAAAGGTATCTTTGTGTAGGCGCGCTTAACTTGGGCTCTAACTAGGCGACAAAATGATAAAAGCAAAATAAACTTCAAGACAATGCAAACCAACAATACAAATATGTTATACATTAGAAAAAGAACGTGTTGCCGCGCTGCACGAAGTCAAAACTGGCTTACCAGCAAGTCAGGTTTGTACCGTAAAGGGAACATAAACTTGTAGGTCGCTGAATCAACAATGACCTTCTTATTTTATATGTTCCGAAGCCGATTACATGGCAAATTGGTACGTCTGGTATTCTAGTTGGTATCAAGATGCAAAGTAGGACAGTATAGCTAATACGTCGGTCAGATAACTTAATCCCATTCGAGCGGTATGATATGACACAAGCGAAAAACGAAAAAAAAAATGTGGTCGTAAACGTAAACGAATCGTGTTTCCCCTATGCAGGCAGAAGATAGTGACAGCTGGCACTAAATTATTTCATAATTACTTGTGAAAATGGAAACACATTACTTCTATTGTTACATAATTTTAAGGTCATTCGTAGTAATATTTCTGCCTTTGTGTAACTTTTTTATGTATGGAATAAGCTTATTGTTCGTTTTCATTGTCTTTGCATTTGCCGGCTCGTTGCCACAGTGAACCTGGGGACGTGGTGCGTTTGTCAAGATGTTAAATGCTGTATACATTTTTTTTCCTTTTTTTATCCTGTCCCACTCAGTTACAGTGTAACTGTGCGGGTAAATAAACTGAAACTGAAGTCCGAGTCAGGTTAAATTGTAGATCACTGAAATATAGCCTCGCACTGCAATAGATATAACGAGAAGATGATGGTCATAGAATAACACAGCATTCCCTTTCGGGGCGGGCTGGGGGGGGGGGGTCATATCAGCACCGCCTCCCCTATTTCGTCAAAGTATGGGCAGACTGCACCACCCCCCTCTCATAGGTGACAAGGGGGAGTCACCACCTGCCTCCCACCAGTGCGCCCGCTATGTTGATTATGATTACACTGGCGGTGTAGACGGCATCCAGTGCTTTCTGGGCGTCGCACACTCGAGCAGTTACTTCTAGCGACGAAGATGGGAGAGTGCCTTTGTCTGAAGAGGCGACGAAGCGAGGGAATTGGTCCGTTCAGTCAGCCTCCCCGATTCCCGTTACATACACGCGCCACACTTCCACCACACGGGCCGGTCGGCCGTCGCCGCTTCCGGCTCCTCGAGGGTCGGAAGAGGAAGGGTTTCCGACCTTGTGGCTCTTCCGCGGTGCCGACGACGGTGACCCCGATGACGTAAAGCACGTGACCTCTTTGTCGCGCGGGGCACGTGCCGCTCGTTCGGACAGCCTCCTTGCCATCGGCTCGCTGCACTTCTTTTTTTTTAATCTAACACGCATATTTGCGCTGCCTTCGAAATCAGGTTATTTCAACAATGCGGCTCGCCAAACACGTATCGGAAGTAGGACCTATCGCGTGAAGGAATGAGAGACGCCAAAATGGGCCGTCACGTGATAGAATAGAAGCCAACCGAAGTCGACCCCGCCAGGGAACCGGTAGGTTTCAGTATCTGCCTCCGAAGCGTTCTCTTTGCGCCGTTTCAAAAATACGACGGGTACGAAGTGGGGGCGGGAAAGTACTCGCAGCTTTTGGCCAGAAAAGATAAAGCCCCTCTAGAGCCTAGAAATTGCATCAGTGCACCCTGGAAAAGCACTTACATCCTTTCTCAACACGCTGTAGTGCTAGATTTGACGAGGAAAAGACAGTGGGAGTCGGCGCTCCTCATCTGTCTCGTCCTCGCCAAATGTAGCGCTACAACGTTTTAAGTAAGAATGTGTCACCAACTAACCCCGCGGCATGTCTCTCAATTACGGTATGTCCTTAACTATACGGTAAAAAAAAATTACGGTATGTCCTTAAATTACGGTATGTCCTAAACTATACCCCGTTTCATAAATCAGCTGCAACGCTCTGGAAGCAACGCGAGAAATTAATTAGGTTAAAATTACGGTATGTCCTTAAATTACGGTATGTCCTAAACTATACCCCGTTTCATAAATCAGCTGCAACGCTCTGGAAGCAACGCGAGAAATTAGGCCAGCAAAACGTAAAACTCCGCACGTGCCGTGGTCACTCGTGCGACATCTCATTAGTGCCGTTGCACCCTCGCGTTTCTTTGTGCTGGCCTTTTGACGTGACTGGCGAGCAGAAGGAAGTGGGGAGGGCGCAACTGAACGCGGGGGCCGAACGACCCCGTGGTGTCCTCCCCTACACAGACACCGTCTCATGAGACAGAAAGTCCAGGTGGACGTCATCGTGACGTACCCAGAGCAGGGAGCCTGTATGTTACGTCAAGAGAAAACTGAGCAATGCATAATAAACGTTCAACGGCGTTTTTGTCTGTAGGACACATATCTTCAATTACTTCTCTTCGTAATAACGAAAGAAAAAAAGCAGTTATAGGGGGTAACATTGAACTATTCTTTTTTTTGTTTTTTTTGTTTTTTACGTACGCATCGACTGCAATAAGCCACGCTATGATGTGTGAAACGAAGTATAGCTTTGGTTCGTTCTGTATCCTGACGTCACCACATGGTGCGAGCTTCTCGTCACGAGTTCGAGCAAGATATTGTGACGTTTAAATTAAAACGTGCATGTTAACTCCGCACTGTGGCTCCTTTGCGCATAGAGTTTCCCTATATAGACTAGAGGGAACTCTGGAGCCAGTGTCTACGGGAGCAGTAATGCACGGCGCTTCAGCGAGCATGGGAATGATAAGGTAGTACACACATTTTGTCTAATCTTCGCACTCCTGGCCTGCATCTGGCTCTGTGTGTGTTCGTGTGGCTTGGAGCTGTTTTCTCGCGAAAAAAAAATCAGCAAATGTTCAGTCGGTTGTGCTTCACTACCTTATTTCTTTAAAGCTTACCTTTTCAAATCAGGTCACGAAGTTCAAAAGGGTTCGCTTTTTTCTTTAAAACCAAACCATAACCAGCAATAAACTAAGCCGCAAGTACGATTCGCCGCCCGCAAGTACAAAAACTAGGCAAATGTGTGTACTACCCATCATCCCCATGGTCGCCGAATGAGCGCAGCGCCAGAGTCCCCTCTACTTAATTTTAAGAAACTCTATGCCTTTGGGGATGCGCAAGCGCCCATTCTGAATGTATGGGTGACGCACAAACGGCGTTCTGTCCTTTACGTGGGCGCGGCCAGCGGTTACAAACGGCCCTTCGTTAGAGGGCCCTGCAATAACTCCTCCGGTTCTATTAAAGTTCGCTGTCCGTCCGTCCGTCCGTCCGTCCGTCCGTCCGTCTGTCTGTCTGTCTGTGTCTGTCTGTGTCTGTCTGTCTGTCTGTCTGTCTATCTATCTATCTATCTATCTATCTATCTATCTATCTATCTATCTATCTATCTATCTTTCTATCTATCTATCTATCTATCTATCTATCTATCTGTCTGTCTGTCTGTCTGTCTGTCTGTCTATCTATCTATCTATCTATCTATCTATCTATCTATCTATCTATCTATCTATCTATCTATCTATCTATCTATCTATCTATCTATCTATCTATCTGTCTGTCTGTCTGTCTGTCTGTCTGTCTGTCTGTCTGTCTGTCTGTCTGTCTGTCTGTCTATCTATCTATCTATCTATCTATCTATCTATCTGTCTGTCTGTCTGTCTGTCTGTCTGTCTGTCTGTCTGTCTGTCTGTCTGTCTGTCTGTCTGTCTGTCTGTCTGTCTGTCTGTCTGTCTGTCTGTCTGTCTGTCTGACGTAATCACAACTAGCCAGACTGCTGAGTGAAGGTATAGGTATCAGTACTGTCGCCTCACGTGAAGCTAGTGCCAAGTTTGCCATGGTATAAGTAACTTTTCAGCGTCCCGTCCTAGCACGGTTGTCGAGTGCTCGAGACAGTGGAGAGCATACTGCTCTAATGTCCCTCCTACCGCGACGAGGGACAGCTGTTTGAACGTGAAATGGACATGATTTGCCACGACCAGTTAACGTTGCGCAACACATTCGGCCCAGCGCACGGACCTTCAAAATAGCCTCATGTACTGTGTTCCATCAATTACCTGCCCGAAATCAGCCTTGTTGGACGACTTTATTGGTAGAATACCTCACATAGGAAGCTCTTTATTTACCTAATACACTGATTGTAAACAGTTTTATCAGGTCCACTTGGTCACTGCATATTTTTTAAGTATTTGTTTTTCATATTTGTCTTCCCGCTCTTCTGAAGTCTTTTCGTCCCCATCCCTATACAGAGCATATCATGCCAGCGACATACAGACGCCGGCAAAAATCTGTCTTTCTAATAACTTGTTTGTCTCACTCGGTCGTTCTTACACACAGCAAAATGACGGGCATCCGAGAGCTTTGCACAACATTACGAGCATCAAATATCTCATGGCAAAAAACAAACAAAAAACAGTGCTTCAAACAGAGATAACTTTCTTTTCAATCAGCAACCACTGAACGCACTAAAAACTGGACAATAAAAGCTAAACAGATAATTTTAAAGGGACACGGGTCCGGCTGATACTCATTGTAGAGGTGTGACAGTTGCGGAAAACGTCCGCAGCCTTTCGGTACTAACCAATCGGCGATGCCAAGCAGTGCTTATCGTTGGGGGGTGTACATGGTAAAAAACGGGATCAGGTGGAAGAGAAGGAAACACAATATGAAATCGGCCGTGTTTTTTGCGCTCGTGGCAGCGTACCAGCAATTTTTAGGTGGCACTGCTGTGTGCACTTAATGACAGACAATTAGGGGGAGTGCGAAAGTGAGTGAAAGCGACAGCGATTTCAGTTCTTCATTTGCAGAAGCCTGTCCCGACAAGGTAGGTGTCAAGTCGCTTTCTCAGTTGGAACCAGTGTTATCAAGAGCTAGAATAAAACCAAAGAAAACATTGTCGGCGTTAGGCCTTTTGCTAACACCGTGCTCATCTGTGAAAGCATTGTATAATAACAAAATAAAAGATGAATATGAACGAAATCGACAGAGATCGGTTGCTCGATTCCACAGTCGGCCATCTTGTTTCTGTTGCAACAACTTGCGAATGCAGCTAAGCTATAAAGTTTTTTGTTTTTCTTTTTCGAGGAATATATTTCTTCGCAGTGTGATACGTCAGGAAAAAGCGCTAGGAGCGAGGATATGAAATTAAGGATATGAAGTTTAAGGTATGAAGACGCAAAGAAAAAAAAGCAAGTATTCGAAGGGGCTATATCAAAAGCGTCAAGAGCTTCGATTACGTGAGATATTGGAGTCATACAGCGTGTACGCCATGGTCACTAATTCTAGACTAGCAGACTCGTGAGCCGACTCAGTCGAACTCACTCATACCCAGATTGAGCCGTGAGTCTCAGTCTGAGCGAGTTTGAGTGAGTAATGTTTTGGCGAGTTTGAATCCGAGTGAGTCAGTCCGGCTCAGCAAAGTTTTGCCGCGTCTTGAGCCTGAGCGAGTCCTATGCGCAAAATACATTTCATGGGTGAGCCTGCAGTGAGCTCCACTATAGTTTTGCCTACATGTGCCGACATCCACCGCTGCGTCTGAAGGTAGACACCTGTACACACAATTATTCTGGTAACATTATTAAGCAACCATAGTTGCTAAGTCAACAGACCGCGGTGACCGCGAAGGCGCTATCCGCAACCAAGACATGAGCAGACACCAAAGCCAAGGCCAACGGAAAACGAAAAGGAAGGAAACAGCTTGGCGAAACTCGCATCGATGAAACCAGAAAAGGAGAAACAAATTTTTTGCCGCCGGTGGCTTGGAAAGCCACGTTGCACGCGTTAATCGTGCGATATTTTGTTTTTCTTTTTTCTTTATAACTGCACGAACAACTGCGGCATCGATGTACCGTAGCCTTGCGTGCTTACGTGCACCGTTTTTAAACCCTGTTGGGCGAGCCAGCCCCACAATTCTCACTTGTAGGGATGCATTTTTTTTTGTGGGCGCAGTTTTATTTCATAACAGTACCGATACGAAGTTTACCGTAACCACGAAAGAGAGAAACAGTCCAACGAAACAGTGGGAGTGTTATTCGGAATACATAGGTAAGCTGTTGCAAACACTTATTGTATGGTTAATGTACTCCATTGATTCGGCGTTACGATGAAAATGAAGGCCTAGATTGTTTGTTCCATGCCTTTGTTCAAGAGTGTGTCATTCAAATTACATGCACAGAAACACGTTAGAAACAATTCAGAGCATCTATCAGTGGTATGCCCTGAAAATGACGTTTATTAATAACTTCTTTCTGTTTACAGTTCCGGGAGGTGTGCAAAGACCTGCTGAACAACGACGATGACGACTATTACTGCCTCCGGTGGCTAAGAGGTGAGACAACACGCATAAGTGACTGTCGTCGTATAAATATTAACTAGTTACGCTATATATGCAATTGCTTGTAAAACTTGTTAAGAAAAAACATGTCCGCCATCCGATCGCGAAAGACCCTTAAAGGGGCCCTGCAACACTTTTACGGCATGGCCAGAAAACGCTGTTGAATAAAAAGTGGTCTCCATTGAAAAAGAAAAAAGAGAAAATATCGTAAAAAGAATGATGCGTTAGAGTATAGACTATCTTTCGTAAGACGTGTGGGCACCGCAATCTTCGGCTGTTAAGCCGACGTTTTCTTAGTATATCGCGGCGCGAATAAATAAGGTCAGGAGACATCGTATGCACTCCAACTGAATCGTTTTCATGCGCTTGCGTCTACCTCAACAATGCTCATTTAGCTGTTGAACATGCAAAACACAAATGTTAACAGTCCAATATCACGGCACTCAAACCCATCCGTAAAATAGTTTGTAGCATTCAAAGGACAGCGAACATCGTGCTCTTCCCACACGTGCACTTAGTCATACGTAAGCATAGTGCTGGCTGGTAAACATTATGAGGAAATAAGCGCCTCACTAACTAAAACAGACGCTGCTTAGTAGTTCTATCTTGTTTTCTTGCTCCTTAATGGATGCCAGGGCTGCTCATGCTTCCAACGCCAGGCTTTTGATTTTCATATGCCTCTTTCATATCTTTCCCCGTGTAGCACGTGTAGCCGAGGTCATTGTGCTGTTTGTAGCCACCAGCCTTCGGCGTACGCTAGTACGCGAAATTCCCAATCTTGGCACAACGACGCAAGGATGCCGCGACGGTGCCCTCCGGCTTGTCCGGATGTACACGCATCGAACAGACGTGCCGTGTCGCATTGATGGTCTTCCCGTGCAGCTGGGCCTGACGATATATATATATATATATATATATATATATATATATATATATATATATATATATATATATATATATATATATATATATATATATATATATATATATATATATATATATATTGCTTTTCTTGTGTCCTCCACCCGATCTAATCTGTTAGTGTGGATCCCTTCTTGTGTCTTCATTAATGTATGCGCCTCACTCCCCCCCTTCCTCCATGTTATGAGCGCTGTACTTATGAACATTTAGTGTTAAACAAATGAAATTAAACAAGAAACGGAAACTTTGCTGCTTTGTATCAACATCGACCCAAACATTCGGCAGCATAATGCAATGAGGGGCCTGCGATTCCTGGTTGCTGTGCCCAAACTTCGATGGGGGCGTGATGTTCTACTGGCGGGAGAGGATGAGGGAGTGGCCTGAAAACAGGAGAAAAGAATAGGAAACTGAGCCCCACAACTAACTGCAGCTAAGTGTGACACCCCAGCAGTAGCTCACGAGGGAATGGGATAAGGAGGGATCAAAAGGGATAGAGTCAGAAGTAAATATCGAGAAAAGAAAAATAATGGGACACGGTCGATGGAGTACGAGGACGGGGCACCGCTCGGCGAGAGCTACCGGCGTCGGGAGTTCGCGGACGGCGGTCCAATCGGCGAGAGCTGCGCTGACGCCTAGGAGACCGCGGACGACACAACAGTTCAGCACGGAATCCACCAAGCGAGTTCCCAATAATATAGTGGTTCTTCCTGCACTTATATTCATTGTAAAGAATTAGCTCGAAAAAGAGCCGGATCCCTCTTACGGCATGTGCCGAAGAACTCGCATCGAGCGCTTGGTCCAGGACAATGAAGAACTCGAGTAGACGGTCAATCATTCCCGTCAAAATGTTTACCGTCGTCGAAATTTATGACGGTGTAGCAAGTCATACACTTCGCGCCCGTAGTACAAATGTGCACAAGACATGGCGCCGTGCGTGGCCGGTGAAGGAACGGGGAAACGCGGTCGCCGCTCGGGACGATCCGCGGCCAAGCGCGTCCAAACGACAACACGAAACACGGATGTCACAAGGATCGCGTGCGCACATCGAGTGGCGCGTGTCCGAATCGCTTTTGTTTTGAAGGCAACCAGATTCACTCAGCGTGTCGACTGTTCCGTGCAGCAGTGTCTCTGCGTACGTAGCACAAGAGCACTTCGTGTTGTGCTGAATGCAGGGCCGCGAGTACGGTCGCAATCGTAAGAGCGAAAGGTACACCATGGGCTTTATAAACTTGGACAGGTGTACGGCAATGACGAACTGCACAAAGAGATTTATGGTGTTTTCGTTTTTTTTTCGTTGTTGAAACTTGTTTGTACGCTTGACGTCAGTGAAATGAATGACCCCTGACCCCTGATCGTGCAGCGTGTGGCGAGATGGCGGGAGCACTTGTCACTGTCTTACAGAAACTCATATGTCGACCGCGCCCTTCTTTTATATGGTTTAGTTTCCCGGTACACCCGTTTAGTGCGCAGCACGTTGCGCTGATCTATGAAAGTCGGAGCAACGGCACAAAGGTTGCCTCCGTAACTTTCCAGTACAATACGATGGTGACGTCACCGTGACGAGGCGGGGCCGAGCGCAGCCAAGTAGCAGGGATGGGACGGGGTACGTCACGCGCGAACGCGAATAGTCCAGAGGTACGCACGCACGCCTGTTACGGTAACACGAAGAACTCACGCAACGTGAACCACGCACCCTCCGTTTAGTGTATGCTGTCAACGAACATAGCTCCTCAATGCGCCTCTATACTCGAAGAATAAATATCCCGCGCTACATCGCTTGCCTCACCTTCCTACTTCAACGTGTAGGAGGAAGTTGGAGCGTGTGCGTGGTATATCCCGATTGCCTGTTTGTTTCGTAAACAAAAACAACGTTATTTCGTGGGAGTGGCGGTGAAATAAAAATCGTTGAACAGGAACTGTCACTAGAGCGTACGCTTCTACGAGAAGGCTTGTGTATAGACTTGTCAGAAAGGAAAGTGGCAACTGCCTTCCTTCACAGCGTGTTTTTGTACGCCTTCCCACTTTCACCTAACCTAACCTCGAAAATGTAGTAGAACAGTAAGCTCGTCCCCCCAAAAAAAGGAAAAACAAGGAGAAAAACATTAAGCCATCTTCGCACTAGTGGGGCCAAGCCTCAAGAGTGGAGCTGAGTGGCTTGCATCGTTTCTTTATATTTTTCTGATATCTGTTCTTTTTTTAAATGCGAAGCATTTCTTAGCGAATTTCGGCGACATTGAGCGTATCTATCTATCTATCTATCTATCTATCTATCTATCTATCTATCTATCTATCTATCTAGCTGCCTACGTCTTCTAGCTCACCTGGCCGTTTCGATAATGGTATCGATACCAAACTTGGTATGGCATAACATGACCGTATGAAGAACATATTTGTCTAGTCATAGCAAGAAAATCACATGTATGTCATGAATGCCATGATTTACATTTCATGTTCTGCAGCTGTTGCGGTGGTTTCGTTCACATGGCATGTTGCAAAACTGATGTGATATGAAATTATTGCATGCCGAACACAAGCAACAGACCCTAACATGAAATTCATGACATGCGTGTCATGTAACAACATGACTACATGCCACGCTCATGATGCACTCGCGGCCTTTTCACTAGCGTCACATATACCAAATTTGGTATTATAGGACTTGAGTGGATATCGAAGGTATGATACTGGTGCAAACATGATAAACATGAGATGCGTGTCACTGTAACAACATGCCTACGAGCTACGCTCATGATGCGGCTCACGGCCGTTTCGCTATAGCTTCACATGTACCGAACTCAGTATTACGCGACACGAACGGAGGACATAGGTAAATGACACATCCAAACGTGATAATCATGACATGCGAGTCGTGTAACAATATGACTACATGTCCTCACTCATGATGCGCTCGCGGCCGTTTCGCTAGCTTCACATATGCCAAATTTGGTATTACGTGACGTCAATGGATGACAAAGGTATGTGACTGGTGCAAACATGATAACCTTGAGATGCGTGTCATGTGAGAACATGACTACATGCAACAGTCAAGGCGTCAACACATTTCGACGTGATGCGGTGCGCGTACTCGCCGGCGTTCATTTTGTCGCGTCACGCCGGCATTGCCACGCCAAGCGCCGGTCCTATCATATACTCGCAGGCGCGCGCCGCACTGCGTTGCTTTGATGCATGCGCGTTTCAGCGCGTCCGGCGTCCCTCTGTAACGAAAAGAGGGTAACGCAGTATTTTCTGGGTAACGCATCGGCGCGAAATGCAGCATGTCGCATTTCGCGCAGGTTGCCGTCGGGCCGCGCTGACGGACGCTGGTCGCGCCTAGCGTCAGACTATATAGAGTGCTCACTTTTTGCTAACGTAGCGTCGCTGTGGCCAGCGTGCGCGCGCGTCAACGCTACGTTGGAGTATAGTGGGCCCTTCCTGACGCACTCGCGGCCGTTTCGCTAGCTCCACATATACCAAATTTGGTGTTACGTTATGACGTCAATGGATGACGAAAGTATATGGCTAGTTAAGCATGATAATCCTGACACGCGTGTCATATAGGAACATGACAACATACCACGCTCATAGCGTGCTCACTGGCCGTTTCGCTAGCTCCACATATACTAACTTTGGTATCACGTGACAGGAATAGATCACGAAGGTAAACGACACATCCAAACATGATAATCATGACACGGAAGTCATGCACGGCATCATTTACCTCCACCTCGTAACGTTGTGCTGATGTCAAAGTGACATATCAACCTTTCTGATTCGTGCTTCGCATATCATCGATTGCCACTGTACCTGTGATCTGCCTTTTTTTTTTCAATCAGTTTTTCTATCAGTCTTTCTTTATTTCTATGTTTCATTATTTCTTCCTTTCTCTTTCTTTCTTTCTTTCTTTCTTTAAACATATATTTTTTCTTTCTGTTTCTTTCTCTGTCGTTTGTTTCTCTATGGTTTATTTTTCTTTTTTCGTTTTACACTCTGTTTCTTCTCTCTCTCTTCCTTTTCTCTGCTTCTTTCTATTTCTTCCTCTCTAATTATTTTTATATTCTTGTAACTTTATTGTGTGTATTTAATTCTACTTCTCTCTTTCGTTTTTGTCTTTTTTCCTTCTCTTTCTCTACTTACTCTTCTCTCTTGGTACTCGCTCTCTTGCCCATCGGAGTTGTTGAATACAACGCCAGCTAACTAACGCGCTCGTTCTGAGAACCAAGCAGAAGATGAAGAGCAGTGCCAAAAGACCGCGAGGCGGCCGAGTTATAGTTCTCAATTTATTTTTTAAAAAAGGATCGCATTTTTTTACACGACCGACTGTGTTTCTCCTCGCGAAGAAACTTAATTTCGTTTTCGCATGGTAGTGGGGCTTCCCAATTATTCCTGTGGCGCATACCCTACCAAGCACTCCCCCCCCCCCTTTTTTTCTTTAAATTTGGTTCCCTGGATCACAGAGTTTCCTAAAATTAACTAGAGGGAACCCTGGCGCTGCGATCGTTTAGCGACCATGGGAATGATGGGTACTTAACACATTTTCCTAGTCTTCGTACTTGCGGCTTCGTTTATAGCTGTGTTTCGATTTTGCTTTGAAAAAAAAGAGTCAACCCTTTTGAAGTTTGTGACCCGATTTGGAAACGTAAGTCTAAATAATAGGATGGTGAAGCGCAACTGCTGAACATTTGCTAATATTTGTTTCGTAAAAAAACAGCTCCAAGCCACACGAACCCGCACGGAGCCAAAAGCAGGCCAGAAGTACGAATACTAGACAAATGTGTGTACTACCCATCACTCCCATGCTCGCTGAAGCGCTGTGCGTTGCAGCTCCCATAGACACTAGCGCCAGAGTTCCCCCTTTAGTGTATATTGGGAAACTCTGTGCCCCGGATTAGGACTGATCTGATCAGTGCTCAAACATTCCATGCGCATCGTGAAACAAGCGAAACCGGAACGTGCGGCCGCGTACAGTTAATCACGCGCTGCGATCTCTGGAAGCGCCATCCACTCTTTTCAGTTTTCTATCACCCCACATGAAAAAAAAATAGGTTAAAAACTTTGTATTTCATGCGGTTAGTTCAAAGTATTTTGAAAACAGCTGAATGATTTTGATAGGCAGTGACTCATGCTGCGGCGGTTTTTTTTTCCCAACTATATAAGACGGCAAAACCTGGAAAAAAACCAAGGCAAGCAGAGGGGCCCTTAGAAATAGAGTATGGCAGTTGGCTTACATGCAGCTCGAAATTTCCGTAAGCTCTTTCTTCGTTCATTTGGCAGAGCGTTACCCACTTTTTCTAAACACAGAGCTTTAAGCTCTCCCATGGTAGAGTACCCTGTACTCTAAATCGTTACCCACTTTTCTAACCCCTCCCCCTCCCCCCCCCCCACTTTGGCCCTAGCCTTCGCCTTCTATTATTCTTTCTCTATTCATTGGGAGGCATGTCGAAATTCCTTTAGCGGGACGGCTCAGTGCTCTCGCATAGTTGAGTACGAAGTACTCGAAATCGTTAAACATTTTTTTCTAAACACACAAAACTTTGCAACGCTATGCAACGCGGAAATGGGTCAAGTTTCGAGATGAAAGCTGCTCCCCCTCCCCTCTTTCGGGGCACGCGTAGAGAATGAGGGCATGATTTAGGTGTAGGTATGTTCCTAAGTACACGGCAATGCAGTGACGTTGGTCCTCTACGTAGGCGAGTCTGCTCTGACATTATCAACAGTATGCCACGTGGCATGGCAAAAATTACTTGACACAACATGCCTAGTTTATGTATTTGTTGCTTTAAGACATGAATGATACTTGAAATAAACAATGAGACGCAATAAAAAAATTGTGCGCGTTTTTCTTTCATTTTTTCCCGTGAAATGTTACGAGATGCGGGGCTAATGTGCCAGCCTTTCGCATGCGTTCGGCGCATTGAGCAGACGACCGCCGTAGAACGCTCCTACGCGTTCACGCATTCATTGTGCTCATCTACTCTACCGCGTCTAAGCCAGCATTTCCAGACCATCCCGCAGAAACAGACAGAAGACCACAAAATAATGCTGGTCAACAAAGGAACGCTGCTCACTTTCTCGGGGGCTGGACTTTTTTGGGCACGTCATGCACACGTCACCTCGTGGTCGGATGCCGGAGAGAGTAGGGAAGAGATTTCGCTTGCGAAGGCTACGCGGAGGAGCGGCAAGGGTTTCGAGCTCGCCTTCTCTCACCCTCGTTTCGCGCCCCTTCAAAAAACCCGTTTTCTCCGCTCGTAATGAACCGATTCTAAAAACTTTTGTGGCAAAATGTTCCTCATCGGACGCACAACAACTTCCACTGTCTAACTGAAATTTGGTATGGGGCCTGGTGAGTGGCCCTTTAAGGACGGCTCAGCGCTCTCCCATAGTTGAGTATCTGTTCCAACAGAATTCCGGTCTTCAAGCGTCAATGTGACGGCTGTATGCTCTCGCATAGTAGAGTACCTAGTGCTCTAAGTCGTTCACCCATAGAAAAATATATGTTTCTCTATAGTTCACCACTTCTTCTAAACACACAAGTACTCAGAATCGTTAACCATTTTTTTTTCTAAGCACACATCACATAGTAGAGTACGTAATACTCTCAATCGTTACCCGCTTTTAGGGGCAAAGCTCCTTATAGCGGCACCTGTTTGTTCCTCGTAGCCGTTGTAGTATGTAACAAGTATAACATTTCGACCTCCAAGGTGCTGCCTGTGAGAGATTTCTTCTGTGCGTTGTTGAACAATAAAAATTGTGCTCAGTGTACATGCCAATGACTGCTAAGGGAGAATGAGAGAAATGAGCATTCGGCTTTTAGTTAACGCGCACGCTGCGATCCCCATTAGCAGCCATTGGCATGTACATTGAGCACTATCTGACAAGAAAGGGTTGCTACGTTATACTCGCTGGTTGTAACCAGTGATGCCAACCTGAGGCAACGCTTTATCTCTAGAATGACCCCTCAAAAATCCCTAGATAGCAGACAAAATCCCCAGATTGCATTTTTTTTTCCTTTTCGCACGTTGGTATTCACCTTTATTAGTCTAAACGCAGCTTGCTCTTCGCCTCGTTTGCTCTGAATCACATTAGAGTTAATATATAGCTTACTAGCAGCAACTGCAGCTCTTTTTTTCAATATTTTCTGTGGAGCGATGTGAATTCGCTTCTTCGAGCAGACGACTCTGGTTTCGCAGCAACGCCTCTTGAAATGCTCTTGCAACAGTCTCTTTTCTGTATGCGCAAATTACTGAGGCAGCCGGCCGAGGCTTGCAGGACGACGAAAATGCTGGACATCGTGACACGTAAACTTTTGAAGTCTTAATCACCATACATTTCTTTCTTCATCCGCTTCAAATGCGATGGAGTGATCTGGAAGGTGTAGCAGGAGCTGTCCGTCAAGGTTCTTTTTGCGTGCAGCAAGCCGCACAACGCGTCTGTTGACAACCTGTTTCTTTGCTTTGTTTTCAGCAGATTTATTTGCGAAAACACACGTTCGACCGCAGCGCTGGAGTGTGGTAGGCACAAAATGTTTTAGATGCGGAGCATCTTATACTCGCGCCTTGTAGTGCGCCGTCCGCGCCGTCCGCGCCGTCCACACCGCTTCTCGAACATTCGACAGCTGACGCGCGCGCATGCGCCGTCGCGCCGTCGCCCACTCTTCCACCATCTGTGCATCCCTTCCTCCTCTACACACCGCGCGCGCTTCACTCCTCCACCATCTGTGCACCCTTCCTCCTCTACACACCGCGTTCGACATCTACAATTCTCCTGATTCTCCAGTGGACGCGCATGTGGCGTCGCGCTTCGAGAACATTCAACAGCTGACAGTGCATGCGCCGTCGTGCTGTATATATACTCAAGGTCGGCGCTCGCTCGCTCAGTTGCCGCTCGTCGGTTGGTTTGTACGGCGCGTCGACGTCCAAGGTCGCGGTGAAATGAATTCCAACGAATCCACAAACACAATGATCGACGTCCCTTCGACCAGCGCCGCCCTTTCGCATACGTGTGTACGTGTTCACTCATTTAACACCCCCTCCTACAACCACGTTAACCAATTTAGCCATCGACCCAAGTAAGTCGCAATTTAACACCCCATTTCACAACCACGTTAACCAATTTAGCCATCGACCCAAGTAAGTCGCACTTTAACACCCCGTTAACCAATTATATGCTCCGCATCCTCCTTAGTGTTCCCCCGAGGGAAGCTGCGGGCAATTTTTTTCATAAACGCTGACAACAGGGGAAACTCTTGTGATCCATCGCCTCTTCGCATCTGGGATACGGCGTGCCAAAACTGGCTCGCAGTCAAGCCAGCGTGCTCACTCAGGTCCATGTTGCGGAGGAGACGCCACTCCCTGTCCAGTTCATTCACTTCATTTTCCCTCACGATCAGGGGAAATGAGACCGCAAGGGGCGCGATTGATGGAATCGTCTTTCCCATGACAACTTTCGGGTCCAGGACTCGAAGGTTCTTCAACTGGTGACTTTTCAGGGGGAACCGCAAGTCTATCTGACGAGCGGCTTCGATGAAAAGTTCTAAGCACCGCAGCCTAAAGTTGTGAATCTGGTCATCGTTTAGGCCGTGTGTGCCACCGGATAGCGCTGCAGTTGGCTTTGCTCCGAGATATATTTCCTCTAGTGGCAGGAACTTGGCGGGGTCTTTGTACTGCACATCGGACAACGACGTGGCCTCCAAGTAGTCCCGCTTGATGTAGCATTCGAGTATGCATTTTAGCGTGCCCGAAACCTTTTCGTGCAGCAAGTGGATTCTGGTTTCCTCGGACTGCATTTCTTTGTTTAGGTTTGTAAAAAAAGGCAGCACGTACTCAAGAAACTCTAGGTAAAGCTTAGTCGATGGGTTTCTAAGCTTCTGGAGAATGGCTTCTGCGGCAAGCACGCGGTCCTCAGTGGCTGCTTTTTTGAGAAATGAAATCAAGGCCGGCATCTGCTCAAGTAGGCGGGTAACAACAACTTGGAGGGAGAGCCACCTGGTTTGGCTCGGGTGCAGTAGCTTTTGTGGCTTCACCTCTGCGAGCCTTTGGACCTCCTGGTATGCAGACGTCTGCTTGGGAGACAAAAAGTAGTTGTACACATCGCGGGCCAGATCCTCCACTCCTCTCGGTAGTGTTTTGCACGCGTAGGAGGCACAGAGATGGAAGGAATGACAAACGCATTTCAGAATGAAAATTCCTGGAATTTGTGCTTGCAGCATCGATGCGACGGAATGATGAGCACCCATCATCACGTTTGCTCCGTCCGCCGCGAAACCGATCTAGTGTCTTTCGTATGGAATTTCTGTGCTAGTAAAGACTGCCTTCAGACTGCTGAAGAGAGACTGGGCGGTTCCGTCGCTGACTGGTACCAAGTCAAGAAACGCATCCACTACGTCGCCGTTGGCATTCATCACTCGGGCGACAAGGTACAGATGCTTCACTGTTCCCTTGTCAGTAGATTCGTCGACAAGCAGAGAGAACTTCTGTCTGCGCAAGAGTTCACAGATGTCTTGGCGACTCTGCTCTCCAAGAACATTTTTTACGATGGCAGTGCACTTCGTCCGGCCACAGCTCACATTCTTTGCAATTTGGGAATCATCGCATGCTGCTTTGACAACGTCAACTAAATGTCCCATGACATTAAATGGCAGGTTATGCTCTGTGATGAACGCTGCAAGCCTTATTTCCGCCTCTTTGGCAGATTTGTCTAGCTGAGTTTGCCCACTTACTGCAGGCATAGATGTCAGCGTGCAGGTCGATTGCAAGCTTGCAGCACTGTTCCTGTACTTGTAGCTTGCGAGGTGGCGGTCGATTTCCGATTTTCTACCTTTGCAATCAGCGTAGCATGACTTGCAGTAAAATACAGCGGCCCTTTTTTACTCGCTACTAGCCATCCCTTGTACTTTGGTTCAGCTTCCCATCTCGTCAAATATTTTTGATCGTATGCTTTCGCTTTCTTTCTACTCGGCTCACCTTGCTCAAAGTCTCTTCGTCCAGAAGTTGCCATTTCACATGGAGCGCGCCTTCACTTTGCACAGTGAAGGTGCGCGGCGGAGGTGAATTTCGCGCGTTTTTCCGTGCACTGTAAGTCACAATTGCACTTTCACTCGCGAAGCCAAGTAGTCACTCGTGAAGAAAAGTTCGGAAAGGTTCCTTCGAGTGTACAGCACACCTCAGAGTTTCCACAGTTGCACTTCACTTGCGAAGAAAAGTTGTCACTCGCGACGACAAGTTCGGACAAGTTCCTTCGACAGCACACATCAGAGGTTGTTACTGCGAGAACCTCGCGTCATAGAAAAAGAAATTACTTTCTCAATGCTGAGGACACCGCTAGGGGGCCACGGAGTGCGGACGTGTTGCGCGTCGGCTCCGCAATTTTCCTATGTTTTTGGTGGATTGTCGAATTTATCGTGGAAAACGCTTGTCACCATCGATCGACGGCAGTTTCAAGGACTTCCCTGACACCAAGTTTTGCCAGGTGGGACCACTTTTTAGCCACGTATTGGCGCCTTTTATTCCACCACGAAAGCAAGAACGCCAAGTCCAGCGTCTCTGCGCACGACGCCATAGGCCGGCCGCTGCGGCGGTGGGGCCTGCAAGCCTAACGTGTCGCCGGACCTCCTCGGAGCTCCCGATCTCCGACGGCAGCGTACAAGGCCTTTGCCAGGGCTAAATGGATGTCGTAGAGGTAGAAGGAGAGGACATACGGCCGGAAGATTTCGGCGAGGGAGCAGGATGGTGCAGCGTAAAGAGAACGAAACAGGCCGACGGCGCGTCCGAGACAGCGCAAGACCAGAAGACGGAGACGCAGCAACAGGCGGCGGCCGCGGCTACTACAGGGATTGCCCCGGATACTGCCACAGCGGCGCAGAATAAAAAGAAGTGTGCTCGTTACTTGCAGCACCTCGCTAAGGCGAGCCGAATGCCAGAGTTACCGCCCGATGACTACAGGATCATTGTGCGCCCCCGCGGCGGATTCAACGGGGCTGAATACAAGATAGATCGCATTTACTGCTGCCTTCGTAACGCGGCAGGTATCGGTAGAGAAGCGGCTAGAGAGGACAGCATCTGCCTCAACGTTAAACAGAACGTCGTGGTGCTCAGCACTCCGTCCGCGGACAGAGCCAAACGCTACGGAGCCATCAGCAAGCTTTGCATCGGGAACCGAGAGTTCGAGGCGAACGCCTATCAGGCCGCCCCGGAGAACACTTCCAAGGGCCTGATTAGGAACATTTCCAAAGACGAGAGCCCGGAGGACATCGTTAACAACCTAGTGACGCAGCGCAACCCCAGCGTGCTGCATGCCAAGCGAATGGGCACCACGGACAACATCATCGTATTGTTCGACGGTTTCCGTGTTCCCAGACACGTATACTATGGACCTATGCTTGTGAGATGCTCCCTCTACAGAAAGCACATCGACGTGTGCTACGCGTGCGGGAGGCTGGGCCATCGCTCCGACGTGTGTCCCAACCCTGCCGACAAGATTTGCCGTGGCTGCGGAAGCAGTAACCCACCTTCTGACCATCGCTGCGAGCCGCGGTGTCAACTGTGTGGCAAGGATCATCTCACGGGTGACCGCGTCTGCAAGGCGAGATACAAGACTCCTTACATAGTCAAGCGTCGCCGCCTAGAGCGAAAGCGGCGTGAAGAAGAGCAAGCGGCCGCGGCGTCCGACAGCATCTACAACAGCGGCATTAGCACCGAAGGCAACGGAGGTTACTACAATCATTATCCGGCGTTTGACAGTCATTCATCCAACGCCACCCGAAGAGGACGCTCGACAAGCCGAGACGCGAGAGGCGGCGGCGGTAAATCCCGGTCCCGCTCTCGCAGCCGGACACCAAGGCCGAGAAGCATGTCGAAGACGCGCGGTGGCGCCGTTCCGGGCGCCGCAGCTGTCAACCAAGGCACCCAACAAAGTCAGCAGCATCAGACGTGGCGGCAGCCGCAACAACAAGGACCCATGTGCACATGGCAGCAGGTGAGATGGGCGGATGTAGCCGCCTGTCGCGCCGGCGGCGCTGTTTCGGCGGGACGTCCTGGCGGTCCCGCCGTCGGTGGCGGCGGTGGGAGCGAGCTCAAGCTAGCGGTAGAGCGAGCGCTAGAACAACGCCTAGGACCATTACAATCGATAATTTCAGAGCTGAAACGCGAGAACGCCGCCCTTAGAGCGGAAAATTCCAAATTGAAAGGAGAGGCTCCACGAATGCAACAACCGCAGCAACAGTCGACGGCGCCGCCACCACCGACGCCTCGGTCTTCGACTCCGTCGAGACCCGAGGCGGCGGGGACGGAGACGGATGACGAGAGCAGTTCGGGAGAGGGGGCAGGCGGACGCGAAGACCGCCCGTGTACCGCGAAAAGGATAGCACTAGATCCTGCCAGGCACGAATCCACACAGCGGTTTGGCCGTTATGATAAGCTACAGAAACAAATCGATACTATAGAGACCAGCCTCGATGAACGTTTAGCTAAACAGGTGGCTCAGATGAATGACATGTTCAATAGTGCGATAGCTAAGCTCTCTGAACAAATGACACAAATGCTCACCGCGCACACGGCGCGCATAGAAAACATTGAAGCGCGACTCCCGCCATCTGCGGGCAGACCGATTAGAACGGTGAGTAAGCCCTACGCTAGACAGCAACAGAGTCAGCAGCAGCAGAACGCGCTGCCAGACGCCGAGCCGCAGATTCAGCCGCACCCCAGTCGCCTCGACGGCGATGGGCTAAATTAAACACAAGCATCACCATGGCTAGACACGCGCACACTCACACTAACACTCACAAACAACAGTACACGATCTGGCAGTGGAACTGCCGGGGATATAGGAGGAAGCGGGGAAATCTCGAGCAATTTATTCGAAGCCGTGAGACGAAACCGGACATTATCCTTTTGCAGGAAACAAATTATCCGGCAAAACTAGCTGGTTACAAAGCCATAAATGCGGCCGCGGCGGACAACAGGCGGAAAGAAAAACGTGCTACACAGCGCTCGGCGCGTGGTGGGGCGCCGGGGGCGGCCGCGGGTCGCCGAAGGCGGAGCGATCCGCTCTCGTCGTCGGCGCGACCGCGGTCGCTGTCGTCGCCCCCGCCGCGTCCGGCGCCGGTCGCCGCCGTGCTAGTTAGACGTAACATCACGGTGGCGCAGCGCGAACTTGAGTGCGTAAGGATACCGCATGTTTTTGTAGAATTAATTCCTAAGCGCGGCCGAGGCCTGTTTGTACTTAACGTCTACAGTAAACCCACGCTACAGCACCGATTTGGGGAGCTGCTCCGGAGAGCAAGCACGGCCGCCAACGGCGCACCTCTGCTAGTTGCAGGTGATTTTAATGCGCCCCATGGGGCCTGGGGATACACGCGTGAAACTCTCAAGGGCAAACACCTTTGGGAAGACTCGCAAGACCAACGGCTTGAACTGATCGTGAACCCCGCCGATCCGACGCGCCGGGGTAACAGCGTGAGCGCAGACACGCTACCGGACCTCGCGTTCGTGTCGAATGTCACCGCGGCGTCTTGGCAAAACACGCAGGAGGACTTAGGGAGTGACCACTCTCTGATAGAGATTACGGTAGACACGGGCCTGAGCGTTCGTAGAACATACTCTGAAAGCACAGGCCGTAAACTCAAATTAGTGCAGTGGGACGCGTTCCGCAAACAGCGAGCAGAAGGCGGGCGAGGCGACGAGCCGATCACGGATATAGACGAGTGGACCGCGACGCTCAATCGGGACGTAGACGCGGTAACGTGCCACATCCCGCCCGAAGCGAAGCTCGAAGTAATCGACAGCAGGCTCCTACACATGTGGGAAGCAAAGCAAGCCCTACTCAAGAGGTGGAAGCGCCAAAGACATAACCGGGCGTTGAGAAAACGCATAGCACGGTTAGACAGAGAAATTGAGGAACATGCGTTCCAAGTCTGTAGGTCACAATGGGAAGACCTGTGCAACGGCCTCGAGCGACAGATGCGCGGGGCGAGTGCTTGGCGCCTTTTCCGGCACCTATTGGATCCGGAAGATACTCGTGCCGCTCAAGGCCATAAAACTCGGAGACTTGTGAACGATCATAAAGGCGATGACCTTCTCGGTGCAATACGTGACCGTTACTTTAAGTCGGCAGAGAGCGTCCAACACCCAGATTATGACGGCGTTGCTAATGAGCAACTAGACGCCGAATTTAGCGAAGCGGAAATTCGGGCAGTCCTTTTTGAACTAAACACCCGATCGGCGCCCGGCCTGGACCGGGTTTCGAACAAGGCTCTCCGCAACTTAGATGACGAGTCAATCTCCCGATTTGTGACTTATGTCAACGAGTGCTGGCAACGTGGTTCCCTTCCTGAAGCATGGAAAAGAGCTCGAGTTATCATGATTCCTAAACCGGGCAAGCAGGTTGCGCTTGATAATCTAAGGCCAATTTCGCTCACGTCTTGTGTAGGAAAAGTTCTGGAGCACGCAGTCCTCAAACGCGTGACTGACTTTCTCGAAGTCCGCGATGTATTTCCGCACACCATGCTAGGATTCCGCCGCAATCTCTCCGCACAAGACGCGTTGCTTCAGCTGAAGCACCACATTGTTGATGACATTACCAGCTCAACCAAGGCGATCCTTGGCCTAGATATTAAAAAGGCCTTCGACAGCGTTAAACACGAAGCAATTTTAAACAGAGTTCAAACATTAGGACTAGGACAAAAAACATATAATTACATACGTGACTTCCTTGCCGGCAGACGCGTACGCGTCGTCGTTGGAGATGTGGAACTGCAAGAATTTGAGATGGGCTCGAGGGGCACGCCACAAGGCTCCGTAATTTCGCCATTACTCTTTAATTTAGTTCTAATTGGGCTACCCGAGAAATTATTAGGCATACAAGGATTGTATCACAGTATCTACGCGGATGACATCACCCTCTGGGTTCCCGGCGGAGGTTGTGATGGTCACGTCGAGCGTACGCTCCAGGCAGGTGTAGACGAAGTTCAGGAGTACTTGCGAGGAACGGGCCTCGAATGCTCGGCAACCAAGTCGGAACTTCTAATCTACAAACCTACAAGTAGAGGTCGCAAAACCCCGCGCGACGAGGAAAGGGAGTGCTACAAAATAAGCGTTCTATTGGCAGATGGCACTCCCATTCCACACGTAGACAAAATTAGAATTCTGGGGTTACACCTGCAGGCAAACGGCCATAATGGTGAGACGGTGCGAAGACTACGTCGTTCGGTAGATGACACGATCCGACTCCTACGTCGTATCACGAACAGACGTACTGGTATGCGCGAACACTGCGCGATCCGTCTAGTGCAGGCGTACGCAATAAGCCGTATAACATACGTTGCCCCCTACCTCAAATTGCTAGGCTCAGAAAAAAACAAAATCGAATGTATAATACGAAAGGCTTTCAAGAGAGCAATTGGAGTTCCACTGAATGCGAGCACTGAAAAGTTACTAGAACTTGGACTGCACAACTCACTCGACGAGTTAATTGAGGCCCATGTCGTTTCGCAAAACGAACGCTTGTCGGGGTCTAAGACGGGTCGACACATCCTCGAGTCACTTGGCATCCGGTACCACACTCAGCAGGGAGAAAAAGCGGATGTTCCTGCCTCGGTTCGCGACCGCCTAATTGTTCCGCCGCTTCCTAAGAATATGCACCCGACGCACCACGTCGGGCGCCGTAACCAGCGAGCTAGAGACCTTCAAAAGAAGTACGGCACTAGCGACGAAGTTGTGTACGTAGATGCCGCGAGATATGGGGACGGGAGACACGCACACGCCGCTGCGGTCGTTGACCGTGCGGGCAAATGCCTCGCGAGCGCCACGGTGACCACGGGACATACGGAGGCGGCCGAAGAAGCCGCGATAGCCCTAGCAATCGCCACGGTGCCGAACGCTACGATCGTAATCAGCGACTCGCAGGCAGCAATCCGCGGCTTCGCGCGCGGCCGCGTCTCGCGGGAAGCGGCCCGCATCCTTAAGATGTGCGGTGATGGTGACTCAGCGTCGCGATCGCCACAACAAAATTTAACAGTCTTCCTCCTTTGGACCCCGGCACACACCGATGTCCCGCTTCCGGGCAACGAGGCGGCCCACGCCGCGGCTCGAGGTCTCACTCGCCGAGCCGTGGCACATTCCGTGGCCGCCGCCTCCGCTCCCGAGAACGGGGCTTCTGATCTGCCGGATCGAGACACTTCGACAGACACGCAGCGACAACACAGACCACAACGGTCGTGGGGTGATCGTCTCATCACGTTCCGAGATATTACGCAACACTACAGACTGGAAAGGCGAAAGTTCCCGCCACCGCATGACAAATTAAACAGACACGATGCCGTAAGCTATCGCTTACTACAAACCCACTCTTACCCCAGCCCGGTCGTCTTACGCCACTGCTACCCGCACTTACACATTACCGATCTATGTAAAGCATGCGGGCACAGAGCAACGCTGCGCCACATGCTCTGGGAATGCGCCGGTAACAATGGTCGAGAAACGGCCGCCGTTCGCGATGCGCCTATGGCGGCTGCCAATACCAGGCAACAGGAAGCCTCGAGCTCACTCGTTCCCGCCGCCGTCCCGTCTGCGGGAGCCGCGGGGGACCTTCTCCGTCGGCGACGCCGCCGCTGGGAGGCGGCGCTCAGAAGCTCGGAGCTCAACGACCAGCTCTGGGCTGTCCGGCAGGCCGAAGATGCCGCCCGAGTTCAGGGACTCAGCGCCGCCATCTGAGGCCACCAAGACCAAGCTGCCGGCCAAGCTCTAATAAAGTTTCCTCTCTCTCTCTCTTCTCAATGCTCGCGTTACAGAACCAAAGTCACCCTCTCTCGGCTTGCACAACGCCAATGCTCTTTTAAAGGAAAAAATATAAATAGCCGAAGGAAAGTTAGAAATGAAAATAGAAATTAGCAAAAAATTACATTCTTTGCAGTTACTTATTATTAAAAACGCGTGGTTACTCAGCAACACCAGTCATTAAGCTGCATAGCGTTTCATTTCAACACTCTTAAAAAATCCCTAGATTTCACGAAAAAGACGCCAAATCTCTAAAATAGACAAAAAACCCCTAGATCTAGGGATAAATCTCTAGGGCTGGCATCACTGGTTGTAACCTCCTTAGTTTTAGAAAGGTTTAGCGAGCGTTGAGCCGCAGTGCCATGAATACAATGAACTAGTATATACCATGAACTCGAGGTGGTTAAAGGTGGGAAGTAGACTCGAAGCGCAAACCATAAGAAAGTGTGCGTGTGCCACCTCTCGTTTAGCCCTTGTAATGTCCGCTGGAGGGCAGTGCTTCTATATGGGGAATATATGATGAAAAGAGGCGAGATGGTGGTACTTGGAGTGTTGAATAGATGGACGAACGGACACACAGACAAATGAATGGATGGACGCATGAACGTACGCAGGGGCGGATGCATGGACGAACGCAGGGACGGGCGCACGAACAGACACACGCACGGACGGGTGGATGGACGCATGGACGGTCACATAGACGGACGCATGAATGGACGGAAGCAAGAATGAATGGACGGACGAATGCTTCGCCCCACTCTCCATCATTCACTCCGTGGATATGCTGCCAATTTTTTTTTCTAAACACGCATCAATTACTTTTAGCGGGACGGCTCACTGCTCTCCCATAGTTGGGTATGAAGTACTCGAAATCGTTAAACAATTTTTCTAAACACAAACATCTTCCTGGTGAAGGGCAATTTTTTTTATTCTTTAGGGACGGCTTACTGCTCTCTCATAGTTGAGTACTAAGTATTCAAAATCCTTAAACATTTTTTCTAAACACATCTTCCTGGTTGGCTTCAGACATGAGTGATAAAGAGGCATTGACGGAAGCATGATTGCGAAACATCATCTGTACAGCGTGTGAGCTAAACACTCTTGTTTCAGCACAGGCGTCTGTGCTCGTGTTGCCTCGTCATCTTCGCTAGCGTCTCAGGGTGTCCCTGGGCTGGCGGATGCCCCTCATGGCAACCCAGCCCCCGGAGAACTCGCTATCCTTCGACGTAGTCGTCCCCGAGGGGACTAGTCCCGAAGACGTCGTTGTCGCGACGTCTTCAATACTAGGAATCGAAGAGGTCTACTGTGTACAGCACTTTGGAGGCCGGAATTACCAAGTCACCGTTAACAGTAAAGCTACTCTGGCTCAAATCGTCGACGCGTCCCACTTCATCATCAGAGGAGAGCGTGTTGCTGTCATGCCCTTGGAACCCCAAGTCACTCAAGTCACCATTCTGTTTCTGCCGTGCCACGCCCCCAGCGAGGTCATCGCGCAAGCATTGCCTCCCTACGGGAAGGTGCTGCACATCAGCAAAAGACTCATAGGGTCGCGCCCAACCGGGACCACTGGGACGCGATTCGTCCGGAGGGAAATGAAAACATCGTAGCCGGTGCCCAACTACCTCAAGGTCGCAGGCCATCTAGTGACCTGGGACTGTAAAGGGATCCAGCGAGTGTGCCGCCGATGTGGAGACAATGGGTAATTCCACATGAACTGCACAGCTCCGTTTTGTGGAAGGTGCGGCGTTTATGGCCCCGACGAGAAGGGCTGCTTGCTGCCGTGTCGCCATTGTGGTGACCCGTATGCCACCGTCGCCTGCACTATCAGGCAGTCGTATTTCATGGTGGCGTTCAAGAATTACCCGTCACTTCAACCAGGAACGCAATCCAAGAACAAGGACGTCGTATCATCGACGCCAGGCCCGCATATTTGCCAGGACGAAGGTGGGCGGGTCGCGACGCCACACTAGACGCCCCACCAAACGCCCGCAATGTCTTCAGCCAGCCCGGACCAGGCAGCCCTTCAAGGTGCAGATGAGCCATCCAGTGGCCCGCGACCAGCGGTGATTCCCACAGAAACACAGGTAGAGCCCTCGCCAGTGGAGGTGTCTCCGTGAACGCGTCGCAGATGGTGACGCGATAGCTGATGCTCACCCCATGGCTGCCCGGTCCTCTGCTAGTCCCCCTATTATTGAAGAGACTTTGTCTCAGGGTGACGGGGTTTCCATCGGCTAGGACTCAAACAGTACTATGAGTGACACAGCCCTGCAGATAGACGACGAGAGTACTCCACGTGATATCAGCCAGGACAGTCTGGTCGTGTTCGTACCAACTTCGCTCAAGAGCCTTGGTACCAAGCGCCACCGAATATCCAGCAATAACTCGGAGGCCCCCAGCACAGACAGAAGTACCCAGTGGTCTTCTACGTGGCCCCGGAATCCCCGTGCTTCCGGAGAGTGGCCTGGTCGTAAAAAGTGAATGAGTCGCTTGCGGGGCACTCGCTCCCGTGTCTCTCAAAACTGTGCACCGTCTAGTATCCAAATTAGTTTTCAGTTTTATGAAGGCTACCTCATTGAATATTATTTCCTTCAACGTGAAAGGTTTCCGCAGTCCAGTAAAGCAGGCCGAGGTTATTAGTGTAGCCCGTGCTGCAAATTGTGATGTTTTGTGCCTGCAGGGAACTAATTTATTTTCGCTATCCAACGTAAGGGCTTTTTAATAAAAGTTTAACTTAGACTGCTACTTCTCTTTCGCTACAACTCGTTTTATGGGAGGAGGAATGATTATATTTAATCGGGCTTTGACGAGAGGTCACCACGTTTTTTATGACGGCGTCGGCGGAATTCTGGCCTTAGATTGTACCTACTTTTCTTTTCGAGTGAGGATACTCTGTGTGTATGCGCCTGCACAAGCCTGACAATGTAATATTTTTTTTCTAAATTTGGACGTTTTTGTTTTCTAGACGGTCTTAACGTAACTCTAATGGGGGACTTTAACTGTGTGCTAAATACGCGATGCGATGTACAATGTCCTGGCTGGGCTCGGTCTGCGTGGAATTCACGTGAGCTGCGACGCCTTGTCCAGCATTTTTCATTGCTGGATGCGCATAGTGTCATCTATGGAAATACTTTTGTTTGGACATGGCGCCACGGACCATCCTCCAGCATACTCGACCGGGCTTATATTCCATATGCTTTAGAGACGTTTGTCTCCGACTTCCGTGTTCCGCCCACCCCACCTTAGCCTGTGTACATCTCTGACCATCGTCCGATTCTTTAAGAAATAATTTTTTTGGAGAAACCTTGGCGTCTTGATATTCGCGTTCTCCCGGACGCGTGCTCTCGGTCAAATTTGTCCCGTGCAATACGGGTGCCACTCGCTGCATCTGCTCCATGTGATTGGGATGCGCTTAAAACGCAGTGCCGCCTGCACTGCTCAGTTGAAGGGCGTTCACTTCGTCGTCGCGTTTCTGAGGAGCTGGCTGATACTGCAGCGAAGTTACGCATTGCCTTGCGCGCCGAAACGCCGCCTCCCCTGATGCGAGCTTGGCAACATGAATAACGTGAACGCTTCCAGCGTATGATTGCCGCCTCGTCTCTGGTGGCGGATGCATGGCGTTGTAGGCACAACTCTTGTGCCCACCGAGGTGATATGCTGTGCGAGGCAATCGTGTTTTGGGCAGTCACAATCGCCTATTTATACACCTTTTCACAGGAAGGAAAAAAACACCGCCATGATGGGCTGTGCGCGAGAGTACAAAGGCTAAGGGCGCAGCGTTGCCAGAACATTTTCGAGGGGACGCGCCAATTTGCACAGCCCAAGGACGGCTATGGCGGCGTCCAGGGAGGCATTTATGAAAAGGTGGATAGCGGAACCCGTTCGTCCCTCGTGGCCGCAGTAGTAGTGTGTAACAAGTATTACATTTTGACCTCCAAGGTGGTGCTGGTGAGAGATTTCTTCTGTGCGTTGTTGAACAATAAAAGATAGTGATCAATGTACATGCCAATGGCCGCTAAGGGGGAATGAGAGACAGGAGAATTCGGCTTTTAGTTAACGCGCACACTGCGAATTTTTTCTTGTTCGACAACGCACAAAAGACAAGACAGGGTTGCTACGTTATACTCGCTGGGCGTAACCTTCTAGGTTTTAGAAAGGTTTAGCGAGCGTTGGGCCGCAGTGCCATGAATACAGTGAACTAGTATATACCATGAACTCGAGGTGGTTAAAGGTGGGAAGTAGACACGAAGCGCAAGCCGTAAGAAAGTGTGCGTGTGCCTCCTCTCGTTCAGTCCTTGGAATGTCTGCTGGATGGCGGTGCTTTTATATGAGGAATATATGATGAAAAGATGCGAGATGGTGGTACTTGGAGTGTTGACTAGATGGACGAACTGACACACAGACAGATGCATGGACGAACGTGCGGATGGCTGCTCGGACGGATGGACGCATGGACGGACGCAGGAGCGGATGCATGGACGAAAGCAGGGAGAGACGCACAGATGAATGTGCGGACGCACGAAAAGACGCATGCACGGACGGGCGGATGGACGCATGGGCGGCCACACAGATGCACGCATGGAAGGACGGAAGCAAGAACGAATAGACGGACGGATGCTTCGCCCCACTATCCATCTCACTAGCCCCACTAACCAGGCTCCGTGGGTATGCTGCCATTTTTTTATCATCATGCAGACGCCACCTACACATCCGCATTCTACGCGTGATCGATCTCTTTTTCTGGCGCATTCTCAAGAGATATCATGTTCGGTCATGCGGACAAATTGTCATATTATACCGCCTACGCTTAGAGGTTTGCCTCGCGTTCCTCAACAAGCTGCTGATTCTCTGCGCGTCCCTTCATCAGTCGAAGAGGTAAAGGCAGCACTAGAATCTAATAATAAACGGGGAACAGCCCCTGGGCAAGAAGGTTTTCCAGTTGTTTTTTTTTGTTATTTTGGAATGAGCTTGGTACTGCCTTAACCGCGGTTATCTGGCAATGTTTCGAGGATGGTGTCTTTCCGTCAAGTTTTCGAGATGGCTGCATTGTACTAATCCCAAAAGCTGACGCTTCCACTGTTAGTCCTGAAGACTGGAGACCTGTCACGCTTCTTAACGTTCACTATAAGATATTCGCGACGGTGATCGTTCAACGTTTGAGGGCTCTGTTGAACACCCCGGTGGGTCATCACCAGGCTTCATCTATGCTTGGATGACGAGAAATACACTTCTTGTCCTTTACCACCTGGGATATCATAGCCTATACTTTGTCGCCATCTGCGCGTGGTTTCCTTGTGCCTTTGGACCAGGAGAAAGCATTTGACTGACTAGAACACACGCATATCTTCAAAGTGCTCACAGCCCTTGGTTTTCCTGGTCCTTTTGTGGAAATAATTGGGCATACCTGCTCTGGTATAAAAATCACACTAGTTCTAGATGGTTGGGAGAGTGCTGCCTTTCCTACTACCCGTGAGGTGCGTCAGGGATGCCCATTGTCTTTTTTTCTACTTGTTCTCAGCCTTGGACCATTTTTGCATGCTCTAGAAGTGGATTCGCGTGCCCTGGGTATTGCGCTTCCGGGCAGCAGTACCGTGAAAGTCACAGCTTTCGCTTACGATATAACCTGCATACCTTTCAGATGAAGATAGTCTTTCACATAGGCTGCGTTTATTCTTTCAGTATGGTGACATTTCACGTGCCGCGCTGAACCTCTCTAAATCCCGGTATTTGTTCATCGGCTGTCCAAACTCCAGACCTAGCTCCGTATCTCTTCTTCAGCCGGCTGCGTCTTTTCTCATTTTAGGAATTCTATGCCAGCACTATGGCGTTTGTGACTCCGTTTGGTCAAACACCCTCGACGAAGAGAAACAAAAAAATTGAGAATGCACGGGATTTCAATTTCCCGCTTCTTGAGCGGAGGTACCTTCCGCAGACTGGGTTCTGTGGTCGCATTTGGTACCTTTCTCACGTGAAGCAACCGCCTTTACGCATCGTGTATCATTGCAGTCTGCCTTATGTTCCTTCTTTTGGTCTGGTGGCACTGAGTTGGTTTCTCGTGTGGCGTTAGGACAGCAGCGTTCCCAGGGAGGCTTTGCTTTCCATTTGGTATCAATACGCTGCCGGCTACTGGTCCTGTGCTTCCTGTTGCGCCTCGTACAAGGAGAGGAATCTCCCGTATAAACTCTTGCATATTATTTTCTAGGCACTCACCTTCGGTATTTATAGCCTAATGTGCACCGCATTCGGGGCCCACAATCAGTAACAATGCCTTCGTTTTATGCAACAGCTGGTGCGTTTTTTCATCATATCCAGTCGACTTGCCCTGGGGTAGGTGTGTCAGACAATCCTATCATTGACACAACAGCCGTTTTGTTTCTCCCGTTAGTTTCCCCGGCACGCCGCACCCGCTCTAGTCGTGTGTCTTTGAGCACGCTGACGGCATCATTTCTGCCTGGCCACCTCCGGGACTTCATGTGGTGGCTGGGGGGGGGGGGTATTTTTCTTACCCTTGACTACCTCGAAAGGTGGAGAATGGTCCAGTGAGCAACTAGCCCGAACTGCCCCCTGGGGGGAAAATATCAGCATGTTTTAAGACAATGCGTCGTTGCTCGTGTCTTCTGGAGGGCCGTGCATGCTGTATTTTGTGGCCTCGAAGTAAACCGTTTTGTTCCTTCTGGACGTTGTTCTCAAGGCCACTTCGCCTACCTTCTCATTGTTGCTGGTGCCTACTGCCTTTAGCGCAATCGCTGTGAGGCTGTTGCAGCAGGTCGTCGCCGTTGCGCTCTCTTCCCAATTTTGGAGCGACTATCTGTTTTGTCGGAGGAACTCTTCTTTTTGAGTGAGGAGGAATTCCTTCGAAACTGGTCCTGCCCTTTTGTCTTCGTCTGCGAAAGCCGTGTAAAGCTTGTTTTCTGGCCTGTCCGGTCTTGGTTGGTGGGTTAATCTTTGTTTAGTACTCGCACAAATACCTCCTAAATACTTTGTAAATACCTAACATATAAGCCTTTATATTTGATTTGTGTGTTCTTCGTTTACCATGTATTGTTCATATGTAAAGATATCCTTTTGTAACGATTATTGTGTATCTGTGTATGTTGTGTTCCGTGTACATATGTAAACATACCTTTTTGTAACAATTTTTGGTGTGTCTGTGGTTGTGTTCCGTCGCGATGTGCTGTCGGATTGCAACTAATGTTCAGTGTTTGTGAGAATAAATTTCTCTAAACACGAACATTTCCAGCTTTTGGACTATGCGGCCTCATTAAGTGTCAGGCCCACGGGACGGCTTGATGCTCTTCCATAGAGTATACCAAGTACTCTAAATCGTTGACAACTTTCTCTACACACGCGACCTCATTAAGTGGGAGGCATACGGTACAGCGTTATGCTCTCCACTCTAAATTGTCAACATTTTTTTATAAACACCACATGCTCTTCGTAGTCGGTTTTGGACAGCTCATTGCTGTCCAAAAACCGTAGTAGAGTACATCGTACTCTATATTGTCGAAGTTCGAACATTTCTTTGGAACGGAAAAACATTTCGAAACGGCTCACTGCTCTCCCATGGTAGGGTATATGTACAACTCACTGCCCTTCCATGAAAGGGTATAAAGACAAAGGGGGTTTTGAGGGAAAAACTGCTTCAATGGAAATTATGTTTGCAAAGTGAAGCTAGACTGCCGTCATCTTAGTCCAGGCATGGTAAGACGTTGGCTCGCAGTGAAAAAGAGAGACAAGATTATATTGAATGCGAAGCACTTCTTTGCGTACTGCAAGCACTTTAATATTCATTACCCTTAAAAAGAAGGTATATAACAGCTGTATCTTGCCGGTACATAGCAGCGGAGCAGAAACCTGGAGACTTACAAAGAGGGTTCAGCTTAAATTGAGGATGACGCAGCGAGCAATGGAAAGAAAAATGGTAGGTGTGACCTTAAGACAAAGGAAGAGAGCAGAGTGGATTAAGGAACAAACGGGGGTTAAGGATATCATAGTTGAAATGAAGAAGAGGAAATGGACATGGGCCGGGCATGTAGGGCATAGACAGGATAACCGCTGGTCATTAAGGGTAACCAACTGGATTCTCAGAGAATGCAAGCGGGTTAGGGGTATACAGAAGGTTAGGTGGGCAGATGAGATTAAGAAGTTTGCGGGTATAAATTGGCAGCAGCAAGCACAGGACTGAGTTAACTCGCGGAACATGGGAGGGGCCTTTGTCCTGCTGTGGACGTAGTCAGGCTGATGATGATGATGAGGAGGAGGAGGATGATGATGATGATATCGACGTATCCATCCATTTATCTAGCCACCCACGTCTGGGTGCTCTCCTGATCACCCCTTTAATTTGGGTTACCAAAATTAGTATGGGAGGGTAAGATGGTCCGACCACTATGACACGCTGGTCATAACAGGAATAATGTGGAAATGCCGTCGCGTACGTCGTCAAGCCTTTTCCGCCGGACGTGTGGCACATACCCGCGGGCGGGTATATCCCACAGGTTCTTGACAGCTCGTCTACCTAGGGCCATGACAATCCACAGGGGTAGTTTTAACGCGTGAGTGTTAAGAAAGTTGACATCGGTAGCGTTGACCCAACGAATGCAAAGAATAAACGTCAGGGTGTCATCACAAATCGAAGCCGAGCATTCTGCGTGGCATTCAAGCATTCTACCACAGAGCTACGCCAGGTCTTGCAACTGTTGTTCGGATGGACCTATATAATGTTCGTGAAACGTCAATTGTGGTTCCAGTGCTGGCTATCCAAATTTATGGACATTACATACGTACTCCGAGGATAAAGCTGTCACTTCGGGTTAACCTTAATTGTAGCTAGGTGCCATCCGCTGAAGTTGATTTGTGTAGCAGTGTCCAGGGCTACCAACCTCGCGAGCACCAGCGCTTCATGTCAGCTTACCGCTTCTGGTATTGCTAATATCCATGTCACTGTTGGCATTGTTACGCAACTGTAAACAACTGTTATAGAAAGCATATGCGGCTGTTTAACGTATGTCTGAGCGTGCATTTGTACATATTTTGAGCGCCGCTTTGTAACGTTTCGGTCAATAAAAAGATTACAACACAGTCGGCTTCCATCCGCATACTTCGCATAACATCGATTCCCAAGGTACGTGTGATCTGCCGGATATAGAGGAACGTGACGCATTTCCCGTCGCCTCTAGCGATTGACCGGAATCCCTTGAGACATGGCAGGATCTAGGGCATGACTGATGATGTCTTGCTGTACGTTGGTGTCTTGGCTGTGGAGCAAGGCCTCCCAGGTTTGTAGAGTGTATGAACCATACATAACAGCTCTTGCTACGAGCACCGCACAAACTCAGCATTGGTAATTTCCTGGGACTGGTACTGCTCTATATCACTGCTAAGCGCATCTTCTGTGTCACCTGTATAATTAGTAAGCATCACCGACCCCACTCGATTTAGGAATACACTAATAAAGTCAGAATCGTGAACTGTACTAATCTGCGTAAGTGTTATTGACTGTTTAGGGGATTCTTTGTGGTTCTAGTTCAGTTGTCTTTTAATAAAATGTATTCCTTGCATCTAAAACTTCATCATTATATTTATTTTAATGGTAAATGTATTGACATATTCAGGTAGTTATTATGTTGTTCATCTGTATTTCCACCCCTCCCCTCTATAATGTACAAATGTACCCCGAGGTTTTAACAAATAAATAAATAAACTAGTTTTCTTAAGTAGCCACAAAGTCTGGGAAAACTTCAGTAGAGATCAATCTACTTGTACTCATTCCGGCTCATTACCTTCGCCAGAAGGAATATTTTTTACCCAATATTTCGACCTACATTCACGTTTGCAAAACAAACGTACTTAATTTCAGAGTGCGCACCGCGCGAGAGGGCCGATGTTTTGAAGTAAACTTCAGAAAAATGCTGGTTTCACTTCTCCTGGCCTTGTGAAAGCGTCCACTCCGCAGTTTTTTTAAACATCTTTGGTACATATGTAGCACACTGAATCATTCACTCGTTATCTAAACACAAAGTTAACGCGTATTTGCCAGCACAAACATTCGAGGTATGAATGGCTCGTGGGTCTTCCGTATAGTACGCAGAACACACTACTCTGAATCGTCAATGTAAACACAGTGTACTCCCTCTTTTCGGCAATTCAGGGAAGGCTATTCCACAATAGAGCTATGGCTGTTGGATACGTGAAGTGTTCTATATAAATCTGCATATCTTTTTCTAAACACCGTATATAATTAAACCTGCACCTGCAAATGATAGATTTGTTTCCCATGCCTCGATTTAATACAAATTTTGTTTGGCTTACCTGTTTTTTTTTTGTCTTCCACAAGACAATTTAGAAACCTTTGTCTTGAACAAGGTACCTATCCTGGTACCTCTAGGCGTTTTCAGTTGTTTCGGTTCAGTAGAGCTGATGTCACGTAATGCAGTGCGCTATTATAAGGCATTTTTCGGCCAATGTGGATTAGTGGCTTATGTGCTAGGCTGCTGACCCGCAGGTCACGGGTTCGATTCCGGCCAAAGCGGTCGCATTTCAGGGGAGACGGAACGGTAGAGAACCGTGTACTTTGCGACGTCAGGGCAGGTTAAAGAACACCAGATGACCAAGATTACCGGAACCCCCCCACTATGGCGTCTCTCATAATTATATCGGGGTTTTGGTACTTAAAGACACCACATATTAATAATACTATAAAGAATATCGCGCTTGCGTCATCGACAACAAACATCGCGCTTACAGGTGTTGTGAAACGTTTTCCGAAATTTTTCAACTACGCGTGTATCTGGAATCCTCGCCGTCAATTCAATACTAAACATGGACTTGTTTCGTCGCCCGGGCTCCTTTAATAGCTGTGAAAACACAATTTTGATACCCCGCTCACGTCAGTGAAATTCTCAATCAAATTGGAATCGTTCCCTTGTTTCTCGACAAGTGATGCCACTGATCCAAATGCCGTGCCATAATTCTAATGTCCACTGCAAGCGGCTAATTTGAGCATGTGAGCTTGGCCTCCGAGATCAGCCGGCGGCGCTACCGGCTAACCTCAGAGGCCACGTTGTGAGCCGCGTAGTGGCCGCTGTCGCCGCAGGATGGCGTTACGTGCTCGTGCGCGATTGCACTGAAAGTAAGCCGCGTGTTCGAAAAAACATAAATAACAGAAAAAGGCTCAAGGTCATAACGCTCTGACGATTCGTCGTCGCTTCTTACCCCTTTTCGTCACCCTCTGTGAGGCCCTTCTGCATGCTCGTTGTAAAGCCGTAACCACACGTACGCGTTACAACGCGTCTAAGCGTAGTGCATAGACGTGGTGTCCTCTCCCTGTTGAGAGAGAGTGCGTGCAGCTTGGTGTTGACACGCACTCTCTCCCTCTAGAGGGTGGACGACGTGGCGCCGCGTCTACACTCGACGTGCCGTCGCGTCGGAACGCTACGTGGGGCCAACGCCTCCTAGATTTCCCTTGCCTGCTGGATTATCGGCGGTCACTTGGGAAGCGGCAATCGTCGGAACTATGGTGGTGGCGCCACTCAAGTAGGGGTGTCTTCAAATAGGTTTTTATGTTCTTGGAGCTTATATGCAACAAAAGTAACCTAAAAAATTAAAAAAAGGCGTAAACGTAATTATCATTAGCCCTGCGTAAGTGACACCGTCATTCAGAAAGCAACTTTCTCAATACAAGGCACAGCCTCTGAAATTAGTAGCAAACGCCAAAACTGTCGATCTCAAAGGCCAAGTACAAAGACCCTTACTCCTACGTATGCAGCGCCTTCATATATGACGGGCGTTTCGCGCTCATCTGGCAGGCAAGGGAAATAAATCTAGGAGGCGTTGGTGGGGCTAGGGCTTCAGAAAGTCGATAGAAAGCGCTTGAGGTGTGCGGCAATTGTGTACGTGCGCTCTCCACACATCGACAAATGAGCGTTGGGTATGAGGTTTAGCAACCATGTTCTTTTTTTTTTCTTGCATGACTGACCTGATCTTCGACAACAGCCCGAAACTTCGACATCCAGCAAGCTAAGGAGATGATGAAAAAGGTTAGTACTCTATTGCTAACCGCAACGGCATGATGTTCAGCGTTGTAGGCTCTGCTGGCGAGGAAAACGCCTTGATTGAATGATACGACTTGAGAGCTTGAGGTTTTTTTTTTTTTTTTTTTGCAGTCCATCGCATGGAGGAAAGCCAACAACATCGATGATTTGACAAAGGACGACCATAAGCCACCAGAGGTGAGCCAAATCAATCTGTAGCTTTACCGACGCGTCAGAGGTCCTGAAATATAACAATATAACAAGCGTTGTAACGTTATAAATAGACAGAAAAAAGAAACATAGTACGCAAATTATGCACCATATTCACTACCGTTTCTCTTCAGTAAACTTCGTTTATATTATTTGTACCAACTGTACCGATTGATGTAGTGTACCTATTGTGATTATTGCTGTGTTACCTCACTTGAGATATTCTACTGATGCATTATAGGGCTGGTGTATAAGCGTGTGGGCAAACTAACTCAAGCCGAGTAGTAGTAGTAGTAGTAGTAGTAGTAGTAGTAGTAGTAGTAGTAGTAGTAGTAGTAGTAGCAGTAGTAGCAGTAGTAGCAGTAGTAGTACAAAACTTTCATATAGACGTAAACCATACCGACTAAGATACAAGGGGTTAGAGCCTTGTCACTCAGCTCAAAACCAGCTTCTCTTACTTTTTATGACCTGATTTGCTCGTTAAATAGGCATGTCTTCCATTCTATTCTGAAAATTCGTAGACTTCTTGATAACTGGGATGAGACTCACAGAAGACAATGTTGACGTTACAACAGCGCACGACCAGTATTTATCATCATTTAGGTGAAGCAAACAATTATCAAACACAACATATCAAGAATCCCCTTTACGACCTGAAATTAGTCTGCGTGGCAGCCGAAATCGCGCATAAATTAGTGAACACTGACCGGCATTCGTGATAGTCGGTACCTGTATAGTAGCTGAAGTGAAGCAGCTGATCTGCTTTCGAGAACGGCCCGTATTTGGAGTCATAAGTGATACGTGAAGTCCTTTAACTGGTTGCGTGGTGTGAAGAAAAAAAATCTAAAACTAATCAGCCCAGATTAAATCAGTGATTTTAGTTCGATGGTGACTTCCGCCGCAGTTAAACACTCGACCACACTTGTTGAACCCCCTCGGTCGCAAGGTAACACCCATAACAGAAGTGCACAAAATAGGTCAATTCGGTTACAAGCGGGCGACTTGCCTGGAAAAGATACGCGTGCACGTACAAAACAGCGCATTTCTTAATAGTACGACAATAGCGAAACCCGTAGCCCATGCTCCTGGAAAGTACTACGCTAATATTTTTCACTAGGGAATATCGCTGCCGATCCCAATGTGGGCATATTAGTAGCGTACTCGACCGACCAGTTGGAAAGTGCGCTTACGAAAGAGAAGTTTTGTGACTTCGGCCGCGAATGACCTCACGAGAAGCCCACTTCTATGTTGGGGCAGTCCTAATTATATTAGTTTTCGAATATTTTTGCAAACATAACAAAAATGACCCAAGTGTTCCTGACTACCTGAAGGGATTTCTCAAGAAAACAACAATAATAGTGTTGGCTTCTCGAGCAGCGGCGTCTACAATATAGCAATAAATGAGCTGGGGTACTGTTAGCATGCATTTTCGTACTTCACGTACAGCCAGGAAAATGATTACCATTTGAATTTAACTTAACTTCTTTGTCATCTTCCTCGATTCTTGCCTTGCACAGTTCGTGCACAGAACTTTGATTGGAGGCATGTACGGCGTCCACAAACACGGTGGTCCTGTCTGGATCTACCCCTTCGGCAACTTCCAGATCAAACGTGAGTGCTCGGCGCATTTCTCTTTCATATGCGAAGCATCTTATGAGCGAGCTTCATCCGGTGGCATCCGCGCTCCACTGCGCATGCGCGTCCCCTCCTCCCTCTCTCTCTCTTTTTCTCATATGATCCCCCGCTCTATCGCCTCGCAACGGCGACGTGGGCACCATCTGCTGGCGTGTTTCTTGATTGAAAAAACAGACTGCTCGCGCTGCACAAGCGTACCAGCCTGGCCGTTCAGCTCCAGGCCGTACAAAGGGCAGAGGAGGTGGCCATCAAGTTCAGCCTGGCGGGTCACCTACCTCCTTAAGTCTGACGACAATAAAGTTGTGTTCTCTCTCTTCTCTCTGACTACCCCGTATATATAGCCACAGGATTTTGACCTCCAAGGTAGTACCGGTGGAATATTTCTCCTGTGCGTTGTTGAACAATAAAGATTCGCAGCGTGCGCGTTAACTAAAAGCGGACTGCGGCCTCTGTGTCTCATTAGAGTCTTCTCTCTCTCATCGCCAATCAGCAGCGATTGGCATGCATGTTTCAGTGGGAAACGCCGGTCCATCACTGCGTGCTTTGCGACTCCACAGGTTTCTCTCCTGCGTCACGTTGCGATGATTGCCAGCGTCAACGCCGCCGTCAGTGTTAGTGTTGCCCTCTGCTTGGCAGCTACACGTTGTTTCCTTTACCGGACGATGGTGTAATTTCTTTGACAATGCAGCTATTTAAGTTGAGAGTGAGTCGTTGCCTCGGAGCGAGCAGAAAACTATCATCATCGTGAAGCGGCACGCACTCTCTTTATCCTCTTCCTTTTAGAGGCGAAGCGCCTTACGGCGTGGCTTGTGCGTCCCCCGTTGTCGTAGTGCGTAACTTGTGGCACATACCCGCATACCAGTGGCACATACCCGCCCTCGGGCACATATCCGCATGTCCACATGCTACGAAAAACGTAGCACGGCATCATTATCACGCCCTTGGTGCTAACAAAGTGCTTACAGCAGAAATGTGGTACATAACCTTGTTTAGTACTTGGATTGTCTGCTGGGTGGTGGTGCTTGTATATGATGAATATATGATAAAAAGAAGCGAGATGGCGGTACTTGAAGTGTTCACTAAATGGACGGGCGGACGCACAGATGGACAGACAGACAGACAGACAGACAGACAGACAGACAGACAGACACAAGGGCGGACACACGGATGCACGCAAGACGGACGCACGGATGGACGCAAGACGGACGCACGGATGGACGCATGAACGGATGCACGAACGGGCGCAGATACGTATGGACTGACGCGCGGACGCATGGACGGACGCATGAACATACGAACGGGTGCACGTACGGACGGACAGAAGCACGGCCGGAAGCACGGACGAATTGATGAACGCTTCACCCCACTCATCATCATTCATTCCGTGGATATGCTGTGATTTTTTTTAACTTCATCTTTGCTCGCTGAACACGTGTGTCGATGTGTCTGAAGTGGGATGCAGTAACTATAACTGGCAGGAAGACAAGTACACAGAGAGTATCTACACATGGCCTCTTTTGGCGAGAAAGGGTGTAATTTTCCTGTCTTTTTTTGTCCCCAAAACACAGTCATTCCTTTTTCTTATGCACGCCGACGATGCAGATGAATAAACTCACAGAGTCCCCTATCGCATTCGCCTAAGATGACACGAAGACGAAATCCTTCTTCTTGTTCGACATATTGATTTTCCTCCCTCCCCCCTCTCTTGAAGATCTCTGCGCCTGTAGCGTGGTTCTGCACGGCCTCCGGGATCGTAGACAACTCACCTGCAGGTTTTGCATAGCCTCCGTGATCGACCTATCTTTTACAAAGCGACAATGTAGCGTGCTGAAGTCATCATGTGACGTCAAGTAATGTGACGTCATGATGACTTCATAAATTTTGCCTCACGCTGAAGTCCTACTGTAGTTTTTTGGCGCACAAGAAAAAACACGGACAGAGAAAGACGTGACACACACAAGCGTGAACTTGCAACAGCGTGTGCGCTGAAAATGTACAGTATTACACATCAACACGAACAAAACGCTACGTTACTAAGCTTAAGTCTTGATGGCGTCATATGGTGTCGTCATCATGTGATGGTTTTTTCATGACTCGCGTTGACGCCGCTAACATTCCATTTTCCTTCTTGATGGATCAGGTAAGGTATATTGCCTCAGTCAGTGCGCCATAAATTCAGTAGCGTGGACTAGGAATACGCGGTAGAAAATGCTAAGAAAAGCACATAATGTATTTAGTTACGCCTACTAAACTACGATGTGGTGATGTGGTCGGTAATGAAAGGACAGGCTGACATTTTCAACTTTCGCACTCTATAGCAGCGTCGTCCACGCGTAGTGAGGTCAGCACCGACTCTCCGGAAGCCTGGCGCATCCTAATAATTTAAGGCGCAGGGAAAGCTAGTATAAGTTGCTAAATAAGGCGTTCCTTCGCTTTCGACTGCAATCTAACTGAGGTAACGGCAAAAATCGACCATATTGTAGTGATTCTATCACACCACAAGTATCCTGTGCAGCTTTGTGAAGGTTCTACCACCGCCAGTGCCTTCCTTTCCGGAATTTCTTTTTGCCACACCGATTCCACTCTCATAAGGTACCTACCTCTATGATAACACTCCGACCAGGTGTGGCGTACATTGGGGTAGCGTCGACAGATGTGCTTTGTTTTCGCTTGTTCTATCGCTTACCGGGCGTTTCTTCGTGGTGAGAGGAGCGCTGTCGGCAGTGTGAAATTGTAATTAACCAATACAAGAAAAAATTAACTCTCTTTAGTTCCCTATGAAGTGACTTACTATGTCTTTTCCCGTGTGCTTGGGACAGCCTTCTTAGGGGCGTTCGCCCACAGCGCAAACGGTGACTTAACAGTGCCGCCCCTTTATAAGCTAATTCACACTACAGCATCGCTGAACTGCCTCTACACTTATTTGCGAACTATTGAAAAGCTGTTTCGTAGCCCATGTACCATGTTGTTTAAATTATTCGCACGAAAGAAGTCACACTTTCTCCGCAAGGGTAAAACAATGAATGCGATAGCAATAAAGTAGAAATAACGCTGAGAACGGCTAGCAGATCGGAACGTACAACGCGCTGCTCACGCACAAATGACGCACGGAAACAACACACACAGAACGAGAGCTAACTAACAACGTTTACAACTAGACGCTTAACGCGCTGTTTAAACAAAAACGACGCACAAAACGTAATCACAGGCACAGATATGAGCGCGAACTAACGAGTGTCCCAGTTGTTACTTCGCTGTGTTTGAAAAGCGCGCTCTGTTCGCAAACGGGGCCTGACCAGCGAGCGAAGTTAGCCTTTGTGGCACAGGCAACTAATGCAATCATTCCGGTGAAAGGCAAAGGTACTCGATTGTCCCCGCCGAAGGACAAGCGCAAGTGCACATGCACCTACCCCCCCCCCCCGCCCCCATGTGTGGGGCAGAGTACGCGTGAAAAATGAGCGTGCGTTGGCGCATCGCGACGAGCTGGGTGCCCAGCGCGGGCTGCTTTTATTGTGATAGCAATTATATGGACACTCTCTGCTGGATTTTCGGATTTTGCCGCTGGCGTCGGCGTGGGCGTTGCTGCCACTCATCGCCTATATATATATATATATATATATATATATATATATATATATATATATATATATATATATATATATATATAGCGGAATCGAACGTGGACCCTCTGAGCCGTGACCACTGAGCCACCGTGGAGCAGGTTTTTCGATGCTCAAACGGCAAGCTATTTACATTTTACATCTACCCCTTACCGCTGGTGATGTGCATCTCGGGGGGGGGGGGAAGCACTATCGTGTTTTCAGCATTACCAGCAAGATGGCGCAGTGAGCGCTCGGCGGCGCGCGTTCTCATCTACCACGCGTACTTTGCCCTTTAGAGTGGAGAAGGTGGAGGCACGCTCGTGCGTCCTTATCTCGTGGTGGTGGTGGTGGTGGGGGGGGGGGGGGTGATAATCGTACGTCTTGGCTGGCGTTGGGCTCTCACTAGAACCTTTTTGTTGTAGTTACCAAGTGCACCAAGTTCATTGAAATCGTTGCCCAAAAAGGTGCGTTTTTCAGGCACAGCGAGGTTAGAACTGAGACGCTTATTCGCGTTCATTTGTACCTGTGAGTACGTTTCGTGCGTCATTTGGGCATGAGAAACGCGGGCACGTTTCGATCTGCTTGTCATTCGGCGCGTGACCTTGCACTTTGTTGCTATCACGTTCATTGCTTTACCTTTGTGGCAAAGCTGTTAGTACTTTTTTCTTTCCTTCTTGGGTTTTCCTGTATATACATACGTATGCATATACGGTGCATGATGGCAGCGTTGGCAACGGTAAGAACCAGCCGAGACTGTTAATATATTTGCTATAGCAGTAAAACTTGCAGTGTTCCCCATGCACTCGCTCACGACGACTCAAAGTTCCTTGAGATCAGCGTGCCCGCTGATCCTAGGGAACAAGCGTGGCTGCGTGTCACCGACACAGCCCTGGGTGTAACGTTACTGTCACTCTTCTTCCTCCAGCATTCCTTCGAGGCTGCACAATCAAGGAGATCCTCACGTACATGGCATGGCGTTGCGAGCAGGGTATGAAGAAGATGCAAGAACAGTCCAAAAAGGTGAGCCTATTCACTTCACGAATACCGGGAAATGTCGCTTCCCACATTGTAAAGCAAATAGTAGGGGGAAGAAGCGGAAGGCTGTCGCTACTTAATGCGGACATACTCGCTGACAATGATAATGACAATAATGATGATCCTTGGTACCATTAGGGGGGGTTGATTTTAAATGAAAAGAATAGAAAAGTGAGCCCCGTAAATGTCTCTCAGGGGGAGGACAGCAGTAGCTCTCGAGGTAGTGGGGTAGAGAAGGGATTAAAAGAATAGGATTAAAAGGTAAAGAGATAGAGATATATGAAGGAGAGAGGGAGGCGCAGGGACAGCGAACGATGGAAGTAAGGAGAAGACAGGAAAGATGGACACGGTTGCAGGAGTCCGAGGACGAAGCACCACTGGCGAGAGCTCTTGTCAGCTTCAGGAGATGGTGTAGGGCAAGCCCAGTAGGCCAGAGCTACGCTGACGTCGGAGATTGCGAGGGCACAACCGGTCGGCACGAAATCCAGCGAGCGAGTGCACCTTGGTGCCAATAATCCAAGTATCATGTTCAACAGCAGCGAATTCATGTGCCCATGGCGAGTAAATTCGGACGCCATAGCCCAGAAGGTCAATGTGCGCTTCAACTTCTTCTTTGACACACGGGTCATGGTGGCCGGTTCTCGAGAGCTTATCTCTCGTGGAGGGAGATTTGATTACCCCGGCATTCACAAACGCTCGTCAATTCGAATTTCGTCGTTCACTTGACAGTGTTGAGCACTGCGTCGCTGATCGACTGAAAACGACGGTGTGCTTCTCAGGAATCGCTGCAGATTATCCCTGATGTGCAGTTACACCGTCTGCATATAGAGATGGCGCTCCCGTCGACTTTCTCGTCAAGGTGAAGCGTTAAGTGAAGGGACACTGTAGGATACGGTGGTTTTACGTTGCGTGTTTTCACCGCAAAGGCAGCATTGAAACTGTAGGCCGCACGAACATTACTTCGCTTGCTGCACGTGTCGCGTTTGCGAAATGAGTGAGCGGCTGGCTAGAGCCAAAGTAGGCGATACAGTTGAAATAGCAACTGTAGCAGTTAGCTTGCGCTCGTCCTGTGCATCGGGGACTCGCTCGCTGTATTTTCGTGCCAACCGGTTGTGCCCCCGCTATCTCCAACGACAGCGCAGCCCTGGCCGATTGACTCGCTCTACGCCATCTCCTGACGCCGACAAGAGCTCTTGCCGAGTGGTGCCCCGTCCTCGGACTCCTGCAACCGTGTCCATCTTTCCTATCTTCTCCACTTCTGTATGAGGCTGACCCTGCGCCTCACTCTCTCCTTCTGCTCTTTCTATCTCTGTACATTTTAATCCTATCCTTTGAATCCTTTCTTACCCCCACCCCTCGTGAGCTACTGTTGAGGTGTCCTCCCCCTGAGCAGTTACGGGGCTCAGTTTTATGTTCTTGTCATTTAAGAATCTTTGCAATACTTTGCATTCTTTTGCGTGTATTTTTTACGTGTCCTTTGTTTGTTTGTTTGTTTGTTTGTTTGTTTGTTTGTTTGTTTGTTTGTTTGTTTGTTTGTTTGTTTGTTTGTTTGTTTGTTTGTTTGCGAGCAACCCTATACAAGCGTCGAGCTATGACTTCGTCCTTTGTGTGTTCTTTCCGGTCATGCCCTTGTGCTTGGCTGCGCGCTTGTGCTGCGCGTATCCCAACCACGTTAGCTTGTGCTTGGGCTACGCGCAGCAAGTTTCGACTTTGTTTTTTGTGCGTCGTTCCAATTTCTCGCCATCGCATTTATTCTTTTGGCTCTTGTGTTGGAATGGTGTTTTGGTCCCGTGTCAGTGGTACATTTCAAAAGGGACTATTCATTGCTACATTTCCCTCACCGACTGGTGCACCATGCAAGAAATAATCTTTTTCGATGAATTTCCAGCCGTCATTTAGAACAGATGGAAAAAAAGGTAATCTTTGCGATATCACAGGCAATTTTAGGCATGGTCAAATCCACGTATGCTGAACGCAACACTACGTTTCCAGTGGCTTTGGCTTGTGTTATTGGTTAAGGCGCATGCAGCGCACAGAAGCATAGCCCTTGAAGTTTCTAAAAATTACATGTAGTTCTTTCTAACTAGTTCACCCTGGGTGTTACACTCAAGACACACGCATGAACAATGCACTTGTAGCACAAGAGGCCATGTCATCAATGGGCTGTAGAAGAGTGCAAGCGCTTGTCATGATTTTAACAGTGGTAAACAAGTAAGACACTCAATATATCGTTGTGAATGTATATATGCATGTGTGTGCGCGAACTCACATTACTACCATTCAGGAAAGAAATAGAGGATTTTTTATGTATGCAGAAAAAAAGTCCATAATAGACTACTTCCATGGGTAGGAATATGAATTTCTTCCGTGCAGTATTGAACATACCAGCCCTCATCATCACTAGTGTCCTCTGTTCGTAGAAAGAAACTTGCTGTAGCAGTATTCACCACGGACAACACAAATAAATAGCGTTGAAGGTTAGGGATTGTAATAACCTTTTCTTGTTTTTATTATCTTTCTCTCTCTCTCTCTACCACGCTCGCAGTTGGGAAAGGTCGTGGAGACGCAGGTAGTGATCTTCGACTTTGACAACTTCTCCATGCTGCAAGCCCTCACAGCCGAAGGCAAGAAAGCTTTTTTGTTTGTTTGTTTGTTTGTTTGTTTGTTTGTTTGTTTGTTTGTTTGTTTGTTTGTTTGTTTGTTGAAGGTACAGTGCATTGTATCTTTCAGCCGCGTACACAAGCACTCGTGTTTACACAGTCTGTGATTATGCGTCATATAGCTCCCCTACGTAATGTAACTGCCACGCACGTATTCGTGGACTTGCAATAAAGCGGTCGACGTCACCTCTGCGCAACAAGCCTGAGGCCTGGCCGACCACCGGACATTGACCGCTGGATTCGAGAACCTCACTACTTGACTTTTTACAGGAATCAAGCTTGCACATGTATTTTTGAATAAAAAATATGTCTAAGGAAAGATATTGGGAAATTAAAAAGCACCGCTTTTTTTCTTTTTTTTTTGCCACGCGCAACCGGAGAAGTACATGGGCATTGCATAATACACTTTGTGAATCCCTGTCTATAAGGCTTTGCCACAGGGGTTCAAACATGGTCGATACAGTTCGAAAATGTACTCGGCCACTGTATGATGGCGATGTGTTCGTTTTTTGAATATGAATACAGGTAAAGAAATCAATATGGCCAATACACCGTATACCTTGTGTACAGGCACATGCCATTGCATTTAACAGCTTGATGACTGAAGCAATACCTTGGGACTGTCACAGACTCTTCTTCTTTCACTTTTTACACCCATTTCTCCCCTTCCCAAGCACAAGGCAGCCAACCTCTTCTGGTTAACTTCCCAGTCCTTCCTTTCTCTCTCTCTCTCTCTGGAAGTTTGATAATGTTTTCCGACATGGCCTCGTCAGATTTTCTTTTTGTTATTCTGCAATTGTTTTTTGTATGTGTGGTACCGTATAGTTCCTGTACGTATTCTTTGCTTTCTTCCAGCTGTGAGCGCGGTGTCCGCGTTTATTCGAATGTACGAGGCCAACTACCCGGAGCGGTTACACCAAGCCTTCGTCATCAACGGTAAGCACGGGTGTGGCAGCTTGGGCAAGTTGGTATGGCATGACGATAGTTATAGCGCGAAACAGAACGATGACACACAGACAAGCAGGAGACACGAAGGACACAAGCGCTCGTGTCCTTCTTGACCACCTTGTCTCGTGGTCGTCGTTCTGTTCTCGCGCTATAACTATCGCCAGGTAAGCACGGGTGTAGTCGTTTCGTTGTCGTATGCATTGTTGTATCCCAGGTTGTATCATTTCATGCAATGGACCTCAGCTAGTGTTCCTTGCCACCCGCATGTTCTGAACACTTAGCTACGAATCTAAGAAAAACATTCTCTGAATTTCCGGAGATATCCTGGTAAAATAAACTGAAGGTTCTGTACCGTATAGTTAACACTACCGCGCGTTTCGCGCTAACCAAACCTGTTCGAATCAAACGTCCGCTGCTCGCCTCGCGTCATCGACTACCTACAGACAGTTTTATATATAAGCCGCCATTTCAGACATCGTTTTGAATGGTTATTCCATCGTCTGAAGCAACAGAAAGGGCTAGGACTTGAAAGGACCGACTAAATGCCGCGTTTGAAGACCACGTGACTTAAACAGTGAATTACTTGCAGTGCATACGTGACCTTACGCTCATCGCTCACATGCGTTCGAAGCCAGCTATAGAGCGTTTGACCGAAGGGATCAGTGTAAAAGCAAATTAATGGCATTTTTATTGCCGCCGTATTGGCTTATTCGTATTATTTAGCCAGGCATCCGGCTAAATATTACCGTTAAGCAAATGTATATTGCGCCCCAACGTTGATGGACTATTAATACCGCACATTATTTACGCATACCGTGTAGGTGGTGGTGATTGTGACGTTGATGTCAGCAGTGGGAAGCTATCCTTCAGCACGCGCACCAAGCTATTGGGCCAACGAATAGTTAGAGAACGTTAATCGCTACTCGTGGCGTATAACCACTGAGCGAGGCTGAGAAAGCGACCAAAGCGTGGTTGATGCTCAACTCAATAGTAGGCACGCCGCATGCCTCGTTATGATTACCCTACCAGCCCGACAGAACTGAAGAACGCGCCGAAGCAACGACGTATGCTTGGCGTTATAGGCTTTTTGCTCATTATAGATGTAATCAGCGAAAATCCTGCGAGACGCCAACCAAATGACCGTCCATCTCATAACCTACGGTGAACAGTTGGCCCGCTGACAACTTTCCCAAAGGACAAGTGGCGACGCTTTGCGTCATTTGAAAGCACCGATGAGAGGTCGACTATACGATGGCATTCTTAATGGTCACTTGAGGTGATAAGTCTGTAAGATTGCATATTTTCTACTCTTTACGGTTTGCGACAATCGTTCTCGGGACCTCGATATCAGCTTCATTTGCTCGACAGCAAAGGACTCTATGTAAGCAACCTCGACATGCTGCCCGCTCTGGTGCCCTGGTGGTTGTGGCGTTCTGCGGCTGAATCGAAAGTCACAGGTTCAAATCCCGGCCGTGGCGGTCGCCTTTGGATGGAGGCGAAAACGTTTAAGATCCGAGTACTTACACAGAGGTGTGTGGTAAATAACACCAGGCGTACCATTTCTGGAGCCCTATACACTGCGACGTACCTCCTCATAATAATATCGAGGTTTTTTGACGTACAAACCCAACAGTTATCACAACATCAAGATGTTTCGCACTGGACCGAGTCAACGCGGATATTTTAAAGTCAATTTGATGTAAACAGCGCTGTAGTTTCCGTGGCTGCAGGTACACCAAGAAAAGCAGTAACATGCGCAATACAATTTCGTAATGATGTCGGCGAGAACTGAGTCGCACTATAATATAGAAAACTTGAGCGAGTTGGTAGGCGTTTATCTTGCACTGAAGCAGCCACACGGGACCAGGACGAAGAAATGGCAACAACGCCTGTCCTGTGAACCCATCTTTTCATCCTCGTCCCATGTGCGCTGCTTCCACTGAAGAATAATCGCTCTCCCTGGTTAGAGTTAGGTGTTGCTTGCATAAACTGAACAAGTAACAGTCACGAACGCACTGCTGCGAACTACCCCAACAGTCCAGCATATAAGCGTGAATGCTCAATAGGTGTCGGCATTCTACTTATAATCGAAGACTCACACGGCACGTCGCTTCGTGAAGTGCTGTTTTGACGTCACTCATTCGGCGCGAGAGATTTCGGAAGCTTTTATTCGGAGCCGTATACACGCGTGAATCCCGGCTCAGCAGCAATGACGACCGCAAGGTTCGATTGCGCAAATGATCGTTTATGCATGCAGTGAATTTCAAGCCGTCGCCAGCGTCGCGCAAAGGAAGTCGCCGAGCGCGGGTAAATTTTCACGCATACTCAAACGGGAGTCGCGTCGTCTGAGGCGTCCGTCACGTCGCGACGCCATCAAAACATCGGAGTCAAGGTCGGCTCGTGTGTGAGTTGCTCCCGCCAGGTACAGAAAGAGTGCAACACGTGGAGTCATTTGGGGCTCAATAAAAAAATCTTTCCTGGTTAGCTCGAACGTGTGTGAACGAAATGCGTTTCGTACGCGGCCAGTAAGCCGTATACCATCGGCTAATGCCATCCGTTGCGAGAAAAGTGACGTGGGCGAATGCCATGACTGTGCTCGTTCGGCTGCGGGTGTGTCTAATGACGGAGCCTTCATCGAAGAGGTGCAGGCTCTTAGTATGCAGAGCGGACTCTGTGTACCGTAGAAGCCTCACTGCTTATGCAGAGAAGCGACAGTATACTCGGCAGATCAGTGGTTGCGCTGCTGGGCTGCTGACTCAAAGGCCGTGGTCCAGGCCGTGGCAGTCGCATCTCGGTGGAGACAATATGATAAAAGGCCCATGTGTACAATGCGATATCAGGGCGCGCTGAAGAACACCGGATGCGCGAAATTTCCGGAGCCCTCCATTGTGGCGTCCCTCATAATCATATACCTGGTTTTGAGACGTAGACGTTGAGAATAGTAGTAGTAGTAGTAGTAGTAGTAGTAGTAGTATAGTAGTAGTAGTAGTAGTACAAGTAGTAGTAGTAGTAGTAGTAGTAGTAGTAGTAGTAGCAGCAGTAAAAGTAGTAGAAGCAAGAGTGACCAGTACGAAAGCATTCAGCTCGGACGTAGCGAAGCGTTTGAATAAACTTCATTAAAGCGAAGAAAATGCACCACATCGACTAGCACTCGTATGAAGCGGGCAAATTAAGATTATTGGCGGGGAATTTACGCACTCTGGTTGAAGTGCGATTTACGAACTCTAAACGACCCAAGCGTAGTGCCACTCGCATAGGAGTGTGCTCCGGTTGCATCGGAATGCCTGCATGGGAACGCAGTCCGTCCGCTCCGAGAACATCCGAATAATGCGCTGAAAGTCTGTTGCCATATCTTGTTTACTACAAATGCGCTATGGTTCTTTCGGTTTACCTCCGCGTACCGTAACGAGTCACCCCCGATTCCGAAACGTACTTCTCACCGTAGGTGCACTTAACTTGCCCGCCTGACGCGGGCATTATTGTGCAGCTTACTATATATGTTCTGGGTATACATCGCGTCGTTTTTTAATATGTACGAAAGGTGTAATGAAGAAATGTGCTGAATACAGGCAAACGTTGCAACACTCCTCTGTTGCAATCCATGATGGCTGGGGCATGTAAACAATCATAAGCCTGTTGGTTCAGCATGAACAGGATAAATATTGAAGAAGTACTAAGCGCCGTCATAGCAAGGCGTATGAAAATGTGCCAGATTTGCGATAAATTATTGAGATTTTTGGAAATATATCCCGCTATAGGAATTGTGGAGGGCGCGGGAACTCCCTCAACAACATCGCTGTTGTCGGTGTGGTACACGCGTCGTTTGTATTTGATACTTCTGCAGACGCTGTTTATTTTTTTAAATCATGACTCTAACCATTAGAGGAAAGGGCAGCAGCGCGAGTTGGTGCGTAGAAACCGTGTCACACGTGGGAGGCAAAACATGTGCAGCGTCTGCTGAGGCAATAAGTGCAAGGCTCGTCGTTTGACGTAATTCTGCCATCTTTCTATGGCTTGAGGCGAATGTGTTTATACATGCACATAGCAAGAAACAGAACGCGCTCATTAGCACTCGGCCCTTCTAAGTTGTTTTCCTTTGGAGGACCGGCTGCAGGATTGGCCTGCTTTGACTGATTCAAGCCAAATGATGCGTTTGGCTTGACGCTTCCAGAACACAATGCTGCTTGCGATCGTTGTGGCAGCGATGAAACGATAGAGCACGTTCTCTCTCACTGCCCTGGTTATAGCGTGCAACGACGGCAGCTATATCTGCTGCGTTAGCTCGCCTTGACGACAGACCTCTGTCAGAACAATCACTGCTTTAACGGCGACATGATCTGTCTTCGCACAGAAAATCGGTCAAGGCCTTATTGAACTTTTTGCGTGGTAGTGGACTATAGTATAGGCTATAGCAACCCAGATGAACTTTTCCTTTTCATTTTCGCGCGTCTACTTTGTTCATCGCTTTCTTTCGCACCTTTCTTCTCCATTCTCTCTTCCCTTAGTGCAGGGTATCAAACTGTATGCTCCGATTTCTGGTTAACCTCCCTGCATTTCTCTCATTTTATTCTCTCTCTCTCTCTCTCTCTCTCTCTCTACTAATCATTGACGGAAGGCTTAACGCGTTAGATTATGTCAAGGAGGTTTAAACAAAATTGGATTAAGTACGTTAGTAATAATACCAAGTGCGGCAAAGCATATCAGAAACAGCAATTCTGCATGCGTGTGTGGATGACGGTAACTTTATTAGATCAGCAATTGTCGGCGCAAGTTATAGAGCAGACGCGAACACTGCAGTATGTATGGACGGCCTTCCTTGTAGCTATACTGTACTGCACCGCCTAACTGGGCCATGCGTATAAAGGAGGCGCAGTGTGTGGTGCGGCAACACCGAATACCGACGACGTTATGCTTAGCCGCGGTGAACAATGAAAGCTGTAGTTTTGCTCATCGTTTTGCCAAGGCGGCATGTTCTTGTCAGGGAGCGCAAATATAGGCATTAGGCGCCCTTATTTTATGTTTATTAAGCCTATTTCACTGACGTTTATATTGCAGATTACAAGACTGCGTGTTAGTTCAGCGTCTGTGTCCGGTTGACAATGTCCGAACGGACTTTTTATTTCTTTTTTTTCTTTTTTTTCTCCCTTTTTTCAGTTCCATCTCTGTTCTCCGTTCTGTTCAACCTTATCAAGCCCCTGCTGACAGGAAACACGCTTACGAAAGTCCATGTCCTCGGAAAAGGCAAGTGGCAATTTGGAATATCAAACTATTACCAAGTACATTATTAATGGCTGTGACGACTGTATTCATTAACAAAGAATGACAATAAAGAAAAGAAACAAAGTCTGATTTTTTCTATCAATCCCTCTTTTTTTCTTCTTTCACCCTTCTTTCTCCTTTCTCCCTTCCTCAATGCAGGGCAGCAAAGTGGACGTGCGTCTGGTTAACTTCTGTGCTTTTCATTCCTTTTACATTACTCTCTCTGAATGTCTTCATCTTGAGATGAGAGCAGAGTACGATAACCGAGTCAAGGAGAAACAGGTGGCCTTGAAGTAAATCGAGCACCATCGTGAATGAGTTCCATCTGGAAATATGTGCTCATATATACAATTGGTGGTAACGATTTTGTTTTTGGTATATGTAAGTGCTGTTATCCTGGCCGTCGGTGCCAGACTAACAGGCCTCTGCATTTTCTCTGCGCGAACATACTCTCTGCATTCGCCCGAGCGTCGTTCTCGGGAGCACTAAATGCGTTAGTGCTGCAGGGTACGTTCGTTCTTGAGTGCCTAGGAGCGCGCGTAGACGCGACAACTCTTGTAACGGGGATTCGCCAGAGCTCTTCTTTTGTTACTTCCATCGCATAAAGCGAGCGAGTGTTTCTCGCCACACTCAAACCACGACGCTCCACTGGCACTTGCGGTGTTGCGGCAACTAAGAGTGCGTGTTTGTGGCGGCGGCGCGCAGGCGACAACTGGAAGGAAGCCATCCTGAAGTACGTGGACGCCGACCAGCTACCCAAGCAGTGGGGCGGAAACTGCGTCGATGACATTACCGGCGACCCATTCTGCTCGACGCACGTGAGTATACGTTTGTCGCCTAAAACACAAAGGAGCCTTTCTGCCAGCCAGCCTCGGAGCAGCCTTTGCGCTCGCTGTGCCCCGCTCACCCGAATTCGTCATTTGGCAAACAACCCAGGCTTAGTTCCCAGTACCGCAAACTAAACGTTCTGTTGCGTCGAAGTGTTGTTGTTAGTATTATTTGATGTGTGCGCAAAAACACACCAGGACATGGATAATTGTTAGAGTGCAAGGCTGACGAGTGCCACTTGGAATATACAATGCTTACCTGCTTTCTTCTGGAGGAGAGAAGAGAGAGAGCAGAGGAGGATAGGAGGGGAGAAAGGGGGGAAAAAGATAAGAAAGTAGACTGATTTGGACAACATTAAAAAAAACACGAACGTGACACTCAAAGGTCTAAGTTCCGTTAGTTTTTATACCAACGTGCAATTTGTTCTGCTCAACGAAGAATCGGGATAGACACAGTACAGCAGTTGCAGTAGAACATGAATTTTTCAGGCAATTGTTTGGCACGCGAAATTTTTGTTATAACTGTATCTAAATGTACTTGTTCGTGAATATTATTTCGCGCATAACTGCAATATTTAAGTCATTCGTTACTCTATGTACACTTTGAGTAGTCCTAGGCGTGGTGCACGGGAGCGACGGCCTCATCTCCAGCGGTTCAAAAAATCCGTAGGATTAAAGGTGGCTCCGCTTCGGAAGCATCTACGTCTCAACCTCGATCCCGCCACCGTTAAAAAAAAATAAGTGCTTCAAGTCAGTGCATTCAATCACAAATTTTACAAGAACGTTATGTTACTGTGATGTTGTTTGCTCTATTTACCCGCCATATTGCCAAGGTCGTGCGCGCAGTCATTAGAAGAAAGAGAATCATCGCCACACTGATAGTTACGAAAATGCACTGCCGTTTACGCATTCCAATCACAGGTTTCAAGGCAAAAGGTACACGTGTTTTAAATATGAGCTTACTCGAGCCCGTACTAAAGCCTGGCAAGACATCGCCGTCATTGTATACAACATAACTATCGCTTGTTTCTTCGAACATTAATTACACATCAGTGCTCTTGTCTGAAGAAACATGCCTATAGACATTTCAAAGATGAAGTGTCGCCAAAGGTGAGGCCGTCAATGAAAACTAACTGCTCAACAAACAGTGTGGCATTTGCGAATTGGTCAGCGTGGTTCATTGACTGTGGAATGCCACGCCTAAAACGTTCCAACTCGGCCGGGAAGCCGCTTTTATGGACGAAGCATGACTTGAACATTAGTTTTATTTGCTAATGAACAGTTCGCTCGAAATGAGCTGGTCAGGTAACATGATGATGAGGAAAACGGTCGGGATATAAAGCCACCACAATCGCTAGGGAGAACTAAAAGGTGAGACTTTCGGCATCCTTATTCATTCAATCGACGGACAGAACTATCGACAGGTCTGATGCCATTCTGCTTGGTAACAACATTTCACTACGTGATGTCTTACTTAAAAAGGTACAAAAAAGGGGCTTAACTTCAGCTCTTTTCTGCATTATTGAGATCGAGGAACCCGTACGCGTACCACAACGTCTCTCGCTTGTCGTTCACCTCGACTTGGTCAGCGGCCTCAAATTCTTCATAATTGGTTTTATCTCGCTTCATTTCACAAGAGGAATCAACCCGGAAAGGTTTTTCTTTTTTTTCTTTTTGCAGTGGCGTGCTATATTAGAGCGTGGGGAAATTAATTAGTAGTCAGAGTCTCGCCTATATTTGTTGGGCAAGACATGGTCAGTTGAATCTGTGCCAAGAACGTGCGTAAGTCATATTACTCTATGACGCACGCATCACCTTATAGGGCAATTGCACTTTAACGTTTACTTTTGTCTCAATTTGTTTTGCAAACTTGAAAGAAAACTGCCGAGTGTTACATACCCTCATCGATGACGCAGTGATGCGCATTTGTGACGCATGTCGTTTGACGCAATACAACCACGGGATAAAGTGCGCTAAGCGGCGTCCTCCACGGAAAACGTATTCCGTTTCTTAAAGTGGCCGAGTCACCGTAGAATGTTCAAGGGGATAGTTAAAGGCGGGCTTCGTACATTGATTGATGCCGTATGTAAACGGCAAATGAAAAACCCCGCGTACACTGCTGGTTAGAATAACGACAGTCTGCGGCTTGCGACAGAGATATGTAGCATAGTTCGAGGCAAGTCTTTGTATAGCGCTGAGTATATGTTATTGTGGTTTCCCATTAGTGCTAGGGCTGGCATTTGATGTTATGATTGCGGGTAATCACGGATAGTTTTTTGCTACTCTTTTTCGTGTCTGCAAGGGTCCCTTTAAAAACTATTCCACCTATAATCACTCTATAGTTTACTTCAGCTTCTGTTTGTTTACGATACACTTCAAAGTCCACATCAGTCGTTCAAAATTATGTCACTCGTGGTTTGTAGTTGGTAACAGTGCTGGAATGTCACTTCTTTTCAAGTCGATTGTTTTATGAACAATAATGCGATTTCAACCATTTGCGCATCTCTTTATCATTCACCTTTGTAAATAGGAGAATGATAAAGAGATGCGCAAATGGTTGAAATCGCATTATTGTTCATAAAACAACCGGCTATTTACAAAGGTAAATGCTAACAGAGTAAAGAAAACATTAGAATTCAATCAACCAAAGCAACAAGCCGGATTTCGAACAGGCTACTCAACAATTGACCACATTCATACTATCAATCAGGTAATAGAGAAATGCTCAGAGTATAACCAACCACTGTACATAGCCTTCATAGATTACGAGAAGGCGTTTGATTCAGTATAAATATCAGCCGTCATGCAGACACTGCGGAATCAGGGCGTAGATGAAGTATATATAAACATTCTGGAAGAAATCTACAAGGGATCAACTGCTACCATAGTGCTTCATAAAGAAAGCAACAGAATACCAATCAAGAAGGGTGTAAGGCAGGGGGACACAATCTCCCCAATGCTATTTACCGCGTGCTTACAGGAGGTTTTCAGAGGCCTAGAATGGGAACAGTTAGGGATAAGAGTTAATGGAGAATACCTTAGTAACCTGCGCTTTGCCGATGACATTGCATTGCTGAATAACTCGGGGGACGAATTGCAACTCATGATTACGGAGTTACACAAGGAGAGCAGAAAGGTGGGTCTTAAAATTAATCAGCAGAAAACGAAAGTAATGTACAACAACCTCGGAAAGGAGCAGTGCTTCGAGATAGGTAATAGTGCACTTGAAGTTGTAAAAGACTATGTCTACTTAGGGCAGGTATTAACCGCAGAGCCGAACCACGAGATTGAAGTAACTAGAAGAATAAGAATGGGGTGGAGCACATTCGGCAAGCACTCTCAAATTATGACTGGTAGATTGCCACTATCCCTCAAGAGGAAGGTATATAACAGCTGTATCGTGCCGGTACTTAGCTACGGAGCAGAAACCTGGAGACTTACAAAGAGGGTTCAGCTTAAATTGAGGACGACGCAGCGAGCAATGGAAAGAAAAAAGGTAGGTGTAACCTTAAGAGACAAGAAGAGAGCAGAGTGGATTGGGGGACAAACGGGGGTTAAGGATATCATAGCTGAAATCAAGAAAAGGAAATTGACATGGGCCGGGCATATAGCGCGTAGACAGGATAGCCGCTGGTCATTAAGGGTAACTAACTGGATTCCCAGAGAAGGGAAGCGGGTTAGGGGGAGACAGAAGATTAGGTGGGCAGATGAGATTAAGAAGTTTGCGGGTATAAATTGGCAGCAGCAAGCACAGGACAGGGTTAACTGGCGGAACATGGGAGAGGCCTTTGTCCTGCAGTGGACGTAGTCAGGCTGATCATGATGTTGATGATGATGATGACGATTATCATTCACATGGAGGGATAATGCAAAGCTGAACGAAGTCAAAGCACCAAAAAGCAGACCTACCACACATTTTGTTGGCACCCCTAGTGGTCCTGTGTTCTGAAAACGTCTTTTGCATGATAGCGTTGCCGGCGATCCGACGACCTGCACTCATGGTAGCGTTTACGGAGACAGCAAGCACAAGGGTGGTCGATCTTGCGCAATACACGCTTGTAAATACAGAAGTTCATGTACCCAAATACATTCATCACTAGCAGTACGTTCGGCTATTCGAAACTAAGGACTGTGAACACATCCGCTTGATTCTTTAGGGACGCCGGGTGAGGCACTCCCGTTTAGAGGTGCTTTCATAACTATGACTTGAAAATGTGAATGCGATCTGGTGGGAGGAGTTCATGTGCTTGACTGAAGCTTTAACTGCCTATAAGGCGTCCGCACCCCGAACGCGCATGCTTTACACTGAGGAAGCAAATAACACCTCCACGACGTGTCGCTCGCCAACCATGTTTGGCACTAAAGCGTTCGCGTTTCCACTTACGACATCCAATTGTTGTGACTGGTGGCTTTACACGCTCCATCTGGCTTCTATCTAGGTCACAATCCGCATCGTCTCAAACTTGGTTGGAGGGAGATAAACGAAGAGGATAGACAGGAAGATTAACCAAGCCTTGGCTCGGTGTGCTAGCCTAAACATGGAGTTGGCGAAAAAAAGGAAGATTAGAATGGATAAAGAAGAAAAAAACAAGAGTAAGATAAGGATGAGCAGTTAGGGAAACACACAAGACATGAACTTGCTGTGGCAGTTCACACACACTCGAAAGTCCAGCAGCCTTCAAAAAGCACAACAGAGCTTTCGTGGCTTTGTGCATGTGCGAAACCGTAGGCCAGAGTCCCAGCATCTTCTTTTCTGAAGGTGGTCTTTAATCCAGATGATGGAACTTGGCTTCCGGACTACGTAACTGAGTCTGGTAGGATGGGCAGTGCCCAAGCGTCTTCTCGCAGGCGCGTTTAAGATCCATGCCGCACTGCTGGCCATTCCATTGAGATACGAACGTGCATTCGTGAATGCCACACCAAACCACACGCCACACAGCAAAGTTGCATCGCGTCGTGAGAACCTGGATGGTAAACGAAGTTTCAAAAAAGTCAATCGAATACAAGCGAGCGTCGGAGATGGTGAGAGTAACCAGCCGAATGTACTGCTAGTAAGCGAGCCATACAAGAGAGTGCACAAGAGCTGTTGTCCTTTTCAGTGACCCCCCCACCCCCTTCTTCCTTTCTGAATTTCAAGGATCGGCCTACCTTTGTGAAAGCGGAGACATTATGCGACGTTAGAATGACGTAAGTTTGGTCCCGTCCACGTTGTCATTAACGCCGGATGCCGGATTTTTCGTCTCTTGAGATGCGTAAGACTTTCGCGGAGAAGTACTCGCAGTTGAACTAGTCGATTCTTAATTCGTATTTAGCATAAAAACTATAGCCCCTAATCAAGTCATCGGTGATTTTTCATATCAGGAAACGGGGATAATCAGCGACACATCTATTTGCCTCTTTCCTGTCGGAAGTCATTTTTTATTTAAAAGTGTATGGACGCTGATATGATGCATGAAGGTATGTCATGGGGCACTTTGCGCGAAAAAAGGTTATGTAGCCTGTGTGCCGTGTTGCAATAAATCTGTCAAATAATAGCGCTAACATTGCTCCTCCTTACTCCTTTCTTCGTAAGCCTACTATATTGTCAATAATTGACTTTATTGTCGACTAGAACTTTCGCTTTTGTAATGCATGAGCAACGGGTACCATAACGTCATTCCCGGTCGCCTTTACTATGTTTTTGTCAACGACAGGCCTCCGCTTATTTGGCTTCCTGAAAGGCTGACGTCGTCCGTGTCTCACTGAATGGCCAAGTTCGCTAATTATGGCTCGAGCTTTGATGATTCAAGGCAATCCTTCCCTCTGCGAACTGCTTTATTTTAGGGGCGAAGCTCCTTAAGCCGTGTGGGTCGTGCGTCCCCGACGTATGTAGCAGTAGTAGTAGTAGTAGTAGTAGTAGTAGTAGTAGTAGTAGTAGTAGTAGTAGTAGTAACCTATCGTTTAGTCCTTGGAATGTCCGCTGAATGAGGGTACTTGTATATGATGAATATATGATGAAATGATGCGATGGCGGTACTTGGAGTGTTCACTAGATTGACGGACGGACATACAAGCAGATGGACGTCTAGGCTGTGTGTGCCGCTTATTTAGAGAGTGAAAACAACCCGATATTCCATATGTTTGCCATTGTTTGCGAAGTACTAGTATATTGACAAAAGCGAACATCGACGCGCTACTATTTCAGCGGCCTGAGCATCCAATAAGGCCACATGCGTTTGACTTCGCTTCTAGTCTGCCTGTCTGTCTGTCTGTCTGTCTGTCTGTCTGTCTGTCTGTCTGTCTGTCTGTCTGTCTGTCTGTCTGTCTGTCTGTCTGTCTGTCTGTCTGTCTGTCTGTCTGTCTGTCTGTCCGTCCATCCGTCCGTCCGTTCGTTCGTCCGTCTGTCCGTCTGTCTGACTCTCTGTCCGTCCATCTGACCGTATAACCGTCCGTCCAACCATCTAGTGAACACCACAAGCAACGCCACCTCACATCTTTTCATCATATTTATTTATCATATACAAGCACCGCCATGCAGCGGACATTCCAAGGACTAAATGACAGGTGGCTACCTACTACTACTACATACATCGAGGATGCACGACCCACGGATTAAGAAGAACCGCCCCTAAAACGCAGTCGATAACTTATGCAAATATCAAAAAGCACTTGGCCAACCAGGTAATCTGGTTCTGGCCAACCACTGCTTTCCAGACCAAAAGAAAGGTTCAACACCAAAAATGATTTGGTGTTTAACGAGTCGTTGGACCCAACAAGAACGCTTTATTGACTCTGTCTGATTTTTACATGCAATTGTTTTTTTTTTTCGCTTTCTTCAACAGAAGAGCAAACTATGCGGCATGAACGCAGCATTCAGTCGCAGTAATAGTCCATGAACATGACATTGCACTGAAGGCATTCAGGCGGTGAAAACGGTCAAGCCCTACTGTGCAGCATAGTCGTCAGTGCTTAAACGGGGCAACAGGAGGGCTTCGATTAGGCACGCTTTGAGGCCGCCAGCTGTGTAACACGTACAGCTCACTTATTCAGCCGTACGGCAGCTGAAACCAAACACTTTCATCAACCACTTAAAAGGCTCACGCTTATTCCTGAACTTTTTTTTGCGCAATGGAGGATTTTTGTGTTTCTGTATTGAGTCTGAGACTTCCACATGTTTCATGTTCAATAACAATATCTCACAATTCGCCCCGGTCTCGGTGTTCTAGTAAGCATTCGTGAGTATGTGGCTAACAAGCAGATTTTTTTCGGGATATCTGACAATGCAAAATTTACGGCTAGACTGACATCAGTCTCCAAACACACAAACTTCTTTTTTTTGGTAAAGTGGGCAACATTTACTCACTGGTAAACTAGTAACATGGACACCGCTAGCAAACGTACTCTTAGCAGCCTTAAGTACTCCTTTGTAGAGCTACAAATTGATTAAAACGCCTTGTAATAGCTTTCTTTGGTTACATGTGAGATTTTGCTACAGAAGGGCGCCGATTTACCATGAACGTTACATGGTAGCCTAAGTGAGCAGGAAACAGATGAAGGAAGCTGGGCTGGGGAGCGAGAAGAAGAGAGAAAAGGAGAGAAGGAAGCGCATGTACATGGTAAGAGGAAGGAGTGGTAAAGGAGGACGAGCATCCTCTCCACATGAGAAATACAGCAACGTAAGCAGAAAGCTATAGTTCTAAATTTACCATCGCCTTCGGAGTTCCCAATAATTTGCTTTTTGCCATTGTTGTAAGTTTTCAGGAAATAAAAGTGGAAAAAGGATACCCAATCATTTCGTTACTGCGTCTTTAAACCAGGAGTTCATCAGCACACGTCCTGTCATTGCGAATAGAATATTGTGCTCGCATGGCTTGACTCTGCGTCAGAAGAGGGCGCCACCTACGCTGGCGTTTACCTATGCGTATATATACCAACCCCTATATATGTTCTATATATAGTAGGCTGCGTATGTGGAGAGCGAAAAGATTTGGCTGATGATTTATAACTGCACCGCTCGCTCATTTTACTTTACCTCGGCGTTCCAGTCCCTCTAAATAAGAGTTACAATATATAAGTAAGCACACCAACTGTACTACGGGTTATGACGCGGATCAGATGCGTCATCGCTCGTTACGAAAGATAATCACCCTTAAATAAAAGCTGGATGAATGCGTGGCGATTCTGACATCAAGCATGCGCGCTTCAGAGCATGACAAAAACAGGCACCCAAACTCCACGTTATAGTTGCGAGGAAAAAATGACGCCTATATGGTATTTCACAGCCATTAGCTTTGTAATTGGCAACCGTTGCTCTATGTAGGCAGCTATTGCTACTCCCAACTTTGATATCAAAGTGTTCTAGTCTACAGCAGTGTGGTACCACAGCTGGCGGTCTGGTGAGTAACAGCACGTTCAGCAACAGCAACAACGGTACCTGTCGGTACCTGAAAGACAGGGTAAAATAAGGGTAAATGTTATAGAACAGTTGGGTAACAAACTTAATAATTATATAGGGACCTAGAACCCCTAACCGTATATAATGGACGTAGATATGTGCGCGATTTTTGCATGAAATGAGGCTCACGTGTGTGGGTACAGCAACAAGCCTTGATTTCTTCTACCACTCTATTATCGACCGCCTACAAATAAGTAGAGCAAAGAAGGTGGTATCGGGCTTTATACTGTTTCAAATCCTACTCATTTTACTTAATTCTATTCTTGCTACGAGAAAACCCCGTAGCGGTGAAAAAATTTCAAGCTGCACTTACCGATAAGTGATGAAGTTCTATGCAAATTGATTCGTGAAATAAAACAATATTTTCATCCACAAATGCATTTTTTTTCAGAACACACACAGCAGCTCAGAGAATCACAACGCGGAGTCTAGTATTTTCGACTAAATCGCCTACATTCGCAGAGATTGCGGACACTAAGCAACAGTCTTCTATAGCTAGGAATTCGCTCTGCTCGCTTTATTCAAGAGAAGTAAATATGATAAATGCTCCAGTGTAAATACGACAGCCTCAAAATCGTTTTGTAGCAATATGCTTGTTCATTTAGTAACAGTGAAGCATCAACAGTAACGTCGAACACGGAACGATTCCCCCGAAAAAATGAATCGTCAGTTATACAAAGGCAGCTTCATGAATTACGGTCGTTAGGACTACCGTTCAATCTGTGAGAATCTAGTAGCCTGAAGAGTACTCTGCCGTCCACAACAGTCTTGAGTGTCACACTTGCTTGAGTAGAATGTAGTCAGAAATAATTTATCCAAAAAGAATCACTCGTGGCCGGAGGTCTTCTCAAGTTATTTCCTGCGCACTGAATATCCACGAAGGTACTCCTCAATCTTATTAAAACATACTATCGAAAGTACACAGGCTTTTTCGTGCGTAGTCTATAAAACGTCATTGTATACCCACTACTATGTACTTTTTTAGCTAAAATATGTATTCGTTCATTCCGCAACCCTTAGATGTATTCGTTCATTCCGAAGTCCAGGGCAATACATGCACATAGGTTGGTACTGTTGCCTGTAAGCGTAGGATAGCTGAGAGTGGTCTAGATGGGACACTGTACAGATACTCTGAAATCGACGCATTACACCCGAGGCTGTTTTGACAAGTTCGTTCTCTATCTTGAATATGCATGTGCTTGTCCCCATTTAGGTTCAAACCTGAGCAACGCGAAACAACCGAGTGAGTGAGTGAACATTCGTGATAATAGCTGTATAGGTACGCTAAAACCGCCGGAAGGTACGCTGATATCGCTGGCTTTGCACCTCGACCCTCCCATCCCTTCTCTCGCCCACGAATGTACACTGCGTAAGGTCTTGCGCTACGTACGCTGACAGTGTCAGAAAACGCATTTGAACGCCTAAATGCGGCTGTCATTTGCAAGCGGGACATCAATGCAGAAGATATATATGTATATACAGACATTTTCTCACTATACCTCGTGGATTTAAGCGTCAACTAAACCGAACAGAAGCAGTAGCAATAGTGCATCATGCGGAATATTCACCGTATACCACTAAGATTTGCCTTCAGTGACAACACTGTTCTGTTCTGCTCTAACTGTTTTGCTGTGGAAAGGTTGAGGTTCATATTACATCAGCTTATGTGTACTTATGTGTTGTACTTGCGATAAAGCGTTATACAGTGTCGACTGAGTGTGGCACGCAGGTCAATGTACGTACACGCGCAGTGAATCATTCTACTCTTCGAAATTGCCTTACCTTGAGACGTGAAACGATAACCGCGATATTGGGATTCTTATGAAGAGTACCTGTAAGTTATTTGACTTTTATTAGGCTATGCAACCTAAGAAGTCAGAGGAGGCCCCGCCCAGATGATAGAAGCGCTTTATATGGGCCCCCCTGAATAAAACCAAATAAAGTATAGAGCGGGAGAAGCTCGTTCGATGTAAGTGCGCTGGACTTCTCTCGGAGCCGATTGTATCTGCGACTAAAAGAACTGTCCCGTTTATGCTCATGGTATTATTCACAGAAGGTGGCGTCACCGGACATCAGGCTAATGACGTCAGTATGAACGGGCGCATTCATTGGTTCACGCTTGTGGGCACATGCAATTCACAAAATGCCGCTGGCTGCTAAAGTTGTGCCTGCCTACAGTCAGTTTGAAGATGAAGTCAAGCGCGTAGGGCCTTTTTGGACGCACAGGCTGCAGGAATAATAGCGCATCGATGCTCGCTTTTGTCAATATATACCAATACTTGGAATACATTGGCGAGCATATCAGCGGTATCGGGCTGTTTTTCACTCTCCAATTAAGCGGCACACACAGCCGAGATGTTTTGGCAAATACTATATGGTCATATCAATATAGCCCGCTCATCCAGCCTCGCCTACAAAACTCGGACAATGATCATATACGGGTCTGAAGTATTGCCCAACAAAATACATCGAGTTTTGCGGAAGCCGCTTTGGTTGATTTCGAATCTCATTATCGATTAAAACGCACTCGTAGCTCCACTTACAGCCGGGGATAAGAGTTCCTGAGTATCATTACTGCTAGATGTTGTCGGGCCCAAGATTTGGTCAAAACTTCCTACACTCACCAGGACTGACGATCATTTATGCGTAATCTGTGTAATACCTGCATCACTACGATCATCTTAACACCTTCACCGCGCTGTAAACATCCGCGCTTTTGCGGTGCACCACAGCTTCGCGGAATTCCGGACAAAAGGCGAACACAACAAAACACTGGTCAAAGTCATGGGCAAAGTACGAGCGTAGAACACCTCATCCCCGTTCCCAAAGGCTGAGCGTTCCACTGAGCTCTGTATGACAGCAATCGCCGACGCGACATACCACCATACAACTGTCACCCACGAGAAATGCACCCAACCTCCCACAAAACGCGCACAAACATGCTCCGTACAGTTTTCAGTTCAGTCTTAAGAAGTATATGTCTTGAAGAACTGGTGCACTGCTTGACGGAGAGTTCGATGCGCAGCGTCCATCAGAAAGTGTTCACGCATATATTCGGAGAGCCCGGTTATTTTCTCCGTGCGATGTGCGGCAGCATGCGAAGAATTCAAGCTTGATTATCAGCAACTGCCTTGTACAGACCTTAGCGACAAGCTACGTCGTCGATATGTAGTCTCAGATGAAGCACGCTACTGTTGCTTTCATCTCTTCTTTTTATCCCTCTTTCCTTTTCCTCGGTGGAGGGTAGAAAACCGTCTGGTTGACCTCTTTCTCATCTGTTTCCCTCTTTCTAGCTTAAAGGGACACTAAAATAAACAGTTATTTCGTTTAAAATAAGTTATACTCCCAAAAATCTAGTGTCGCTAATTTTCTCACCCCCTGTTCGCTATCCGATGGATGGATGGATGAAAGAACTTTATTAAGGTCCAATAGGTCGTGCTAATACTTCAGCCTGAAGCGGGCTGCTCCCACAGTTTGACCGAAAGACCTAGCCTTTCAGCCACATCGTGGGCCCGTTGGACTGCGCATAATTGTCTATCTAATGTAGGACTGCGCAAAGCTGCGTCCCACCGTTCTTCAGTATTTCCCTTGTCGCTCCGTTGAGAAAATCAATTTAGAAAGCTTCAGTACTGAAAGTTGGGCGGGCTGGTATTTATTCGCTGACATATCCTTAAAATAGTAGCCATTATTCACTAATAATCTTCTCACTGAAGTCTCCAATGGTGACGTGACGGATATAAAAACGTTTGTTCGCATTTAGGTTACATTGACTGAACGAAATTTTCTGAAACTTGGTACGTTAAGTATCTGACTCTATTAGAAGGCAATGTGCATCAGTGCATCATTTTCCCTGATTAAGAACTATGCGCGCCTCAGCAGACGCCGTCAGAATATTTGACGTCGTGGCTACTTGTAAAGCAACATCAAGGTCACCATTGCCGCCCGCATTTCGTTTTTGTGCGTTTAGGCACTGACCGAGCGTCTTATCGCGGTAGGCGCGTTGATCTCGATATCGTAAAATGGTTATTTACTGATACGCCAATATTTTAGTCTCCCCTTTGAGAAGTATCGGTAAAGCTACGAGCTTTGACGCCGCATTCACGGCAAGATGAAAAGAGTTAAATAAAGGAAATAACAAAATCGTCCTTCGCCGCTTTCTTCTTCAACCAGAGTCATTACTCGTGCACGTTGCAGATCACCGTCGCGCGACCGATCACGGAGGCCGACTATCGGCGCCGCAGCAGCGTGATCCTGAACGGCGACCAGGGCGGCTCGGCGGCGGCCACAGTGTCCGTGGACCGGCGCAGCTGCCACGAGGTGCCGGTGACGGTGACGATGGCCGGCTCTCGCCTGTGCTGGGAGTACGAGACCGAGGACCACGACATCGGCTTCGCCGTGGTGCGCGCCCAGGACGACCCGGCCGCAGAGGACGTGACCGTGCTGTCCTGGCAGCGCGAGGACTCGCACCTCAAGCCGCGCGAGGGCAGCATCCTCTGCGAGGAGCCCGGAACCTGTGCGTATTCAGAATGCAAAGGGGGAAGGAGACGGGGCGAGAGAACGGCTGTAAGAACTGCAAACCAATCCAATTCAGATAAGGCCAAGTTGCGACACATTGTCGAATTTGCCATCTTCCTCATTTCAGTGAGAGCTGGACTATCCTAACCTACCCTAAACTCAACCTAATCAATCCGAACCAAACGCAACCCAGCCTAACCTAACCTAGTTTGAGAAGGAAACAGTGTGGAAACAGAGCACAGGCAGATTAAAGACAGAGCTTGTCCTGTGTTTTCTTCTCTGTTCCTTTTTTGGTCGCTTTGTTCCTTCTCTTCTAAAATCCCCCTGCCTATTGTGTCTCTCTTCTGAAACAGTCCTAATTCGCTCAAAGGATTGTAACGCCACCTGTGAAGCGCTGAACATACTAACGAGTGTAAATGCAAAAATAGATAATAGTGCACAACAGAACTCGCTGTTTGACGATTCTAACGTACCCAATCAAATGAAAACCTGCAAGGAAACGTTATGTTGGCTTTATCTTATATTCAGACCGCAACATGCGCCTCTCCGTTTGGTTTCCTGCTGAAAAGAGCAAGCCTCACATTGCTTGACGTCGTTTTGAGAAGTGTCGCAGTCCGTTATTTCTTTTCTTGTGTGCAATGACAGGTGAAAGGCTTGTGTTTCTTTTTTTTGTGCAAATACAGGCTTGTGACTCGAGCCTCTTGCTCGAGTCACAAGCTCACTTCACGTACAAAACATGTCCGGCAAAGAAGCCGCTACGCTCGCTAATACGGTAATAGACGTTATTGAATAAGTGTGACACGATTTCCTCTTTAGGGTTATCCATGAAGCGTCAAAAGCAACTAGGAACAAAGGAAACGGTTAGCCAAAATAAAATTCTGGCTCCCATAAGGGAACTTTATTTCGCCTATTCATTCGACCTTTCCCTGACCAAACTACACTCCTTCGAATCCTGAACTTCAGTTCAATTCAAAACCGCAAAGTGTTGAATTATCTTTCAGTTACTATAGAAACCGGAAACTTCATAGCCATGCACGCTTTTTTTAATGAAATTGCTTTGTTGAAAGCCCGCAGGCGAATCAGTTCGTGTGTCCTTGATATCATCCATTCTGGTGTTGCCTTTTGCAGATGTGCTGAAGTTTGACAACTCGTTCAGCGCCTACCGCAGCAAGAAGCTCACTTACACCGTTCGAGTGGTACCGCCTACCATCATCGAGGGACAGGACGAGGCGTGACGTCACTCGTCCGCTTTCCCTTCCCCGTCAAGCTAGCTTCATAACAGCGGAGCCTGACCGTTCATCAACGCAGAAGACAACCGAATCCACAATGACTCTAACGTGCACAAGAGCAAGCGCTGCCACCACTTAGACGCGTACAATCAACTAACGACGGTGAACACACCAGCCCCATGACAATAACATGACACTGGGCTACAGTCTTATGCCTTAGTCTCCTTTTGCTGTCCAGCGAGAAAACTGAACGGTTAAATTATTTACTGTTGCTACGTTCACTGGAACACGAGACATGTTAAGTCATAGAAATTACGTAGGTGTCAACAACACAAAACTCCTCTTAAGCTTGTACAACCGCATGTCGCGTGCTTCTCTTCACGCTCAGTCAGCTGCTCGGTGAACTGTCCCCTGCCAGTCACTAAGCAAACTGTAAGCTCAATCAGTCTATTATTGGTTTTTGCACGTCCACCCTGAGCCCAAAGTAACTTAACAACTTTTTTGCCATATCCCAAATGAGAATGGTTGTATATGCTGAATAGAAAGACCAATTAGAGTTTTCCTGAAACCTCTGGCATCGATAACATGACAGAAAGATTTAATATGAGGCCCGGAGCAGGGATGTACATTAGAAATCAGGATGCATTGGTGTTCGACGTCCCCGTCGCATATCTTTGAAACGATAGTTCCATACGCATGTATGAATGTGGACTTGAGCACTAACACCTTGAAAAATTAAATATCTGTGTGCATTAACCGCTTATATCTTTAGTTCGGACCCCAAAGTAGAGTTGTGGCACAATGTCGTCTTGCACCGGGACAGTATTAGCGAACTCCAATGAAAGATTGCTGCGGCAGTGGTGCAGAGTGAGTCACAAGGGTTGCTCGTTTGAAAGCTCGGACGCTTCAGTCAGTTTGTACACCCGTCCAACAATATTTTTTGCCAATTGTGTATAAAGTGTTTGTTATTGCATTCACTGTTATTTGCTTGTTCTGTTTCACGTAACTATCCTGCCCTCGCGGGAGCAAATAAAAGAGCACTTTGTTGGTTTTCTGTTCAACTATGTGTGCCGTTTGTCAAGCAGGAGGCAAGTGAAGTGAAACACCGTGTATGGGACACACGCGCTTACCCACAAAAAGCGAAATTTTAAGGTGAGTAACCGAGTACAGTGATTTTTGTTGTTCCTCGATATTTTGCCTTGCCTCCAACGACAAAGGAAAGTAAATCACCGTACGTTCTTCCTGTATCATGCGACCTTAACAGCCTATATAGAAAAGCGCAGTGTCATGATCTAATGGTACTGTTGATAGGCCGGTTACAAATGTACAACAATTATTATAGGTATTTTATGGATGGACCAGATGCTGGGCGTACATATGTTTGTAACAAAACTCCGATGATGGAGCCGTAGACGCATTGAATGTCTGGCTCGGACATTCTCCCGTCAACAGTTTTCCGACGCCAAAGCTACTCAGACTTCTTTTTCCTATAGTTCAGGGGTCTCAAACACTGTTACCAACCAATTTTTGGAAAATACCCTACGTCAAGGCCGAAATTGCCCTACTTTAGCCTACGCAACTTTTTTTATTACGTACACTCGTATAACGTACCCTCTACGACGTCCAGACGAGCATCCGCGATCGGCCCAGCAAAAACCGTGCAGCGATGACATCAGATGACGTCATCATTGGACGACACAATGCGATGCCATAGTGACGTCAGGTAGACTTCATGATGGCATCAAGAATTATGGCGATGTGTCATGCTACAGTGACATCATGAGACGACGTCATTATATCATGCTCATTTGGAAGCCTTCGTGTGTGCGCCTCCGTAATGATGATTTTTTGAAACATTCACCGTGAATCCGCCGACCATCACTTTTCGTGTATGATGAAACGTATAAAGCTTTCGCCTTATTAACTGAATCCGACCACCATCTGAAATTTTTAAAGCTCCTGCACGCAATGAACAGATAGGAGACGACAGAGAGTGGGAAATAACACCCCTGACAAAGAAAAAAATCAACAAACCTAGCGCAAGGATGTTTGACGTGTTATGTTTCGTCGTCTGTGCTGGTGACATTGTAATCAAGACAACTTCAATTCGAATCTCTCCAGGAATGTAGCCTCCGGGTATACCGTGCGGTTCGAAATCTTGGTCTATGGTTGGCAACCCTGGGAAAGCAAGTGTCGCTGAGTGACCCCGTGATGGTTCGGGGGAAACGTGAATATCTTTAACAGAGTCAATGCGGCGGACAATTTTTCATCAGTGGAGTCATGTCATTTGATGTTCTGGGCAGTTGTAAGTCCCTTCAACGTTGCGCCTAAAATTTTGCCTCCACGGCTCGCCGCCTTGTCCTCAATTTAAGTAGAACCACCGTCCTAGCCTCGAGGTTTTTTCCCTATGTACCGGCAATATGTAGCTGTCACGCACATTTCTCCTGGCACATAAACATCAACTGTCATTCATGATCTCAGAATGCTCAACTGTCGAATATGCTCCACCCCCAATTTTTTCAGGCGAGTCTTACATGCCTCATCAAATGCAAAAGTGGCAGTTCGTGGCAGCAGTGGCGTCAGCAGCAACACCAGCAAAACGATATTCACCACGCGATAACGCTATCCAATGACATCATGGAGTCACTGGTCTATCAAGTTTATGACGTCACCATGACGCCATCGCATGACATGATTGCAATGGTGGACCCATCTTGGAGCCATTGCGAAACCATTTGAGATGCAGAAAGCTCTAAGTGCCTGCTATCCTCAAGGCAGTGCTAAACGACGTTGGGAACAGAAAATATGAGGGCGAGGGGTTGAGGGTAAAATCACTACAGTCGACCGAGAAAAGAAAAGCAGGTGGTTGTTTCTTTTATACAATGACGTGAACTCTTTCAGTTAATTGAGTCTCATTGTTCTGCAATATTCGGTCCTTCCTGAGTATATAAATTCCCTTAAACCTTACAGTGCATCTCTGCATGTCGCAAGCTGCTGTTTTTGGCGACACTGTTTAACATCACATTAGTGTTCCGCGCACGGAGTTCGAGCCCTCCTCCTGCCTATTCTAGCAGTGTGAAAGAAATCCATCTATATCGCCATGGTTACATCGAAGCATTGCACAATCCGGTACGCGTACCTCAATATCTCGGTGCCCTCGCCCTGCGGGCTAGGAAGTTGCGGCGGACGTCGTGGCGGATTCCTCCGAAGAGACGAGCGCCTTGAGCGTGCGCACGAGGTCCTTGCATTTTAGCACCACTTCCTCCTGAACCAGCGTGAAGGACATGGCAATGATGGCGAGGCCGAAGACGAGGTAGAAGCAGCAGATGATGAGCTTCGCCTGTCCGCTGCCCGAGGTTGCGCCCTGTTCGAGCAGGTGCGAACCAGGAACGATGTCGCCGAACCCGATGGTGCTGAGCGTGATGAAACTGAAGTAGGCGCCGTCCAGGAAGCTCCACTCCTCCCACACCGAGAAGAGCGTGGCGCCGAAACAGACGTAGCCGCCCACCAGCAGAAGCACCAGGTACACCGGGATACGCTCCTGCGCCAATGAAGAACGCAAGAGCTATAAACGTATTTCATATATCTTAGTGCCCGATTTCCTTCTAACATGTAGGGTAAAACTTGAGCAGACTTTTTAAGACTCCAGCCTTTCATTTCGTCAGTCTATCTATCTATTCGTCTATCTCTTTGCGCATCCTGGGCTGAGGCAAAGAAAACCAGCACTGAACAGCTCTTCCGATTTCACTTTCATCCTCGCCAGATTATCATGTGCTTTCGTGACTTAGTGTATAGTTGAATACACCTTGTGAAGACGGGAGACAGTCCTCACAGAAGACCGAAGCGTGGCATATTATTGCCTCAGCGACAATAGAAATAGTTCGTTTCCCGCACTTAACAATGTTCTCCGAAGTCTGGTTAAACGGCCCTCCAGGTCATGGCATCTATTCGGAGTGTGCATAAATTGGTGCACGCATATCTGCATCCACATTTGAGGTATAAATGCTGCAGAATTCTACTTTTATGTCTGACTATAGATCAGACCGATTGAATTTTTGTGCAGGTACGCGCCCACCGATACGAATCGAAGTCAATATGCACCAGCTTCGATAAAATTGTAACGTCCGTTGACACCGTTCTTTCACGATGTTTTTTACGTATTTGAACCAATCGCTTGGTGTAAAGGCTCTACCTGTCCAAAAGTAGTTGTACTTATGATATTTTGCTATATTAGAGTCAGTTCGTATTTCTTCGACCTACACAACGTTATAACCTGGCAACACGCGGAACAGACTATACATCAATGACTTTATTGAACTTTCGGTGAATGAATAGTGCAGCACCTTACAGCGTATCCAGTGCCTTCAGCAGACTTATGGTCACCATCAGGAATGTCTGTCTGAACTGAGGGATGGAAGCCAGCCGCACGTCTACATGTGGTCTGCGAAGCCGGGGTTTGTACTATGGTATTAAAAAGAACAGTTTATTTTGTAGTCTCAGTGGCTCAAATTCGATGAAGTAGAAAATCAGACAAGACACCATTTATGAAATGTTGTCTTACTGTATTACTTGTTTGCTTCTGTTGTACTTGTGTTTGTTGTTGAGGACATTGAAGGTGTGAATTGACAAGCATTTGAACATTCGTGAACTTCTGAGATCAACTGTTTGTGTTGCAGTGCCATCTAAAAGTGCACTTTTAGATGGCACAGTGAAACACACGCACGGAGCTTTCATGTCATCACGACATCACCGCTAACACGACGTAGGCAGAGGCCCCTAGTGACGTTCCGAAAGAAAGGCGAGTATCTTCGATATCGCAGAACATTTATTAGGGTACACACTAAACCGAATCTGATACACGAAGAGGGCTAATGTACCTCGTCAATAGCCGTCGAAGAGGGCTATTGTATACACAGTGGTGAGTGTCTGAATGGTGACGTTACACGGCTTTGCGATAAAGTGTTCATTCGTACCTATTTTTCCTCTTGGATGTCAGCGTTGAGCAATGCACCACGCGTATAGGCTTCGTCGATTGGTCGATGGAAATCGCAGACGCGCTTACGACGTTACGCATATATTTCACAAACTGCTTCGAATCTCCCATCTACTCTCTTCTTGACTTTTCCTTTTTAGCTTCCGTTCTTCCATGTCTGTGAAGCTAAGGACTGGGCTACAGAATACACTTTCCCCTTCGCTCTTGACGACCAAACGTGGGCGACCCAGCACACCCGTGAGGCGGCGTCGAGGCAAGCCCTTGACGTCCCCTCATAGGAGGCCTAGGCCCGGCCACCTAAACCTGCTGGTTTCTTATAATAAAGTTTATTCCTCCTTCTTCTTATCTTAATGGTAACCACTTCAACCGCTAAAGTTGGCTCACCTGTGACACGGGCGTCGACTCCTTGGTGGGTCTCTTCGACGGCAGCTCATTCGCAGAAGAGGGAGACGCGGCCAGCTTCTCGGGACTCGGCGGCGGTGACAGCTCGGGAGGCCGTCCGCTCTTTTCGGTCAGCATGCCCGTGACACTGCCGTTGTTGTCTCCTTTGGAGACGTTGTTGGCCACCGTCACCACGGCATCGAGAACCTCTGAAGGTATTTGGGATGGCGTCTTTGCCGTCGACGACGCCTGGATCTGCGAAATGTGTGTGAACAGGGTTCCATTGAAAAAAAGAAAAACTAAAGTATGGACAGTGAAAACTCGTGTTGTTGTCTGTTTGTATGCGTTCTGGCGTACGCACTCCCACGCGACACACGTTCTATTAGCTTTTGATTCGTTTATTCAGTCAACTACAGCGTGAACTGTTATGAGCCCACAGCAACAGTCGATCTCGGAGAAGTAGTTGTTGGCCGCCGTCGGCGTACCAAAAGTTTCAAATGAGATGCTTCTGGGAACTAGGCCTTCATCCCGATGTGTACAAGCAAGGTTACACCTCCAGAGAGCACGCAACAAGGGTTTCTATACCTGTGATACCTCCTTCCAAAGAGTATCTTAAAGAAATTCAGGAGCCCTTCCCTCATTGGGAAAATGGGGACAAGCGAAGCTTTTTTGCTTGGGTGCCCGGCGTACTACTCTATTATTTGTTTGTCTGTTTGTTTGCTTGTTTCTTTGTTTATTTTGTTTATCTATTCGTTTATTTCAAATTGCGCGATCCGCCCATTTTCCATTGTTCCATTTTTCCATTGATTCACGTGCAGCGCGGCACTTCAGTTTCTATACGGGCGAAAACGATGGTCCCGCGTTCACATTCGGGCAACAAGATGCACCAGCGTGAAATGACAAGTCAGTTTCATGAAACCTCAGGTTGCCATATCAGAAACGGCTTATTGCCGACAAGCACACGATCGACAGAGCATCGAATATTGGTAAACGACATGTGTACACCTTCTATGGCCACATTTATGAGCATTCTCCTGTGCCGGGCTTTTCGGGTACGACGCGTCCACCGAAATTTGTGACATTATATCAAGGTTCTCTTCAACATGTTTCTCAGAAAGTAACACTGTGCGCTACTATGTTACAGGGTGGTTAACTGTAATAATAATTGTTAGAGTTGAACGCCCCAGAACTATGACGTCATTAGGAGACACGCCGCAGTGGAGGGCTCCCGAAGTTTGAACCACCCATGGTGTTCTTTAACGTGCATGCACCTACACGGGCTTACAAGTGATGTCACCTATACAACGAAAATGCCACGGCCCGGATTCGAACCCACGACCTACGGGTCAGCAGTGAAGCACCACTACCATTAGACCACAGCGGCGGGCAGTTGACCCTAGCAAACCAACCTAAGTCCCGAAAAAAATTGGTAGGTCCCACATATATTGGAGAATCGACGTTATCCACGCATGCAGAGTGAAGGTGACTGTGTTGTAATTTTTTATTGAGCAAACTGTTACGAAATGGCGCTAAAGATATCTTCAAACGCACGCCCAGACATACGTTAAACAGCTGCCTGTGTTTGATATAACAAGTTATTTACAGTTGCGTCTCTGGTGGCAAGCATTCTTTTGCTTCAGAAAGGGCGCATGGTATTCAAAAATAATTCACCAGAGTTTGCGTTTGATAACTTCAGTGGTTACAGAGAAAGTGTTTTTTTTTGAAGTAGTGTTCGGAGAAAACGCCACTTAAAGCTAGAGTTGCTGCGGTGTACAGTCACGGGATCAGGCGCATTTGGTGGCACATTCAAACGCTTTCAACTGCGCGTAAAAACTCGCCACTTCGTGGAAGCAGCTGTCAGTAATGCTGGAATATTGTGCCATGAAAATTGAAAAAATCACATTTTCTGTCGTCTTTGCCCTTCATGCCTCCTTAATGGTGGATGCCGCCGACATAGCTATAGGTGCCGTGTCGCAACAGCTAAGTGACGGTACTTGAAAACCAACTGCATTCTTCTCGAGGAAGCTGACGCCTACTCAGTGCCGCTACAGAACCTCCGGGCGCGAACTGCTAAGTAAACGCAACTTCCGGTATATCTTGGAAGCCGAAGAATTCATTTCAAGCGACTATAAGCCTTTGACCTATGTTCATCGTTCTATGCGTTTTTACAGTGGCACACACACGGCCCGAGAACTTAGCCCACTGGCATACACCTCCTAGTTCCCGGCCGACATCCGCAACGTAAAAGGCAGCGAAAACGTCGTTGCCGAAGCCCTGTCGCGGAGCACTATAAATGCCATCCACGATCGAGGAGGAGTTAACTTCGACGCGCTGGTGGCAGCCCAAAGAGTAGACGAAGAGCTAAGAAACCTCCTAACAACAAAAACAGTCCTCAAGCTTCAGTGGATGCCGATTCCGGCATGAGGTGACCAGATTTGCTGCGACACCTCCACAGGCAACCCACGAGCATTCGTATCTGCCAATTTACGTCACCGCATTTTTCTTTCTGTTCACAAGTTATCACATCCCGGAATCAAAACCACGCAGAAGTTGCTTACATCAAGGTTCATTTGGCCAGGTATCAACCGAGTTATGCGCCGCTGGGCAAAAGCATGCATGCTGTGCCAGCAGACCAAAGTTCATCGACATACTTTGACCCCATTGGCAAAGTTCGCGCCTCCATACGTGCGTTTCGACCACGCACAGCTCAACATTGTCGGACCTCTGCCGCCTTGCCATGGGCCTGCCTATTTGCTGACGTCCATAAACATATTCACGCGCTCGGCAGAGGCCATCCCTATAGCGTATATAGAGGTATATTAGAGATATAGGGCGCGTTTGCGTTGCATCGTCTACGTATGTGCGCCGCTGGCGTGGTCGTACAAGCACCGGACGCCCGTAGCCGCGGACCGAGAGGTCGTGAGTTCGATTTACGGCGGCTGAAGTTTTTCTTCGTGATTCGTTAGTGTGCGTGACTTATGCTAACATGGTATCCAGGACGAAAATACATCAGTGGAGTCTTGGTGAACCCAGACATAAAACGCACTTGTGTTAAAATGAAGTGTTTCGCTCACCTTCTCGATCTCACCTTTACTGTAACATGTGTTGTGTCAGAAAAGCGAACTGATACTCTGCATACGCCAAAGAACGTCACTGCATTCTTGTGACTAAATGTAGCGTGTACGGTATGAACTCTAAAGATAAATATGTGTGCGTACCTTTGCAGCAGCGGCGTCTGCCCGTCGACAGAGCAAGCAGCAGACGTGCGCGTAGAAAAACTTGAAGCTATGCGCCAGGATGTTGCCGATGTTGGACAGGCAGAGTAGCATCAACGGGATGCCTATGATGGCGTACAGAATGGTCACCACCTTGCCAGGTGGTGTCTTTGGGGCGATGTTTCCATACCCTGCAAACAAGATGACATCTGCAATCACACGGTTGAAATAAATCGGGCCGTCGTGCTCCTAAAGAGACGGGCTACTTGCACAACATACCCGTCATCCTCGAACAGATGCGGTAACTCGTGACGCCAGCACTCTGTCACGTGACGTCATGAGAAAATTAGCTTTTAATTGGTCCGTGTACATTAGATATCATTTGTGCATGGTCTCTTAACCTGGTTTGCAATGCACTAACACGCAACATGACCATTCTGCCTTGTCTAACATTACTACCGTGTATCGTCAAGCAGCCACGGTTTTCTGGTCGTTACGGTGCTCCAATACTGAACCGAAGCTTGGTGGATCAAATTCTAGTGGCGGCATTCGCACTTACTGCGGAGGCGAAAACGGTTTAGTCCCGTATACTTAAATGATCGCATGATTGATAGATTGATCGATTGATTGCTTGATTAACTGGAGGGACAGCTGTGACACTTCTTTCTGATTGTTCTTAGATTTCAGATGTCTTCGACTTCTTAAACCAGCAGTAATGCTGACAAAGTTGTCCTCTTACAATGGTAAGAAAACTGCACGTTCTTTGTCGTTCTGCCGACCTATTGCGTCGCCACTTAACTGCGTGGTGGTTTAGGATCAAGCACAACGTTACAACGTTGCAATAACGATGCATATGTAACGACACTTACTGCCTGAATACGTTCATGCGCAAAATAAGATTTCCTGAAAGCTTATAAAACAAAGCATAGTAAGTTGCGCTGAAGTATGATCGGAAGCTACAAAAACGAGTATTGTAAAAATGCTCGCATTGCATTTTATCTGTTCTTTTCTCGTTATCTAAGCAATCGTGTTAAAGTTTTCTCTAGCGAATTTCGCAAAACACTGTAGGTGCAGCAGCGAGGACGTTGTTGTTTTTCGGGTGTTTTTATTTTTTTTTTCCGAGGTGTGCGCCGCTTATACAGAAACTCACGTCGGCCCAATATAGTATGGTGCGTCGAGGTATGGCACGGACGTGAATTATGAAAGGTCGATGTCGTAAAATAGGAAGAAAAAAAAGCCTTAGTCAAGGAGATGGGCAGTGAACGTTGACAGCTCGAGGTCGGTTATCAGGCGTCACCGCAGCGACCGCGACGGGGTGTGTGCGTCATCCGCCACTCCGAAAACTTCTCTGGCCACCGGCGTATGAGGCACTGAGTGGAGCGGCAGCAAAAATGTTGAAAGGGCCAACAGACACAGAGCCCAAAACGGCAACCCCAGAAATGTTCCCACGCGAGCGTGATGCCACAGAGTACACGCACGGCGAGAAAGCTTTGACGCACAGCGGTGCAGAAAGGGGGGCACCCATCAATTTAGGCGTTAGAGTACCCTCCCATATAGATGCAAGCGGGCAGGCAAGTCCTTCCTTCCGGCGTCTTGCGTGTATGCTTTCCTAGGACAACGCACTGTGCCGTCTTTCTTTTGGGTGTTCCTTTTTTTTTTCTTGCTTAGGCTACACCTCAACCCTTTGGCAAAATGCGCTTTTTGTGGACTGTCGCGGGCAGCAACCAACGGATGACAACTTTCCATTCGGAAACACCCACCCAGCGATGAAGTCATTCAAGCTGACCAACCGTACCGCCCTGCTAGGACTTTTCCCGCGTCTGGCAACCCCGAGTGAAAAGGTGGTCAAACTGGATGCAGGAAGTGGATCGACAGATGAACTAATTATGGCGAATGGATGAATGAGTGGTTGTATAGGACGAAGATTAGATAGATAGATAGATAGATAGATAGATAGATAGATAGATAGATAGATAGATAGATAGATAGATAGATAGATAGATAGATAGATAGATAGATAGATAGATAGATAGATAGATAGATAGATAGATAGATAGATAGATAGATAGATAGATAGATAGATAGATAGATAGATAGATAGATAGATAGATAGATAGATAGATAGATAGATAGATAGATAGATAGATAGATAGATAGATAGATAGATAGATAGATAGATAGATAGATAGATAGATAGATAGATAGATAGATAGATAGATAGATAGATAGATAGATAGATAGATAGCAACAAGTGAAGTAAGTATCTCAATTGTTTCGTTGAGATAGAGAAATTTTCGATTGATGTTTTCGGCTCAGGAAGTGACAGGGTCACATCACGCGTGGGGTGAGTTGGGCAAGACAGAGGGTTACAGAAGAAATACGCTGATGATGTAGCGCGAGAAGGTTTCCGGCTAGCGTGAAAGCTCTTTCAGTAGACCCCACACAATTGGCAGTACCGAGTGAACTCTGCCGGGCACTCTGTAAAGTGCGTCATGGCATAGTGCGAACGTATGTGCAAATCATAGCGACAGTTAAATTAATACAGCTATCTACCGGGTGGGTGCTTGTCGACTGTCGCATATCTCTTTTTCAAGGTCGAAGTTTTTTTTTTTCTTAGGTGCTCGGCGCAACGAGCCCTCGGGTAATCCAAACTGGATCGCATGAGGAGATTGCTCGGCATAACGGTCAGCGCCAATAGGATACGAAAATGTAGCACGCTAGTTCTCTTAAAGGTACGTCATCTACACATCTGCCCCTTCATTGCCGGCAGGGCGGTAGTGCAAAGGGCTAGACAAAACCACTGTAGTAATGAGCACCTAGACCAGCGCACGTGTGAGATTGCGGAAGCGTTCGAAATAATAAAATCGAAAGTCAAGTTCGTGAGCCGGCTTTCTATTGCTCACAAATTCGGAGATTTTATATCTACAGCATACGTGATTAGATCCCTGGTTGGGGGTGGATAAGGTTTAGTCAGTGCGTTTCTTCCTGTTAATCTATGCCACGTTTTTATTGCGATAGCAATTTTATGGACACTGTCAGCTGTACTTTCATGGGAAAGGACAATGTTGGCCAAGATGAACAAGTTCGCCGATTTGAGCAAAAATGCGAAGGGTCCCGTGGCTGTGTCAATGAATACTAATAGGGCAAAGCTTTGCTGTGCCCGATCTTCCCGAAGAGTCATGCGGCGTCTGAAGAAAGTGCGTGCTCCCGACGTGAAATCCGCGCTCCTTGAAGCTACACGAGCCGAAGTGAGACGAGTCGGTCGACATGGAGCACGAGTGGCGACGGCCCCTTGCTTCGATGTGCCGAGCTTTGCGCCACTTGGTGCCAACATTATTTTTATTGCAATCGCAATTATATCGCCACTCTCGGGTTTTAGTAGCGAAGCCCCTTAAGGCTCGGGCGGAGCGTCCCGTCGCAATCGCATTCAGCCACCTCTCGTTAGTTCTTGAACCAGCCGTAGAGGGCGGTACTTGTGCATATAACGAAACGCGTATACGCTGAAATATGCAAATGGTACGATACTAGAGGACGTTACTTGTAGTGTGACAAATAATATCAATCACAGGATATTCATGGAGGGAATGATGATGAATAGAGCGAAGCTTCCGTCAGTCTGTCCGCGCTTCCGTCCGTCCGTTTGTTCTTGACGGAACCCCGATGTGCAAGCGCGCGAGGGAGAAGCGTGCCGTGACGCTGCGCAGCGGCGCTGACTAGATCCCGGCGTACGAGAACGGGAAGCCGAAGCAGCGCGGCAGCGGCGTCCGGACCCAGCTTCCCTCCACCCTCCATCATTCACCCCATGGCTATGCTGTCATTTTTTTAGTTCATTTCATTGGGTAGCCATCCGACATCACAGGGCGAGGCAAATATGGCCAGGTGAGCGCGCGGAAAATGAGTTGATTGTAGGCGTCCACTTTATTTTCATGTATTTTGATGTATTTAGTGTGGGCATTCAATATGCGCTTCTCATATATGCATTATCATAATCATCATCATCCGTCTGGGTCCCTGTCCTCATCTTCACCGGGGGTCACCACAATCATCATCGGGTGGGTGCACGCTCGGTCTCAGACTGCCCGTTCGTTGCTGAGCCCTTGGGCTGAATAAACGCTGCCTCAACCTAGACGTCATAGTATATTAATTTTTCCACGCTCAATACCCTTGAGCTGCGTGCCCCTATCACTGTCGTTCTGGCGGCACTTATCACTAAAGCCCTCGGTTCAACTGTTGACTGCCTCCATACGTGCACATACACAACAGATGAATGGTTGAGGCTGTTAGGCGAAGGCGCTGGAGTATACGGCATGTGTATTTGTAGGGTGCTTATCAAGGACTTGCAAGATGGCAGAAGTGTCTCACACTTCTGTATTCCCCACTATAGGCATTTTGATCGCTTTGGTGAGAGAGAGAGAGAGAGAGAGAGAGAAAGGAAGGCCAGGAGGTCAACCAGATATTGGCATCTGGTTTGCTACCCAGCACTGGGGGTGGGGAAATAGGGACGAGAAAGAGGGAGTAGATAGATAGAGCGAGCAGACAAAAAAAAACACCTGCACTCATGAGAAAACGAAAACAGCCACAGAACGGTTGGCTTTCTGGCTACAACCGTCAGAAAGGCCGGTCGATCTCAAAAAGTGCAGTAGCGCTTTCAGCGCCTTCTTCTGTGAAATGTCATCATGTTGTGGGGGGGTGGGGGGGGGAGGTTAGAAAAAGTGAGTAACGGTTTAGAGTACAGAGTACTCTACTATGGGAGAGCTTAAAGCCGTCCCGCGGAGATTTTCGATAATGCGGCTGCTGCCGCTGGCGTTCAATCCCGCCATGTTGATATTGTAGAATTCTTTTCTCCGACAGAGGTTAATTATCTAACTTGCTAAGTTCTCTGCGAAGGCATAGTCGTTGTCTACTATACTCTAGGCAGCCACAAAGGATATGTTTGATGGTTTATTCTTTGCCACAGTGGCCACATGCTGCGGTGTTTAGTTACGACATTTTAGTTACAGCTTCACATTTGAACCTTATAAAAAGCCACCTTACGCAGAGGTCTCATTTCCTAGAAAAAATTACGTAGAAGTTCATTGCTGCACGGTAAATGCAAGAAGTACGCAAGGCTACAGAAGCTATTTGTCAACGGCATAGTGAGCAAGTCTGTACGGTGGACGCGTTCAAAACTCTGCAAATCGAGTGAAGTAATACTCTTTTGGTCGCACGCTGAAGTGTGAACCTCATCTACGTCAGACCACAAAAGAAAAGCAATACTACAGTAACTCACGTGAACTCGTAAACAGCCATGTTTCAGTTCCCGCTACGAGCTTTTCAAGGAAAGATGGTAATGATAATGCCAGCAGTACAGGAATTCTAAGAACTAAGCTTTCAGAGTGGTATCACTGTTACAGAGAAGACATTTTGCCTCGTAAGTTGGGTAGAAGAAGTTTTGAGTTGGCGACATCCTTTAACGTCGCGTCTTTCGGAAATTTCCTGGAGGCATTGAAACAGTGGCGCAGCACTACACAAACTCTAGAGAGAGAGAGAGAGACGACTCTCAAGAAGCGTTTCATCTTGACTTTATGTCATTTATTATTATTATTTTTTTGCCTGTAGTCGTTATCATCATCTTGTTTCTTTCTTGGCTTCTGAGTGACAATATAACTCTGATGCCGTTGTTTTCCTGAGGGAAGAGAGAGGGGGTCATGAAGTGCACACGCGGAGGTCGCTTTCAACCCTAGCGAAGAAGAAAGAAAATAAGATTTGTTCCATTCTCCCCTGAATATTATGGGCAGAAAAAATGAAAAAGAAAGAAAAGGGGTAGACCAGGCCTCCGACGAAAGAGTCCATGCGACAGATGGGGCGAAGAATAATGTCTATTGTTCGTCCTGCGATCTTCATGAGAACCCATATTTTCGTGTCACCTTTCGTTATTCATTCTTTGCCCTCTGAAGAAAAGAAATGGAGTCTTGCAATCGCGCTGATTTTTTTTTATCTGGTACTCCAGCATTTCAGGGTTATCACTCGTACATCAGATTTACCTCATTTCCCAACTCACGAAAAATAACAGAGAAAGTTAACTACGTAGTTTTTTCCCTTATATCTCTCAAGAGATTGTCATGCTTTTTGCGGCAACAAGGACTGGGGTAACAATGGGGTACACATCTTTCCTTATGGAAAGTGGGAGAAAGGAAGGGGAGGAGGTACGAAGCAAGGAAGCGTAAACTTTTGTCTGTAACCTTCACTTAACTGCGCGTTTTTGTAGGCCCTAAATCTGAGGTCGCGGACTGCAAAGTTTGCTTAAACTCGTTCGTTTCTGCAACCGATTGCAACATAAAAAGCTACCCGAGCGATGAGCTTCATGGCTGTTCGGCAAAGCAGAAGCCTCTGTTTTACAGGGTGGTTTTTGTAAGCAATACATATTTTTTTTTTCCTTAAAAAGCTATAACAGTTAAGCACTTATCATCTTTTCAGCCAATTTCCTGGCCGAGGCGGAAAGGTTTTGCCACTAATTATATCACTCATAAATTATTAAAAGAAAAATATTTCAATTACCTTTTTTATTATCAACTTTATTGAGGTTGTTTATATGGTGAAGTTGTTCTACGCCACAAATTACGGCAAGCCTAGCTCTTAAAAATCGAAAATATCGTGCGTAGTTGCGTTGTTTCAGAGATCCATTGTCGAATTTCCAGATCGCGATGCCGTGAAAACCTAAACTGATCGCACCGGGTGCGCCGGAATAGCGGTCCGTGGGCTGCGTTTCATTGCAGATATCTGCACTACAGATATTTGCCCCTCTTCATGCCACTACTCACTACTCCCACAACTCACCATGACGCCTACTACTGCTCCCGCCGCCCCTCCCACATCAGTCCAACTCAATTTCCACTTCATCTCGCTTTATTATAACTTCATTTCTACTTTATCCCACTTGATTACAACTTCATTCCCACTTCATCTCACTACGTTCCAACTTCATTCCCACCTCATCCCACTTCGCTCTCACTTCATCCCACGTCATTCCCACATCATCCCACTTAATTCGAACTTCATTCCCACTTTATCTCACTTCATTTCAACTTCATTCCTACCTCATCCCATTTTGCTCTCACTTCATCCCACGTCATTCCCACATCATCCCACTTAATTCTAACGTCACTCCCATTTCATCCCACTTCATCCCAACTTCATTCAACCCCACTGCGCGCCATCAGCTTCGCAGTTTCATCGGCGTGCGCCATGTTGAGCTGGCAGGAATTTCTTTCAGGCCGCAAGGTTCACTGAAATCTGCGCTATTCGGTTTTTCCTGTGCAATGACGATCTCATAGAGAAAGAGAGAAAAGTTAATAAATACTTATCATTGCAAAGTCATCAGACAAAAGTAATCAATTGCGTTTGCGGGAGACCCAAAGTAGGGTATTCGTTTAATATATGTGCGCGATTACGACATGCCTAGCCATTGACTATGGTTACACCACTGCACTTAAAGATCAAGACCATTCACAATGCCATTTTTGCTGACCCACTATCTCAGTAACGATTTCATATATCTATAATGTCACAACACTTGCACTCCTTTCCATTCCACTTCCTTTCCTCTTTTTTTGAAAATTTTGTGCAGTGAGTTTTTGCAACTACATATCCGTGCTTTCCGTGTAGTTGCGACAGTTGCCTACTTCTACGCTTCCTCCATGCTTCGCAGTTTAAATACTTTTTTTTCTTTTTCATCGAGGAAACAATAATTCATTCATGCGCGACTTTCCTTCCTTTCACAGTGTGCCGCCACGCACGTCACCGGCCCATTGCAGCACGTCGGAACAGTACAGTACACAGGATGCGCCAATGCTCTGAAACAACGGCGTTTTGAAATCGCGACATCGGAAAAGCACCGGCATTTCGAGTACAAGCAGCGGTCGTCTCGACGATGTATGGCTGTAGAGGAACATGTAAAGAGTGCAGTGATGAAAAAAAAAGGGTGGGGGGTGGGGAGGAGCAAGGGCTAGCAACAACGAGCTCGTTAAAGACCGAGAATAGATGGCGAAAACAAAAGATCGCGCCGCCACCCGTCGTACGTGCACGCACAAGCGCTGACCTTGTCAAGGCCGGAAGGATTGCGTAAAACAACAAGCACGGCCACTAGGCCTAATCATGGATAACGTGTAACGACAAAGGCGCTGTTACACACGCGCTCGGGGCAAGCGATCAGCGTCCCACGCTTGGCGTGCGAACTAAAAGAAGAAAAAAAAAACGCCTGCCGGAGCGGCTGCATCGAATGAACATACTATAATTGAATGCCGACGCTAGCATGCGGCTTCAGCCATTTCCGTCGGTTAAGCGACCCTCAGTTAGACGGGCATCGGAGAAGCAATAAGGCAACCTTCAAGGATGGGAGGCCTTGACGAACGGGATGAAGATGTTTTCCACAGAATAGACGGGGAAAATGCTCGAAGCAGTCGCGCGCCCTTAGTAACTAACATATACCGGGACAGCCGTATTTTCTGTATAATGGAGTAATAGGTACGCTAAACACACTTTCCACTCTTACATTGAACTTCTGGATGGTTACCTCACGACAGTGAGATTCTGGAGTCCTTTAGCAAGCGTAATTCGACACGGCATTAATGATAATGCTGTTTAGGGAAGTTGCCCCTCTCTTAAAATGAGAGTGTGGCTTATACAATTACGCAGTGAAAGCATCATAGTAAACATAGGAGGCGCGGGGTGGGGGCATTCAGGTTAGTGTGTTTAATCAATGGGGAGTCCGTGAGACAGGGGAGCATTGTAACATTTTAGCCGGAAGAAGGTTACGTATCGTGTGTTTAAGGATCGTAAACGCAGCACACATGTACAAACAAAATGTCCAAAAAGTAGCTTGGAATTGAGCTTTGCTGTGGCGATTTCAAGCAATTTTAGTAGTTATTATGATTGATACCGCTTTTCTTTCTGTATTCATTGTGTCTCCGTGTCTTACAGTTATTATATTTCATTGAAAGTGCCAATTTCTGCAGAGCAATCTTTCTCTTCCCTGCACGCCTATAGTGAGAGTGTTGTTTAATAGTTGTCATTCTGCATGTATGAAAATTGTATATTTAAATAATTGATTAATTTGTTCATTAATTAGCCAACTTGTTCATTCATGCCTGGGTTTATTATAATTGTAGCGTGACTCAAAGCTCAACCAGCCAAATTATGTTTCTAGACCTGTATTCATAGAAAGTACTAATGCCATAATACTTAGCGACGAGCAATTTAAACCGCTCCTGATGCTGGACATATCTTTAGTGACGGCGGCTGGCTAAATAATAAAATATTTGTGAATGCGGCTAGTACTTCACAATATTGTGTGGGCACGGCTTTTCATTTCGCGCCCACCACCTACGTGAGGCTCGCATCTGAAATAATGCCGTATTTAACGCACAAAACTTCAACGAAACTGGTGTGTGAACGCGCCAGTCATGTAGGGGAACGCCGCAAGCACTGCAGTAGGATTGAAGTCTGGGCCAGTTGTCCCTTAACGCTAAACGAATGGCCCTTGGGAAAGGATGAAACAGCAACCCAGCCGTTGTGTGTGCCGCTTCTCCCCTCTCTCCTTCATCCTTTTCACTGGTTCATTCACCCAGCGCTTCAACAACAAACACGCTTGGCGCGTTCAGCACTTCATATCAGCCGATTTCAACCGCACATCCTGCTCGGAACGAGGACCTAATTCTGTCTGTTCGACTAAAAATCGTGTTTGCTTCACCTCATTGGTTTCACATTGCGGGGTGTTCCAACCAACTACTTGGGTGAGGACAGGAAGGGCGATGATACACCACTGGACAAAGGCGTGTCGGTGTGATCGTCTCCCCTTCTGTCCTTGTCCAACTACTTAACTGGAACCCCTCACTATGTTCGAATAAACTTATCGCATAACTTCAAACGCTTTTCATAATCTTAACGTACATCATATATTCACCGTCTACCATATGAAGCTTATTGCCTGAATGAGCGTTTGTGAATTGGCTGCGCACCGAAGCAGAGGAGGACAGCGTGCGACCCCAGAAAAGCAAGTGCGGTGCGCAGGTGTGCCTCGTCCCGGCGGGTGCTCCTTGGGGCAGTGCGCTGCAATGCGCCCCCATCAATCACTTCTGGCCATCGGGGTAAACATTGGCGCCCTTCCCAGCGCGGCGGCGAGTTTAAAGGGCAGCGTCACGCGTATATCTCGAGGCATTGCAGGACACAGCGGGGATGTGCTGCTTTTATTCGACCTGGCCCAGCTGTGCCGACGTGCGACAACTCGCAGGCGGCCCATGGCAATGGCTTCCGCATGCGACGACTCATGTTATGGTGACCTCCAGGCTGCATGCGCTAAGGGCATCCCATTTAGTCACAACCGTATCGTTGTTTTGGAAGCCCGATGCCTCCACCGTAAGGGAGAGAACCTACATCCTGTAACATAACGAGTTGAGTGGTCGCTATAGTTAATCTATTGCGCAGTTCTTGCATGACTTCTCTTCGCAATGCTTGGCATCGTCACAAACGATTATGTCACACGCAATTCTTGTGGTTTATAGCCTAAACCCTACCGCTAAAGGCGAAAGGGGTGATTAATTGTTTAACATTTACCTACCCACAGTTAACAGATTCAACTGCGCTGTCCCCGACACCACTCTCCCGAAGTTGGCTCCTGGGTTTCGGGGAAACACGCCCTCCGTTTCGAAATCTGGAATTACGTGCAGTTCACTTATGCTGGTTCACTGTTCAACCGATGGCGTTTAGGACAATGTGCAAACGCTCTTAGTGTATGTCTGTGTCTAGAACTATACTGCAGTTAGTAGTTCAATTTTTCCGCAACGGCGGAGACGTGACGCTGAGCAGCTTACTGTGCAGTTTCCACTGTTTTCTCCTCATTAATAAGTCACCCGTCTATATCACACGCAATCAGAAGCGGTGCGCAGCAGCCGCTTGCGAAAGGCGACGCTTCAATTAGAACGCATAGCTGGTTCGTCCTCGGGTATGCATCTAGTTCGAGATTCGCGAACAGCCTCAATGACTGCATGACAGCGGGCCACTAAGCCCCAACCTTGACTCACGATCACTCTGTATCATCAAAGACCGAAATAGCGTGTGCGTAATCTGCGACTTCGAGAAAGAAGGACACCCGTGACCACTCTATCTTGTGCAGATTTAAATGAGCGATGACGTCAAGTCATCAGTCAGGCTACAGGGGGCTCCGTTTGCGACCGCAGATATCCCGGCACCGAAATTGGTAGGAAATGTGGCGTTCGTCCACGAGATTTGACTTCAAACTCCTGTTTTTTGCTTGTCGGAGTGTTTACAGCGTCTCTCTTTCTTTCTGTCTCTTTCTCTCTCACTTTCAGGTCACGGCCAGCTGAACTCGATAACCACGCTCTACGATGCACACTTATGGGACGCTCTCTCGGTGACGCTAAGAGTATTTGGAAGTTTCCATAGGACAGCGCAGCCGAGAAAGACATCCGTTGGCGCAGTGTTTTTTTTTTCTGAAAATGGTATTGCTTTAGCGCAGCTAAGTTTGAGCGCGAAGAAAAGATGCTACGGTCAAAAACGGAAAAAAAACGGACGACAGAATGTTCTTCCCTTCTTTTTTTTTCATCCCTGACCGTACAGCTTCTTTTCTTCCAGCTCAAACTCGGCTGCGCTAAAGCCATACCCTTTTATCACGCACCAACTAACCCAGTCACCAATACTTGTCGGTAAAATATGTGTACGCGCATTATGTGTTTGTATCTAAATAGCCTTAGTTTAATCGAAGTGCTTCACAAAATCTTTGCATTACTCGTATAACACAAAAGCCCCAGACTTTAGCGATGTTGCACAAAACATATCCTAGGGGGCTCCGAAGACCTGGTTGTTTTCATGTCAACCGTTGAAAGACCAGCGCCCATCCCTGGAATAATAAAGTTATTTGGGAGGCCATATAGAAGTAAAACAAATGCTTTCCTTCTCTGTCTTTCACTCTTTCATTCCACTCCCGTGAGGAGTGTAGCAAATTGGACATAGGTTATTTAATCTCCTTCCTTTCTTGTATTCTTCCCTCTATCTCCATGTTCCCACTAGATTCATACCTCAGTTTTTTTTTCAAGGTGTGTTTGTCCCTAGGCAAATACCATACGCATTCCAAACGCCCTATCTTCGTGACACACGAACTGTGCCGTCAAATCACCATTTGATCGTGCGAGATGCATTACAAAGCACAAAAGTACTCGAGGCGTTTTTTATGGGTTTAATCTATGCTTCATCGCAGTGGGTCCACGGAATTCCGGAATAGTTGCATAAAGCGCGAAACCACGCAGCTAACGTGTTCCTCGTATAACGCACACAACCACGATGAACTACTACGTGGTTTAACCACCCGATTCCTGTAGTCGTCAAGAAAAAGACCACTAGGGTGGGACTCTGTTGCCCAATGCGGGGAACTGACGTCTTCACGGGTCGGTGACTTCATTTTTTTCCCAGAAACGCAGTCACCCGGTCACGAAACAGACGCGTTAGCATCCATCATGGACGACCTTGCTAAACTCGCCTTTCGTAAGGACAGAACGACGTCAAACGCTCCCCCTGCGACGCCACACACGGTGCTGACCAAAGAAATGGCGGGAAACGGGGACGTACTCTCGGAAAAGTTATGTTGGCACGTGTCTGGAAAGTGTCTGGAACAGGCGGCTTTGTGGGCGTAGAAATTGAGATAAGAAGTCATTCTACAAACAAGCCACGCACTAAATACATTGTTAAATCCTTCATTGAAAAAAAAACTTGGAGAATGCTTATAAAGGAAACTAAATGACCTGTGGTTGCATTGAACACACTGGACGCGAGCCCACGTTCAGTGTCTTCTGGAAGAATTAAAGATAAAAGATCGTACTTTGGCGAGTTCTTTTTCGTCGATCAGAAAGACGAAGGCAAAGCGATCAGCAAGCGTCAAGTATGTTTTGATCAAGGGCTTGCTTTACTGACGCTACAGATCTCCTCCACAGGGTCCGGGACATCGTCGATAGGTTGCTACTTCCGGTGCCTTACTGGGTGGACGCACCTGGTTGTGGCCTCCGGTCCCGTCCAGCCTCTGCCACTTTTGGGCTACAGCAAAGTTATCGCGCACTCACTCACTCACTCACTTACTCACTCACTCACTCACTCACTAGCTGTGCTATACGAAGAATTAGAAAATGGTAAATGGGGTGTAATAGGGCTGAGCGAAGTTAGGAGTGCACGTGAGGATTATGCAGGTCTGTAGAACGGACACGTACTATGCTAAAGTATAGATTAGTTGACAGAAAAGAGCTAGGGGTGGAGTTTTCTATACATAATAATACCGCTGGTAACTTAAGGAAATACTATAGTATTAGTGAGAGGGTGGCAATAATCGTAATTAGGTTTAACAAAAGGTACAAGATGAAGATGGTACAGGCCTACGCGCCTACATCTTACCATGACGATCATTTGGTTGAACGCTTCTACGAATACATAGGGTCAGCTATTAATAAAGTAAAGACACAGCATATTATACTGATGGGCGACCTTAATGCCAAAGTAGGCAAGAAACAGGCCAGTGACCATGACAGGCCGTGGTGGAATATGGTATCGGCTCTAGAAACGCCAGAAGGCAGGTATTAGTAGAGTTCGCAGAACGTAACAATTTACAGATCTTGAATACCTTTTACAGCTGACAAACTAACCGTAAGTGGAATCGACGAAGTCTCAATGGTGAAACTAAGAATGAAATAGACTTCATTCTGTGTGCACACCGAGGCATTGTACAAGATGTAGTACTAGTATAGTGGTTGGCAAGACTCTATGTAGTGACCATAGAATGGTAAGAGCTCGAATTCACCTAGACTTAAAAAAGCAATGGCACCGACTGATACGCAAGAAACGCTTAAATAAGCTAGCAGTGAGAGCGAAAGTACGGGAATTCAGAGTTTCGCTTCAGAATAGATTCGTAGTCATAAACGAGGACAGCAACATTAGCGTTGACACAATGAACGATAATCTTACTGGTATCATAAAAGAGTATGCGAGGGAAGTCGTAGATAGAGTCACGATAAAGCACACTGAAAAACTATCTCAGGAGACGAAAAATCAATCTCATTAAGAGACGACCAAACCATGAAATCCTGAATTTCAACAAAGAGAACAGAGCTTTGGTCGATATGAGTGGTTTAACGTCCCAAAACCACCATATGATTTTGAGAGACGCCGTAGTGGAGTGCTCCGTAAATTTCGACCACCGGGGTTTCTTCAGTGTGCACCCAAATCTGAGCACACGGGCCTCAGCATTTCGCCTCCATCGAAAATGCACAGCCACAGCCGGGATTCGATCCCGCGACTTGCGGGTCAGAATCCGAGCACCTTAGCCAAAACAGAGATAGTGGAGCTTTCTAAGTTAATGGGCGTAAGGGAGCCGACATGAGAAGGTACATAACATGAATAGAATTGAGCAGGCTGTAAAAAGCAGCAGAAACCTAAAAGCTGCGAAAGTAAACTTTTGCATAGGCAAAAATAGGATGTATGCATTAAGGGACAAGGAAGACAAGGAAGCTCATAATTACCTAACTGGACACAGGAAGCAAAATAGTAGGTCTGAAAATTAATATACGTAATATTAGAGTAACTTGCAACTGTCTAGGCGGACGACAGCGCTTTGCGATAGGTGGAGGGACGCTGGAAGTTGTAAAGAAGCGTATCTACTTAGGATGCGTAGTAATCGTGGAGCCGGACTATGAGAGTGAGATAACTATAAAAGTAAGAATGGGGTGGAGCACATTCACCAAGCTCAAATCATGACTGGCAGATTGCGACTAACCCTCAAGAAGAAGGTATATAACAGCTGCGTCTTGCCAGTACGTACCTACTGAGCAGAAACATGGAGGCTTAGAAATAGGGTTCAGCTTAAATTGAGGACGACCCAGCGAGTGATATTAAAGAAAATGGTAAGTGTAACCATAAGAGACAAAAAGAGAGCAGAGTGGGTCAGGGAATAAACCGGGGTTATGGATATCACGCTGAAATCGAGTGAAGGAATTAACTTTCACGTGCTACCTAAGGCATCAAGTCGGCCGGAACTAAAGCCTCGCTATGAAAGTACAAAAGTAGGGGACGACTGATTAAACCAGGAAGATCACTTCTCATTTTACGTCATGTGTTAGGGATATTGATGATATTCTGTTTCTATTCTCTATTCAATGTCATCTAGGTCGCAAGAGTACAATAACAAAGTGAATAAGTGCAGTATATTTCAACATTAGAGATTTTAATGTATAACCTTCTCTGAACGCAGCCACATACGTATGCGATATAGCCATAACCACCCCGATTTATTCTTCTCTTTAGAAGCTGTTGCTAGGGGCGTACAATATCGCTTTGCTCTGTCATTTCATGGAAGGCGTCACGAGCCCTCTGGCGCCAGCAGGCTTGTACGTGCGACTTTTGGGGGCAACATCTCCGTCATTTTGAAACACTGTGGTGACCAAGGGTCTCAGACGGCCAGCTCGTATATGCCTCGTCAAACGTTCTAGAGAGTACAGATTGCGGAACTGAAGCGACCGACGTTTTTTTTTTTTTGGGGGGGGGGGAGGCACTTAACGATAAGGCTTTGCTTAAGTGCAGTACAAACAACACGATGCACCACAGAGCGCTCCCCCCTCCTCCTCGGGTCAGTTGCGGTGAGACAAGAGGAGGGCAGAAAGAAAAACAGTGCAATATACTCTCGAGTACGACCCATAAAAGAACGTTGCGTAGCGCGACGCGTCTGCAATCGAATCTCCTCAAGACGCTGTCATGAGTTGCAAGCAGCCGCGTCGTAAAGAAGAAGACGCGGAGGTTATGTGAATAAAAGAAAGCCAGATGCCAATACAATCACGAACGAAGCGAAACACACTCGTCGGATCGTATTATAGGCTAACGGGGATGAGGAGAACGAAAGAGGAGTATGGCCATCGAGTGCAACGTATCATGAAAGCCTGAATGTTTATGCCGAGCGAATGCCAATAAACAACCTCGTCAGGCGCAATGTTGGAAAGTCTGCCAGTTGTGCTTGCTCTGTATGAATATTGTCTTCGGACATCCGCATTATCTGTGGTCCAAGAAAGGGGGCATGCGTATGGAGAATAATAAACTACCGGCAGCGTTTCGTGTATAGGAAGGTAATTAATGGGTCTAAGCGAATTTGTCGGTGGCGCTACAGAATTGGTGGTTGCAAAAATAAGCGCTTTCATGTACTTCCGCACCGCGTTCCACCACAAGCCACGCAATTTATTTGTGGCACAGATACATACACACATGTTTGTGAGACAGAGTACCCGTGCCGTGCAGCGTTTGTATATATATATATATATATATATATCTGTGTGTGTGTGTGTGTGTGTGTGTGTGTGTGTGTGTGTGTGTGTGTGTGTGTGTGTGTGTGTGTGTGTGTGTGTGTGTGTGTGTGTGTGTGTGTGTGTGTCAGACAGCGGACGACACCTCCAGACAAAAAAAAGTTAGAGTGATAAAAATTTTGGCGGTTTCACGTGTATAAACCAGGATGTGATTATAAGGCACGCTGTAGTGAGAGACTGTGGATTGATATGGACCGCATGTCATTCCATTAAAGAGGCACTCACACTGATATTCAAAGCTGGGTTTGCTCCGCCGTACAAGTTTCCGTTACACAGAAACGGCTCTCAGCAAGTGTGAAGTTCAAAAATGCTGATCAGATGCTTTACGTTGCCGTTAAAGTCTCTTTTCTCATGGCGATTCTATTGACATCGACACTACCATGACGTCAGGCTACAGCGGCAATTCCGCTGAAGTCACAAGCCGGTATAGCTATAGTTTGAGTGACATTATCGAGACACCAAAACATTCGAAATCGCCTCTTGTGCGTCGCCAGGAAAATTGAGAATAATGGCCGCTGTTGCGCCACCAACCATGCCACGGAGCTGAGCGGCCAAGGAAACGTCACGATATATTACGCGAGCACTTACCAAGACGCTCATTCCGCGTTGTGACGTCAAGGCACAGTCGGAGCTGAAACTAGCTTTTAAAACACGCTGTAATTACTTTTCAGAGTGCACTCACGCTTACACGTACTCTTTCTATGGGCTCTTGAAAGTGTGGTTTCCTCTCTCTCTCTCTCTCTCTCTCGTTTTCCGTTTAGAGCTAGGCGTTCATTCAACGAAACTAACTTTTGTGTCGGTAAACATCGTGTCTGTAGTAGACCTGCAGATTGCGCACACTCCGATGTTCCTGCGATTCTCCTTCATCGGAATGCGGCGTCCGTGGACGAGAGTCGAGCCCGTGTCCTCTAGCTTAGCCGTGCGAAAGTCAGTGATAACGCCGATGCTGAAACTGGTAGTGTTACTTAGAACACAACTCTGTACTACGTGTCGAGGTGGAGTTTTCACGCAGCCGTCTTACGGGAACGTTTGCTAGGCATGTGCTGTGTATGAAATGAGGCAATTTCGTGCCGAATCTATTATGTACCGAGCGATCACAGCTGGTCGTAATCACTATAGCAAAGAACGTCATAGCAGTATAGATATATGGTAGCGTTTCGATTTTAAGCTTCTGCATGTCCATGTTTGATGGCATGTATCCTATTCTATCACTGGACACATAGTGTCCAGTAGCAAGGTCAAGTTTTCATCGCATTGAAACAACAACGTATGTTTACCATACGTTGTTGGCTTGTACTCTTAAGGTAGTTGACCATGCGTCTTTACAGAAGCGGTAAAAAAACGCAGTTTAAGTAGGTCATCACGCACTTGGGCAACAAACGTTGGTGAATAATCTATTTTGCAGGTACATTACTCAAAAGGCCGCGGCCAAGTATATTGTTAATTAATAGTTGTCTTCGCATTAAGAAGGGGTGCAATGCGTTATCACTGTAATGCCTCTTTTGTAATGGGCAAGAGTTTTAAGACACGGCGATGTTAAAAAAACGTTGTTTTTTCGTGAAGGGCTGCACACGGCATCGGGGCAGCGTATTCCAAGGGTGGACTTCATGTGCGTTCTGGGCATGATTATCGAGGCTAATGGAGAGAACGGCCACATGATCGACCTGACTTCCAAGACGGAAGAGATCATCCGACTAATCTCACGCATTTCCTACAGTCCGGGTGGTCTTCGAGAGCACAATCTCCTCATACTGTTCCATGCATTCTTGGGGAGCCACATAAGCTATGTCGCATCTATGCACAGTTGGCAACTCCATGAGAGAAATAAATTGAACATCCTCATAAGGAAAAGCAACAAGAGAGTTCCTGGCATTCCTATGCGCACAAGCACTGAGAACCTTATAAAACTTGAAGTGTGCAACAAGCTTGAAGAAGTTATCGAGGCTCAACAAAATGGCACAGGTTGCCAGGCTTTCAATCACACCAGCGCAGAGATAGATTCTGGTTGACACTAGAGTCAACCCCCTGACGCTCGAAGTGCAAAATACGCCACTTGACGATTATATACGCTCTCGCATCAAAGTGCATCCCCTTCCACGCAATTTGCATCCACAGTACAACGTCGCAAGGCGTGTTGCTCAAGCCTCCTGTCTTTTAGCTCAAGCTCACACCCACTCGTCTGTTTCATGCTTTGTTGATGCCGCCCAGTATGGCGTTTCCGCTCACTTTGTAGTAGTATATATCCGTAGATTCTAAGGGTCAGATTTTATCCTTAGCGTCGGTTCGAACCACTTCAGTCTTACAAAGCAGAACAGATGACCATTGCATTAGCTCTTCTTGATCCACAAAGGACTGGTATTTATACGGACCCTAAATCTGCTGCTAGGGCCTTCGCTTCTGGTTCCATGTGCAAGGAAGTTTTTAGAACTGTCGCTCATAAAGAACTCACCCACCACACTATTATTTGGTTCCATGCTCACCTTGGCTTGAAGGTCGGGGGCCTTCCCATGTCAACGAGCTAGCCCTCTCCAAGGCGCGAGGCTTCACTTACCGTGCCGGGGCTTGTGCTTCTCACACAGAGGAATCAGCCCCAATCCTTTATTTTAGGGACATTTTGACTACCTTCAACGAGATCATGAAGCACTATCAATTAGGCCGTAGGTCCCTTCCATTGCCACACGAAAAGTTGTCTAGGCCACAGGCAATCTCTCTTCGCATGCTTCAGACGGTAACATACCCTATCCTCGTAACCTATAGCCATTGCTCAGATATTTCGGAACATTGTCCGGACTGCCACAATCGCAGTGATTTTAACCACATGCTCTGTAGGTGACCCTCTTTACTGAGGAAAAAAAATGAAGAATTTTCCGAAAACTCCTTTTATTTCATGCTCACGAGTTCGGTTCTCATACAACAACTCAAGGCTGTCCAGAAGACCCACGATGCGGCGGTGAGGTTGGGCCTCCCCGTCCCAACGTGGGAGCGGCCCGCAATCCTACCCCTATAAAACGGGGGTGGAATCCCTCAGGACCCCATTAAAAGTTTTTCATCCATTCATTCATCCCTCGTGCAGTGCAAGACCGGGAAGCGAGTGTCTTCACCTAGCAGAATAGTGTATACACACCTAAGGAAAAAAATGTTCCCTCGTTTTCTACTTTGCTTTTTTCGATCGCGTAATGGCACTGAACCCATCATTACTTAGCTATTTCAAATATTCTAAATGGCTATCCGTTATGCTCCGTGGTACATTCACTGGTCGCCTCTTCAGGGGCTCAGGAAACATTTCAGAATGTATTGATACACGTGGGAAAGCAGCATAGGAGCCATCTGTACTGATGAAAGCTAATTTGTGGTTTTTGAAATAGGCAAGTTTTGCTTACAAGGGCACCGACACAAAGGTTGTGGCATCACGTTTTATTTATTATTATTTTCATCCAATGTGTATCCGCGTGCCTGTTATTCATAACATGGCACATCATGTGCTGCAGCGCGTCACCGATAAACAATTACAGGCTCCTCATTCCTGATCAGTCTTAATTTCCATTTGAGAGAGCTCCAAAAAACGACAAGCTACCGGATGCAACTATTACCATCTATAGCTTGTGCAACTTTCAACCACGTCAGCCCACAAAACTGTGATGCACTTCCGCACGGTTCGGATCAAGAACTCCTGTCAAGCAGGAAATGGGACAACAGTGTCACCAAACACAAAACTTTCAACGCGTGCGCCACGACCACGAACTCGCGAGCAGCTGCCGAGTAATAATCTTCTGGTGAAAACTCGACAAAAGAAAAAAATGGAGGCTGCTATATCATCTTGACTTTTTACCGCGTGGTCATGTGAGGAAAGTAGGGGTCACCAAGAGTCACCCAGGAGGATCGCAAAGTTCAAAACTAAAAAAAGGAAAATTGGCCCCGTATCTGCATGTTAGTCTGCAAATGACGTCGAAAGACTATAGTCTTGCGTGTGGAGGGAGTGGACAAAACATTTATTTCATGTTTTGCGCAAGAAAATCAGTGAATGGTATTCTGGAGGCGCTGCGTTAGAGTGCCTCGAGCATGCAGCGGAGACGAACGAACGCATCAAGTCACGTCATACGTGAGACATGAATGTCATCTGGCAGACTTCTTGGAAAACGAAGCGCGTGGCTCTGAGACGGGTGTACGCACCCGTCTCAGAGGTGATAAGGTGTAGAACGCAAGGCGACGGGTAGGTGCCACCACCATCTCGTCTTAGCAAAGCGTTGGAAACACTCGCCTTCTCGTGCAAGCGTCGCATGGTCAGCGCAACGAGATCAGCGCTACGGTACCTAAAATTACTTATGTATGCCTTTTCTAGTATAAGACACACATGCAGAATATTTACGTGTTGTTATGGTGTTCCAGACATGCTCAATAATTGTTTTAATTGGCAATTGCACAAGTATGAACGCTAAATCATGAGAATCAATAGGGAGTTTTAGAATACCGTTTGCAAGCGCTGCGGGCATTGCGGGTGCCATATGAGATTTAAAATAGCGTCTCCCTGCTGCAAACCGCAACGCACGATCACAGTGACACCGTAGCCTCGAAACCAGCCTTTGCGGGCCACATGCGGTCCGCGAACGCGAACGCCGACTCGCGTTACGACGCATGCGCAGTGGTAGCGACCGCACCGCAAGGGCTTGCAGAGCGCTATTCTAAAACTCCCTATTGGTGGGCGCTGCGGAAGGGGTCGGCCGTTTTAAATACCGTTGCCGGTAAGAGTGGACAAACAGACAAATGTACAGACAGACAGACAGACAGACAGACCAAACTTTTTTGCGTGAAAGGTCCCCAAGAAATACCATCGTCTTTAATATACCTTTCGAGCTAAACCCACCATTGATATTCGCATATGATATACGCATGTTCGCGAGAATCAATTCAGCAGGCTATTTCGGCCACAAAAAATTGTGTGAGTACCCCTTTAAGATACCGGGTAGACGAAGACATGCACTGTACACTTCTTCACAGGATAGTCGCGTTTTCTTAAGCCAAGCCCATGCATTTCCATCCTGTCTTTCACAACAGCTTGTCTCGTTTATTCACCGGGCTATTTATGTATATTAGCTAAGCTATATATTTTATCTGTAATATATCAGAGATGCATCGCAGCAGACGTGCTTGCGGTATTTGTAGATGTAAATGTTCTAATGTGCCTAGCCTCTTGATGTTTACACTGCAAGTAAAAACACCGCGCTCATGCTCGAAGCCCGATTCGATTACGTACCGGTATAGGCATCACTTAATAGCACCATTATATCCTGTTTGGATTAATTGCTACAACAACTTGTTTTATAAACGCACGTTGCAGACTTCGCATAAACATGGTCTGGACATCTTCTGCCGCGCTCAATTACTGACGCGTGCGGACGACCAGAAGTATGAGCCAGGACGAAGAAGCCAACGCAAATGCCTTGCAAATTGGGTGCGATGATGAGTACAGGATAAACCTTTAGCTTGCGCTATATACGATGAGCAGGAGTAAAACATTGTTCAGCGAGGTAAAGCAAAAATGAAAAAAGAAAAAGAAGACCCGGGAGGGGCGACGTCTGGGTTCCTGGCGGGAGAAACCCGAGCCAAGTAGGTCAGCCGCAGCCATCCGCATATAAACTCTACTCCGATCCTGATTGGCTCGGAAGAGAAACCGCTTTAACATTTAAGAGGAGGGGTGCCGAGGCCCTCAAATAGCAGAGTGTCCCGCGGACGGCCCGCCGCATGCACATCAAGTCCCGCTCTTCTCCGACTATCGGTCGGCGCTAGCACAACAGAAGAGCGTGCGGTGGATGCCGAGAAGGGCACTAGCGGTTTCGCTGAAGTATACACTTGGAGACGTGCCTAGAGGCTTCTCTGCCTCTTTTGTTCTTACGGGAAGCTGTACTGCAGGTGCATCGTGTCTTGATAGGTGTCCGCATTTTCGACGTGCATTCATAGCACGTACTCGGCATGTTCACGCCTAGCTAGGCTGTTTACACACCTCTTTGTCAACAGTAGTTTATTGTTTAGCGCTTCGGGGAAAAGAGCGAGGCTTCAAATAAACTTTTTTTACGAAATCTTTTAATGTCTTGCTCGAACACATGCAAACGCACACATGCAACACACGCACACATGCATACACACGCACACATGCACATGCACACACGCACACAACGCACACATGCAAATACACGCAAACATGCAATTGCACGCATGAGCCTATACATAAGGTTGGGACATTACCTAGAAAGTTCTTGCAGCATGGTTAGGTAGATGAAGGCGCGTGCACGAAGCGCATGCATTTAAAAATATGGATCTTTATGCCTTTATCTTCAAGAAATAATCAGTTCTAAGAGAGCGACGTCCAGTCTGTGTTGTTTAGCTGCGTGGACGTGTTGTTTAGCTGCGTGGAAGCGGCAAAGAATACTCACTGTATAGTGGTGAAGCTGTACACAACAACTGGGGTACAGTGAGTTATACCGAGGTATAGTTAGGCGACCCGCGGTGGCACCTTGAGTAAAAAATCGCAGCATATCCACGGAGTGAATGATGGTGAGCGGAGGGACGCATCCATCCATCCGTCCGTTTACGCATCCGTCCATCCGTACATGCTTCCATCCATCCATCCGTGCGTCCGTGGCTCTGTCCGTTCTTCTGTGAGTCCGTCTATGCGTCCATTCGTCCGTGCTTCTGTCCGGCCGTGAGTTCGTCCGGCCATGAGCCCGTGCTTCCGTTGATCCATCCCTCTGTCGGTTCGTCCATGCTTCGTTTGTCCTTGCTTCCGTCCATCCATCCAAGCGTCCGTCCGTCTTCAGTCTGTTCGTGCTTCCGTCCATCATTGCGCCCGTTCGTTCGTGCTTTCATCCGTGCTTCCGTGCGTCCGTCCGTCCGTGCGTCTGTCTGTCTCTGTCCATCCATCCGTTCGTCTTTCTGTCTGTCTTTCTGTCTGTCTTTCCGTGTGCTTGTCACTCACACTAGCACTACCTGCTGAGTGAGTCATACAACTAGGTGGTTAGAAACCAGTCACAAAGACATGCATGGACAGACCCACAGCTTTAGGAGCTTCACCCCTAATATGCGAACGCCTGTAGGAACCATTCAGCAGTACGTTACTTAATTACGCACGGACGCACTGATACGCTTTGTTCGCAAATGAGGTTTGGCAGCACAGCCCTTCCTCATGTAAACAAGTATATGCACACGCCATGGTAGCTCAGTGGTTAATGGACTATGTGAACTTAGCTATAAGGTTACGATTTAAGTGCAGGTCGCAATTGGACTGTCTCACAATTTTGAAATAATTACTACGGGCTTCCACACTACAAGATCGCTCCGGCCCGCTACCCCTTGCACCATTGCGATGGAGGCAAAATGGAAAAACATTCGCCAATGAGGGTTTCCTGCCCGAAAATGTAACACATTAAGTTAACGGTCGCAGAGAAGGGTCACTACGAGGGGCGCCCAAGCCACGCCATAAGGGGCATCTTAGCGCCTCACATCGTCGTTAGCGTCTCGCGGCGTCCCTGGGCTGGCGGACGCCCGTCATGGCAAGCCAGCCCCCGAAGAAGGCGCTAGCCTTCGACGTAGTCGTCCCCAAGGGGACTAGTCCCGAAGACGTCGTTGACGCGACGTCTTCAATAGTAGGAATCGAAGAAGTGTACTGCGTTCAGCACTTTGGAGGCCGGAACTACCAAGTTACCGTCAACAGTGAGGCCGCACTGGCCCAAATCGTAGACGCGTCGCACCTTATCATCCGAGGAGAGCGCGTCGCCATCGTACCCCTGGGACCCCAAGTGACCCAAGTGACCGTCCTGTTCCTGCCGTGCCGCGTACCCAGCGAAGTCCTCGCACAAGCACTCTCTCCCTACGGGAAGGTGCTGCACATCACCAGAGGACTCATGGAATCGCGCCCAACCGTGACCATTGGGACGCGATACGTCCGCATGGAAATGAAGGCTTCGTCACCGGTGCCCAACTATATCAAGGTCGCGGGTCATCGAGTAACCTGTGACTATAAAGGCATCCAGCGAGTGTGCGATCGATGTGGAGACAGTAGGCACTTCCGCATGAACTGCACAGCTCCGTTTTGTGGAAAGTGCGGCGTTTATGGCCACGACGGGAAAGGCTGCTCACTGCCATGTCGCCGTTGTGGGGACCCGCATGCCACCGTGGCCTGCACCATCAGGCCATCGTATTCCGAGGCGGCATCCAAGGATTTCCCTCCACTTCAACCAGGAACGCCATCTAAGAACAAGTGCGACGATTCGTCAACGCGAGCCGTGGTAACCGACCACGACCAAGGTGTGCCAATCGCGACGCTGCACCAGACGCCCACTGCGTTCCCAACGATTCCGGGCCTGGTAATCCCTCCAGGTACTGAAAACTTAAGTCCCCCGCGTCCCGTGGCCATTTCTGAGGAATCGCAGGCCAAGCCCTCGTCAGACGAAGTGCCTCTTGAGGACGGCGTCTCGGATGGGAATATTGCATCTGAGGCTCCTCGCGTTGCTGCTCTGTCGACAACAAGTTCAGGTGTCATCGAGGAGTCTACATCTCAAGACGACGACGCCTGCATCTACGAGGACTCCAACAGCACCGCGAGTGAGGCACCCCTACAAATTGACGAAGACACCAGCCCCAGTGACATAAGCCAAAACAGTGGAGACGTCTTTGTACCATCCTCGCTCAAAAACCCGGACACCAAACACCACCGGATAACTACCCGTGACTTAGAAGCCCCCACCAGAGACAGAAGTCCCCTGCGGACTTCGACGCGATCCCGGAAGCTCCGAGCCTCCGGTGGATCGCCTGGCCGCAAAATATGACTCAGCCACTTGCGGGGCATTGGCTCCCGCACCTGATAAAGGTACCCCTGCATTTGCGTGATCCTATACTATGTTTTCATTTTCCCCATGGCTCTTACTCTAAAAGTTATTACTTTTAACGTTCAAGGTTTCCGAAATCCACAAAAACAGGCTGAGGTATTGGCTTTTGCACGTTCAGTGCACTGTGATTTGCTGTTCGTGCAAGAAACAAATTTTTTCAAGCTTTCTGATGTACTCGCTTTCAAGCGCGCGTTCAATTTTGATTGTTTCTTTTCGTACGCCAGCACGCATTCGACTGGCGTCGGAGTCGTTATTTTTAACCGAGGTCATTTACGTGACCATCATGTTTCCTTCGATGCCTTCGGACGCGTGCTGGCGTTCGACTGCACCTTTTTTTCGTTAAGAATAAGATTTGTTGCCGTGTATGCCCCAGCGACACGCGAGAACTCAAACGCGTTCTTCCAATCTCTTGATGCGTTTCTTTTACATTCCCGACATGTGGTACTTTTAGGGGATTTCAATTGTGTCTTAGACTCACACGCAGACGTTCGAGGTCCGGGTCGCGGCCGGTCAAACTGGAATGCCAGAGAACTCGAACGTCTAGTGCAGCAATTGGCATTGAGTGACATTCATCAAAGTGTGCATGGCAGTAATTATGCCTATACTTGGCGTCGAGCAGCGTCGAGCAGCCGAATTGATCGCGTGTATGCATCCCCCAGTCTCATTACCTACGTTCACGACACCGGGGTAATGTCATTGCCACCGACACCAGTATACATTAGCGACCATCGGCCGGTTATGTTCTCTCTCCGCCTGCCGGCGGGGACGCCAACGGTTCACAGACCATGGCGTCTCGATTGCCGCGTCCTCCAGGACTCTCAGGCTACGGAGAAATTATCCCGAGCGTTACGCGCATCGCTCATTGGGGCCGATGTAGCTGATTGGGATTGCCTCAAAGAACAGTGGAGGCATCATTGCAGTGCGTCGGGCAGAGGACTTTGCACCCGTATGTCGAAAGATGCGTCATTGTTAATCCAGAAGATACGCATTGCCAATCGAGATCCCAGTCCTTCCACTGTAATGCGGGCATGGCAAGAGGAGCTCGTTGAACGGTACCAGCGTATTATGCGCGCTTCTTCACTCTCGCCTGCAGCTTGGCGCTGTAGACGTGCACCCTGTGCGCCCCTTGAGGTGCTAAGGTATGCACGCAGAGCTCTGCTTTGTCCACCAGGCTCGCCTGCCCACTCGCTGAACTCTATCACCCCAGCTGCTGCGGGTACGCGCGACTTTCAGGAATTCACTCAACACTTTGAGTCAATAGCTAAATCTGGTGCTAATGTCTGTTACCCAGGATCTCTTCCTTCGCATCCTCTGCTGGCAGATTTACCTCATGATTACAACATGTCAAATGACGTCCTCCTATCACCACCATCCGATGACGAAATCAAAAGCGCATTAGACGCAATGAAAAAGGGATCGGCCCCAGGGCCTGACGGACTCCCTGCAGAGTTTTATGTACAGTTCTGGCCTATCATTGGTCCAACTATGTCACGCGTCATTCGCAAGTGTTTCCAAGATATTACACTTCCAACTTCTTTCCACAAAGGCCGTATAACACTAGTTCCCAAGAAAGACCCAATGTCCACACGACCAGAAGATTGGCGCCCTATTACCCTGCTCAATGTAGATTACAAGCTCTTGGCTAACATTTTGGTGCGCCGAATCAGTCCATTTCTTGCAACATTAATCGCTCCCCACCAGGTCTGTTCTGTTTCGGGCCGAGAAATGCCCACCCATACGTGGTTAATGCGTGACATCATTCAATACACCATTAGCCGATGTGCGCAAGGACTGTTGGTTTCATTAGATCAAGAGAACGCTTTTGATTTCATAGAACATGGCTACATACTAAATGTTTTACATGCATACGGATTCCCGGATAAGTTCATTGACCTTATCAACGCGATGTACACTAATTTAGAAAGTACCCTTTACTTAGATTCCCGTGAGAGTCACGCATTTCGAGTCACGCGTGGGGTCCGTCAAGGGTGTCCCCTCTCCCCAGTGTTATTTATCCTTGCATTAGAGCCCTTCTTAAGGGCCGTTGAACATCACCCGCAGATTCGTGGCTTACCTCTACCCGGTAACACTCAAGTAAAGGTCGCTGCATATGCAGATGATATCACTCTATATGTACATAATGAACAGTCGCTGCAGCATGCTCTTGATACATTCCATGATTTCGGTATTATCTCCGGTGCAAAGTTAAACTTTTCTAAAAGCCAGTATTTTTTCATTGGCAACCCCAGCGGTCGTATCAACATCACGTCGCTTTTACAGTGGTGTCCTGAGATTTCAATACTCGGAGTTAATTTCACTGTATTTGGTATACAGGATAGCATCTGGTCATCCGTTGTACAAACTCTTCTAAATGATATCAAAGCAGCCAGGCACTTCGAATTCCCCCTCTTGGAACGCCGATACTTAACTCAAACGGTGTACCTAGGAAAATTTTGGTACCTTTGCCATTCTGTTAAACCACCGCTCCACGTCTGCAGGAAAGTGCAAAGCTGCATCAGTTCATTTTTTTTTTGGTCTGGTGGCACAGAATTGTTATCGCGTCCAGCGTTAGCTCAACCGCGAGATCAAGGCGGTTTTGCATTCCCTGATGTTTCCGTCGCGGCTTCTACATTGTGCCTCCGCACTCTATTGCGAATACTAAGCAATGATGACATGCCCGCTCAGACACTGGCTCGCTACCATCTGGGGCCATCACTACGTGTCTTCTTGCCGGATAGCCAAATAAACAAAGGTCCCCAATTAACTGAATTACATCTTTGTATCGATCCCTTCTGGCATTTCACCGACGTTTGGAAGCTACGTGCCCAGAGATAGAGGTGGCCGATTCTAAAGTGGTGGACACAATGGCCGCCCTTCTACGGCCCTTGGTTCCCCAGCATCGTCAATCTGTACTGAATTGCGCTTGGAAACCAATAACTGCCGCAGTGTTGCCAGGGCATCTCAGAGACTTTGTCTGGAGGTTGGGCTGGGGCTTGCTCTCCATGCGAGATCGGTTGCAGCGATGGCAGGTAGTTCGCACTTCCACTTGCCCCAACTGCGTCATGGTAGAGACCAATCGACATGCGACGTTTGAATGTGTGGTTTCCCGCCTTTTTTGGCGTGCGGTTAATGCTGGTTTTCGGGGACAGGGTGTGCGAACTTTCGTGTCCAACGGCCGATTTCCGCGTAGCCGCTTCTCCGCTCTCCTAATAGTTGCGGGGCTGTTCAGCCTTTGGAGAAACCGATGTGAGGCCGTAGCTGCCAATTGCCGCCGGCGTGCCTTGTGGCCGATACTGGGGAGAATGAGACGAGAGATCCTCGCGTTCCTCTCCGAAGAGCTTTTCTTCCTCGGGGAGCAAGAGTTTCTGCGGCATTGGTCGTGCCCTTTCGTCAAGGTGGAACACGAAAGGATACAACTCATTGTTCGACCGACTTGGTGCTAAACAGCGCCCGTTGAGTTGTTATATATGATTTCATTTGTTACAAATTGTGTTTCATTTGGATCTATTGTATCGTTATACCCTTGTATCGTGATATCACATTGAATTTTTGTGCACATGTATGCCAACATAATCATGTATATTAGAGCAAATGTCTTCATTGTAACGTAGTGATGTTAGTCGTGAAATATAGATGTGCCGAAGTGTATGTGTGTTCCATTTCTTGCTATGTATAACTTCGAGTTGCTGGTCACAACAATACCGAGAAATTATCTCGAGACCTGTACGGTACTTCTTCTTCGCAAATAATTGTTTGTACTTCCACCCTGTAACGGCCCACTTCTGGGCTAACAGTATAAATAAATGAAATGAAATGAAATGAAATGTGCCCTGTTACTGGAATGGTATGAAGCCTTTGTGTTCTGTACATGCTGTAAATAAACTTTTTCTAAACAAAGAAGGGTCATCAAATGTGAGGCCCACGGGAAGGCTTTAATCCCCCCCCCCCATAGTACAGTACATAGAACTCTAAATCGTTACCCACTTTTTTTAAACACACAGTAAAGTACCAATGTTCCGCCCGACCGCACGTAAATTACTAAAAGCGTTCCCGTGGGATCGTGAGATGTGAGGTCCCCGGGATGGATTTGTGCTCTCCCATGGTAGATTACCTGTAGCACTCTAAATCGTTCTCCACTTTTTCTAAACACACAACCGTTTCCTTAATCAGCCACTCAGAGACACGTTTGGCTTCGATCCAAATGATTCTCATCAATGTCAGTGCTGCCAACTTTAGGGAAATTTTCCTAGGCTTCATGATTCACGGGACGGCTTTCAGCTCTCCCATAGTAGAGCATTAAGTACTCTAAATCGTTAACCACTTTTTCTAAACACATAATGGCTGAGTTTCCAAAACAGTTTGTAGCGTCACACGACAGAATAGTGTTGTTTTTTTTACGAAACCAATGGCTCGCATGAATCTGCTGGTTTAGGCAGTGGACTGATCATGTAATGTTCGCCCACGGGACGGCTATATCCTCTCCCATTGTAGAGAACCTAGTACTCTAAAGCGTTACCCACTTTTTCTAAACGCACAGATTTGTCCGATTGACTGCGATGCTTCGTCGCGCCTGGACGGCCTATGCTCTCCCATTGCACTCTAAATCGTTAGATACATTTTCTGAACACAGATTTGTGGACAAATGCTGGTGTGTTAGGTACGGCTAACTGCCCTCTCATAGTTGAGTACGAAGTGCTCGATATCGTTAACATTTTGTCTGAAGAGCTCCGTAAATCCTGAGTGTGTGTAGGACATGCAGTATTCTTGTCAACACGGCCTCATCGAGTGTGACGCCCACGGAGCGGCTTTAAGCTCTCCCATAGTACAGTACCGTGTACGCTAAACCGTTAAACACTTTATCCAAACTACTCTCTGCTCACGCCGTAATTTATGTCAACAGAGCCTCATCAAGTGTGAGGCCCACAGTACGGCTTAATGCTCTCCCATAGTATAGTACTAAGTACTCTACTACAGGATTTGTTGCGAATTCGTTGCGTGCCAGCCTAGTATTCTACCATTGAGCACGTCAGTGTTCTAAATCGTTTCTAAACTGGCCTTAGTCAGGCTTGATGTTCGGAAAGAAATCGCGTTAACATGAGTAATAAAGCGTTTTAGAATGTCAAAGGAACAACCAGGCGTCACACAAAGCAAACTTTTTGCTTAACGAGTATGTCTTCCAATGCGCCAACTATTGAAAACTTGTTGTTGATCACCAATTAACTGTGGCGCATACCTACTTCAGGCCTAGTTCTTCATCGTCGTTAAAAAAATTGCACTAAATTCCTAAGAATTAAGTATGCAGCGAATACCACACTCCTCCAAATAATGACGAAGGATAAGCATAGTGAATGCTGACCTACTGCACAAAACTTATGATCATTTATGGCGTAGCGGGCACCCAGCAAGTGTGGTTGTAGCGGTTACCCAAAGAGTGTTTAGAAAGGGCTCTGAAAGGCCGCTCTTCTAGCTTTCGCTGGGACTTTGCTTCACGTTCTACGTAGGCCTGGCGTTTTTTTTTCTCTAACCAAACTTACAGTAGCTGAGTCGGGTTAACGGGACAACTTAATGCTTTCCAAAAGTAGAGTATACACTGTACACTAAATCGTCGAACATTCATTTCTGAACGGTAACCGAGTAAGTATGTGTCAATACTCGTTCAGCGAACTGGGAGTGCAGGGGAATACACAAAACAAGCTAAGAGGCACACAGCACGAGCGCTCACTAGCAGGTTTATTTTTTATGTTCGAAAAACATTTACACAGAAGGGTGCACATGTCAACAAGAATATGATGACAGTACAAGCAGCATGCGAAGCGTTCAATCGAAGCCCTTGTCTATGAAAAATCTATGTAGTTAAACTCACAGTCAACTAGTGATAACGAAGGATGGCTGATTCACTTATCTTATTCCTGGAAATGTGATACGCTTCAGAAGTTTCACGCGTAATTTGAAGCGGTGCCGAAAAGAACACTTTTTTTCGAACAACGGTTCGCATTTGCAGGTATCGCAATTAGAAGCGGAAACGAAATATGGGGTACACTTGAGAGAGCTCCTCTGGTCTCTGAAGCGTAAGTTCAAACATCGGCCAGTTTGGCCAACGTACATGCGACCATGAGGCAGGGGTATGTTATACACGACTCCGTAATACATTTTACAAACTGCTTTGCATGTTTCTGAAGACATCCTCTGCGTTTAGACACACCCTTCACCCTCCTATGCACCATGACACATATATGTATACGGCCATATTTATTGGGTGCAGAAAAAACAACGCGCACACCAAACCGGCTCCCCAAATTTTTGAGTCCTTGTGCCATTTTATGAATCTAAAGGATCACAACCACGCATTAGTTTTTTTTTTTCATTGCATTGTGCAGACATAGAAGGCCGTTTTTCACTATTTTTTGCCATACGCAGAAGCCTTTCACGTGCCGATGCATAGCGCCAGATTCCATTCAAGGTATTCTTGTATGAAACTCTATGGTATAAACCTAGTAATGTTGGCCGTGACAGACCTCCAAATAAATACGGTGCAACTCAGAAGATGGAAGCAAGCTTTGTGTCACAAAAAAGTCACAACTTTGCCGCAAAGGCGAAGCGATGAACGCGATATATGAACAAATTGGGTGGTTACCCGCTCCCGGCTGCGGCGGCTGCATTTCCGATGGAGGCCCGTGTGCTCAGATTTGGGTGCACGTTAAATAACTCCAGGTGGTCGAAATTTCCGGAGCCCTCCACTACGCTGTCTCTCATAATCATATGGTGGTTCTGGGATGTTAAACCCCACATATAAATCTATCAAGGTCACGCGCAGAGTGGCAAGCAGATAGAAACGTACCCCGCGTTTCTCACGCACAATTGACGCACGAAACGTACTCACAGGTACAGAGGAACGTGAATAAACGTCTCAGTTGTTACTTCGCTGTGTCTGAAAAGCGCGCCCTTTTTCGCAAACGGAGACTGTACAACGAGTGCGGTGACCTTTGCGCGCCCGGTAACTACAACAGAATCGTTCTGGTGAAAGCCCAAGGCCAGTCAAGGCGTACGATTGTCCTCACTGCGAAATAAGCAAGCGCCCGCGCGCATGACCCGGCCCCTTCTCCGTGGGCAAATTACGCTTGGGAGATGAGAGCGCGCGCCGCCGCATCGTGGCGACGCCTGCTCATTGCGCCATCTTACTGATAATGTAGAAAGCACAATAGTTGCCTCGGGCCCCCGAGATGCCCATCACCGGCGGTAAGTGGTAGATATAAATAGCTTACCGTTTGAGTGTTGAAGGAGGTGCGTCGTCGTGGCTAACACCTCGCACTAACAATTCAGAGGTTCAACGTTAAATTCCGCGCGCCAGAGTCTTTTTCTAGATTATTTTTCTTTCATGCGTTTTCATATATATAGATACATATATATAGACGGTGAATGATGGCGACGCTGGCGGCACAATCAAGCCGAGAGTGTCCATGCAATTGCTATCGCAATAAAATAAAAAGCTCACTGCAAAACACAAGGTCTATGGCATTCAATTTGAGAATGACAACATCGTAACGCACTACCGTCATGTTTTGCTGGGCAAGAAGTTCAAATCTCACGCGGAAAGTGAGAGCTCGTGCCCGGTGCCGTTCTGCACTTGTTCCCATCAATTCCACCCCATATATTGCAACCAAAATGTTCACAATCAAGGCTAAAAACTCATGCATACGCATGCATACGGAAAGGCAGCAAGCAAGGTGAAACTCTTCTATGCCGCCTGTAGCTAGGAGTGGCCTTCACGAACGCATACTCTTATGTCATTGGAATGGCCAGCTCTTCTACATGCACTTGCGAAGTGCATGTAGAAGCTGCGAAGAAGCCATCGCGCACCTTCTGTGTGAGTGCACCTATTTCAACGCGCAAAGACAAGAACGCACTGCAGCTCTGGATAGACTGGACGATCGGCCTTTGTCGGAACAAAGGATCCTGGGTCATTGGCCGAGCCCATCCTCAGCCCAAAAGGCTTTGAAAGCTTTGCTGCGCTTTTTGCGAACAACTACAGCTGGCCTCAGAGACAGACTTTAGTGTCTTATACACTTTGATGTTGCCTTTCCTCTGTCGCATTTTTTTGTGATTTCTCTCTCTTCGCAACATTCATTTTTAACATCTTTTATTCCCCTCACCCCTTTCTCCTGCACAGGGTAGCCAGCCGGTCTAAGAACTGGCTAACCTCCCTGTCTTTCCGCTTAAACTTTCTTCCTCTTCACAATCAAGGCTCCGTTTCCCCCCCCCCCCCCAAAAAAAAAGAAAATGCATGGCACCCCTTGAATGTCCAGTGGCCAGTTTGGAGGAGCCAGCAGAAATAGACAGTAAGATGAAAGGTCTGTCTGTTCATCCACACCTCCACACCTGCTGAATGATAGGTGGTTATGCACCAAGAGTGACGTGCATGTACAGACCCAAGACCCAAGACTTCACCCCTAAAATTCACAGCGTGCGCGTTAACTAAAAGCGGACTGCGGGTCTCTGTGTCCGATTGGAATCATCTGTCTATCATTGCCTCTTAGCAGTGACTGGCATATTCCAGTAGGAAACACCGGTCCATCACTGCGTGCTTACCGCCTCCCCAGATTTCTTTCGTGCGCAACGCCGCGATGAGCACCAGCGCCAACGCCGCCACCAGCGTAAGTGTTACCACCCGCTGCTTCGCATCTTAACATTGTTCTTTTTGGCGAGAAATTGCGTAATTTCTCTTTTAAACACCAAAACAAATACCTTTATTGTTTGGTCGTCAGTTCTTGGCGTAGTATTCAATGCCTACCAACTATGGGGCTTCTCCCGAGACACTGCCGAATTTTGAGCGATCCTCCCGAATTTACGGCCACAGCGTTGGGAACCCTTAAGTCACTTTTGCCGCTGTACAACACTGTTATGCAGAAAAGCGAATTAAGATTGGCAAAGAGGCTATTAGTTAGTTGGCAGTGGGCACGGCAGATTTCGTCTTTTAATTACGTACTTGTGCTCGCGCCGTCTAATTACGAGTACCACTATTATTGCTGACATTTACAGTATTTACCGGCTATCATTATTTTGTAATGTCACCACGGCCTTCACAAACAGTCTAATGGCGTCTTCGAATGGGCGTTTTGATGGAATTCGAGCACTCGGACTGCCTTCAGTTGGTTCTTTCAGAGCGTCAGCCTCTGACTCGGAGCACTCCCGACTGCTCTGACTTCGAAGTGAGAGCGTGGCGCGATCTGACCGGGAGGATGGATCACGTGACACAAGCCAACCAATCACGACGCTGCCGGCAGGTGAACGAGTTGAGGAGCACAAGCGTGCATTTCGGAAGGGGGTATCGCCGGGCGCGTAATACGTCGTGCACGTGCGTTGTTAATGGCGTTTTCACGCATGGGTGGGGCGAATTCACATCTACGAAGCCATAAAAACACTGTTTCGATAACGAGGCGGCTGGCGAAGGCGGACGAAACGTCAATGCTGTCGTTACAGCAGCTCACAGACAGCCGCGTGATTTGCCTTAAAGATAGCAGCCCGGACGAAGACAATCGCCAGGTTTATGCGCTGTGCTCAGGAGGTTTTCACTTCATCCAGACATGACAGAGAGAAAGAATATAACAAAGGTCAGACTAGTCAGATATCCACTGAACTGATCGGCACCATTTGTTGACGCGGCGCAGCAATGTTTACCCGGAAGCTTCCCGCGCTGGCTGCACGGTGGCGCTACTGGCGCACTGCTCTTAAAGCCCCTCAATTGGAAGATCAAGTGGACTTAGCTGTTGTGAGATCACTGATGTATTCGGTCGGTACCCTGCCTCTCGCGCTCCGATTGCGAGCTGCCTCTGCATCTGGCGACTCTGAACCAGAGGACCAGAGCGGCCAATCGAATACGCCATGAGCACACTGCACTCCAGCATATCGCCGTCATGTAAATGCGGCCGCCGCAGCCGGCTTCACTACTGTACCACTTCGTTTGACTTCAAATAAAGTGATTTTGATTCTGATTAAGTATCCGTTTGTTCCTGTATTACGAATAGCCCATTGTCAAAACATTAAATATGATCGTGCTTCAAATGAACCGTCCTTGACGGCATAGCAACATACAATTCATCCTAACTGTACAGCCTGACCAACAGCTTATGTATGAAGAGCCCCGGGGTAATCCGCAATGACAGCCAGAATTTTCATGTCTGCTTCTTTATAAAAAAATAAGATCATTCCTTCGTTTCCCGCCCATGGACGTTTCCCTAATGAATTCAATTTCATGATCTCCTATTCAGTCAGTGTAACGCCATAATATAGCTACCCCTGCTGGTGTGTATACTTACGCGACAACTATCGCAAGTTTAAAAAAAGTTTCATGGATAGCAAATGATACTGGAGCACTAAGAGAAGTGACGCTAACTTTAATGAGAAGCGGAGCACGTTAGCCTGGCTCGCAGTCAAACTAAACCACACCAAAACACATTAGTTTAACCGCCTTATGAAGAAATATCCGGGTTAACTTACCCAGTGGCTGCCGTTAACGTTCCAGGAAATCCTAAGTGATGTCATTTCGGGCCTCAGCAGTTCCCACATATTTCCGCTGTGAACATGGAGGCTAAGAGTTCGCTCAATGCACTCGACCGAAGTAACACGCCTAGTTTGATTCCTTCAAAAAGAAATGACCGGCAGGGTTCCGACAGCCGATTCGGACTGCCGACCAAGAATGATTTGTATTCTGACTTCTCTGACTTTGAGCGCGCCAAGAGTCAACTGTGTGGGCAGCCCTCGAACGTCACTACGCGAGATCGCGGTCGTTCGTCTGCGCAGTCAGACGCGAAGTCCATCCGCAGGACTAAACAAACCTCTAAAGATTTTCGTTTCATTTCAAGCGAAGCGATCTCCTCAAAAATTCCTAATGCCCTAACTGCAATACAGCGAATGAAAAGCAACACCAGCTCACTGTACTGGTTGAACGGACAACTGTGGAGCGTGAAGTGATGGCTATAGATGTATTATGCACGACTCGTATACACACTGAACCCTATCTTAAGGTCGGCACGAAGCAGGGTTTGAACTTATGTGCTCCGATGTACTGCAAACGGCATCTGAAGATTCGTGTAAGGATAAATGTATACGTAAGGAAAATTACCACACAATAGGGCGTTTTCCAATAGGGGCTCCAAAAGTTTGGGGCCCCAAAGCCCTTTTCGTATGCACGCTTTGGATCAAGCATGGGAGCGATGAGTTTTCGATAAGGTTCCGCGGCACTTTGGGCACTCTAGTCTTCGCCGAGAGCCGTAGCTTCAGTGGGTTCCATCAAGTTTGTCTAACCAAAGCCTTTGGGGCAAGCTTTGGGGGCTCCCGCTAAATTCGAGAAATAGGGTCCCCGCTATTTGGGGGCTCCCGCTAAATGCGAAAAATAGGGATTTTGCGCATGCGCAGTTGCCTTGACGTCATTTCTTTGGGGCCCCTATTCGAAAACTCTCTATTAACGTGAGTTCGCAGTGAGCATACTGAAATCGTGGAAGCGAGAACAATTTCTAGAAATTGAAGCGAAATTCAGAGTTCTCTCCCCTCCCACCCCCCTTGGAACAGAGGAACGCCGAAGGAGAGCCCCCAACATATCCAAAGAGTTCTCTAAACCATCCCCTTTTAGAGGGTGTGCATGGACTGAAGACGATTGGAATTTTTTCGGTAAGACCAGATGGGCAATATAGCGTATATATGTTTGATGCGTGCGATTGTACATGCTTGTTTGGTCACATATGTGGTAGTTGCATAAGCTAAGAAAAGTGATATTGTTCATTTTTGTTTCCACGATATCTCGTTATTTGAGCCATGAAACAAGGCACGGCGGGATGACAATTTTAATTACATCACTGCTTAGAACGTTTCTATTAGTTATTATGGGATATTCCCCAAATCTTGATATCGGTGATGCACAAAACAAGACCGCTGCTGCCCATCTTTCTTTTTTTTTGAGTAAGCTGTTTGGTCTCGCTAGACAACGCTAACGAAACCCCAAACAGCAAGAGGCAAATCCGCGTAGGAAATATTGAAAAGGGTCGCTTGCTGAGAGTTCTTCTCTAGCGCGGCGATAGCCTTGTCTTGACACAGGGTGCTCTGGTATAAATGACTGCAGAACTTTTGCGAAACGTGGTTACAGTGAGGGAAGATCAAGACTGCGGGTGAACCCTGGTCGGGCTTATTATAACTGCTCGAGCTCGGGCTTATTATAACGACAACATGTAGCAGCATTGATGCCATTTCCCTCAGTGCGAGCCGGAGAGCGCACATATACGGAAGCGAGAACAGTGCGGCCCTCATTTCGTCGCGCGTTGTACAGAGGGTTGTAGATGCAGCCGCAGCTCGCCTGGAGAAATAGCTCGTTCGTCCGGGCGTGCAGCAATGTGTTCAACGAGGCATGAGCGTCTGTGCGGCAGTCATGTAGAGGCGCAAGATGGGACGCGCACTGTGTGGACCCACCAAAAGCTCCAGAGGAAATCTCCCCGCTTTTGCTGCCGTTTTGTCAGGCTTGTGAGAAAGAGACAAATACAGGCACTCGTGTTTATGACCCCATGGCATCACAACAATGCAGCATTTTCAAAGTTAATTTCGCGACGACTACTTCTAATTTATTTTTTACATATTTACCTTTACCAAATATTCTTAAGGTATAATGTCTTGCGCGGTTCTACGCATGTACTCACAGTGAGATCATGACGCTCTGGTTGTTGTTGTTTTTACTTTATTGTAGCAGGAAAAACAATTGGCAGTTTACATTATCAGCTGCGAAATGGGATATACGCCTCATGAAGTGGCGCCAACATATTTATTTTTTATAGTAATCATATAGAACATCTCGGCAGTATTTTTCCGTTGCCGTCGCCGTTATAGTCATGTGCCGCAAAAAGTTGATATTGTAACGGGTGCAAGAGAAGCAAAGTCAAAAACTAGTTTATTATGGGCGAACTTGTGCCCTGAAAATTATGTGCGAAAAGATCGAAGAGTCCGCTAGAGCGTTCCAAAACAAAAACGGTTGATCTGCCCGCGCACCTTCTTCTTCTTCACAGCTCCAACCCACACTGGCTCGTGCCTGTGAACAAGAGGCATAAGTCGAACGGCCCCAAGCAAGAGTGCGCACAAGACTGTGGACGCTGATTCTTCATAATGTAGGTTATTGTAAACAGTCTGTGTGGCAATAGTCCCCCTTCGAAATACGCATCGTCCCGATGCGCGATGGAGGGAGGCAAACAGAAAAAGGGAGCGCTTTCATTCCCTCTCGTAAGAGGGCTTCATACGAATGACGTGTACGACTTCTGTGCTGTTTTGCCGCTTTGAACAGATGTGTCCATCGGCGATGACTTCGTAGTTTAGGTCACTAATTCATCGGAGAACCTTATAGGGGCCAAAGTATCGACAAAGAAGCTTCTCTGATAGGCCGCGGCGTCGGATTGGTGTCCATATCCACACTCGCTCGCCTGGGTTGTGCCGAACTTTTCTGCGGCGCAGGTTGTAGTGGCTTGCGTCCTTGTGTTGCTGTTGATGTATTCGATGTCGTGCCAACTGGCGTGCTTCTTCAGCCCTTTGCAGAAAGTCATCAAGTTCTGATGTCTCGTAATTGTCGTTGTCTACTGGCAACATGGCATCGAGTGTCGTAGTGACAGTGCGACCGTAGACCAGCTGAAATGGTGTGACGCGGATGGTCTCCTGCACTGCCGTATTGTAGGCGAAAGTTGCGTATGGCAAGATTTCGTCCCACAATTTATACTCAATGTCAACGTACATCGACAGCATGTAGGTGATGGTGCGGTTCAGGCGTTCTGTCAACCCGTTGGTTTGGGGATGGTATGCAGTGGTCTTCCTATGGCTGGTGTTAGCCATTGTCATTAAGGACTGCATCAAATCAGCCGTGAACGCTGCTCCTCGATCGGTAATCACGACGAGTGGGGCTCCATGGCGAAGAACAATATTCTGAACGAAAAACTTCGCGACTTCCGTTGCCGTTCCTCGCTCAATGCAGCCGGTTTCAGCGTATCGTGTCAAATAGTCAGTCGCAACTATTATCCACCTTTTTCTTGATGCCGACATTGGAAACGGTCCGATGAGGTCCATTCTAACCTGTTGAAATGGAGTCGCCGGTGGCTCTATAGGCTTGAGAAGGCCGGCCGTCTTGAGGGGTGGTGTTTTTCGCCTTTGACACTCGCGACATGTCTTGACGTAATGCTTCACGGACGCTAGCAACTTGGGCCAGTAGTATTTCTGATGAATTTTGGCGAAAGTTCGACTCGCGCCCAAGTTACCCGCAGACGGTTCATCATGACAGGCTTCTAAGACTTCATGCCTCATGGCTGATGGTACAACGAGTAAGAACTTCTCCTTGTTGTGTTCAAAATTCCTCTTGTAAAGTACATTATCTCGCAGGCAGAATGAAGATAACCCTCTCTTAAATACGCGAGGAACTTGTTCGTCGTGCCCTTCGAGATACTTTATTATTGGGAGCAGTTCCATGTCAGCCCGTTGATGTTCGGCGATTTCTGAGGTTTTTATCACACAAAGGAGTGGAAAGTCCTCTTCTTCTGAAAGAGTCGAGTGGACTGGTGAACGTGATAAGCAGTCAGCATCATCATGCTTTCTGCCAGACCTATATACGACCGTAATGTCATACTCTTGGAGCCTGAGACTCCATCTCGCAAGCCGTCCCGATGGGTCTTTTAAGCTCGCCAGCCAACAAAGTGAGTGGTGGTCGCTGACGGCACGGAACGGCCTGCCGTAGAGGTATGGCCTGAATTTGCTGATCGCCCATATGACTGCCAAGCACTCTTTTTCGGTTGCAGAGTAGTTTCTTTCCGCTTTTGGGAGGGTGCGGCTAGCTTATGCTATCACTTTCTCTTCTCTATATTGCCATTGCACCAGGACCGCACCTAGGCCAAGATTGCTGGCATCTGTATGAACTTCCGTATCTGTGGTTTCGTCAAAGTGGGCCAGCATAGGTGGGGCTTGCAACCGTTTCTTTAGTTCGTTGAACGCACTGTCTTGTTCGGTGCACCAAATAAATGGCATGTCCTCTTTTGTGAGTCTTGTTAGAGGTTCGGCAATTGTCGCGAAATTTTTCACAAACCGCCTATAATAAGCACATAAACCCAAAAATCGGCGTACCTCCTTTTTGTCTTTTGGCTTGGGAAACAGCCCCACTGCCACAGTCTTCTCCGGGTCCGGGTCAACACCTTGAGCGCTGATTACATGACCGAGGAAACGAAGCTTCTCGAATCCAAGCTGGCATTTTTCCAGTTTAATCGTCAAGCCGGCTGACTGGACAGCCTGAAGTACCGAACGTAGTCGCTCTACATGCTGTTCAAACGTTGCTGAAAACACCACAACGTCGTCCAGGTAGACTAAGCACGACTGCCATTTGAGGCCTGAAAGGACGCTGTCCATCATGCGCTGGAATGTTGCAGGCGCACAACAAAGGCCGAGTGGGAGTGCTTTAAACTCATATAGACCGTCCGGGGTTACGAAAGCAGTCTTTTCACAGTCTTCGTCCACTTCAATTTGCCAATAACCGCTTTTTAAATCCAGTGAAGAGAAATACCTTGCGTGCCGTAGCCGATCCAACGTATCATCAATGCGCGGCAAAGGGTAGACATCCCGCTTGGTCACGCTGTTCAGTTTTCTGTAATCGACACAGAATCTTAGCGTATTGTCCTTTTTCCTCACAAGGACTACAGGCGACGCCCACGGACTGTTGGATGGCTGTATGACATCATCCTCCAGCATCTCTTTCACTTGGCTTTTTATGATCTCACGTTCCTTCGGTCATACTCTGTACAAATTTTGGTGTACCGGCCTTGTAGCTTCATCTGTTATTATTCGGTGTTTAACAACCTGGGTCCGCCGTACTTTTGACGAGGTAGAGAAACATCCGGTGAAGTCTCTTAGGAGGTCTTGAATGATTTTTCTTCTCGGCTGGGGCTAGATTTTGGCTGATTGCAACTCTTGTTACGACATCGGGCGCAGGTTCCGAAGTAGGTGGCCCTGACACCAGACCACATAAGTCCGTCACTGTTTGAAAACCGTGCAGGAAGGCGATATCAGTGTCCTTTGCAACGTGCTGAATTTCGTTTCCAAAATTCGTGAGAAATACATCGGCACATCCACCACGTAATTGAATAATGCCTCGAGCTACGCAAATGCCTTTCTTGAGCAGTAGTCCGATGTTTGCATCCGCTATACCTTCAGAATCAATGAATGCTTCATTTCTTACACCGACTATTACGCTGCATCCTGGCGGCACGGTAACATCACAATCTATAACACGTAATGCAGTGTATTCTGGCTCATTTGTGTCTATGGCCAGTTTGGTCGAAAAAGAGACACTAGAATTCTGCAGGTCGATTATAGCTCCGTTCGCTAGCAGAAAATTCATTCCGAGTATCAAATCTCTAGAGCATTCCGGAAGTACGACAAAGTCAGCAACGTAAGTAGCGCCTTGAATTCCGATTCGTGCGGTACATCTTCCCACAGGTGTGATGAGATGACCCCCAGCCGTGCGTATCTGCGGTCCAATCCAAGGCGTCAGGACTTTCTTTAAATCCTTTGCGGCAGCGTAACTGACAACCGAATAATCAGCACCTGTGTCAACTAAAACAGTAAATTCACACCCGTCTACGGTAACGCGTAAGTCTGAAGAAATTTTGTCTTTACCTAATCTAGTTGTAGTGTTCTGCTCATCGTTGCTGCACTGGGACCTTGACGGAGGATCTTCAGTTGGTCGGACATCAGCGGCCTTGCCTCCATAGGTCGCTGGCTTCAGTTTTCCTGATGGGGACTGCTTGGACGACGGTGTGTTGAAGTCGAAGGTGGAGGATGTGAACTTAATCGTCGAGGGCTTGGCGATCGATAGCGAGCAGGCGCTGGTGATCTAGGCTGATGCTGGAAACCAGCAGTTGGAAACAGATGGCCGGACAAGTAATCTTCAATTTCAACGGGTCTTTCGCCATTTCGGGGGCATGGCGCGTTTGGAGAAAACCCACGGAGACCAACTCGTCGATATGGGCACATTCTGTACAGGTGTCCCGCTTCGCCGCAGTGGAAACAGAGAGGCGTCCTGTCGGGTGTGCGCCACACGTTGCTTTTTCGTGGCCTCGAGTTAGCTGGATAGTTTGAGCCACGCGAAGCCGGTCGGTAGCCACTGGGAGCTGCAAACGAAGCAGTATGCACGGCGGGCTGGCGTACGGCATCGGTGTAAGTCGGTACGGGGCGTTCCTGCAATTGCTGTTCAAGTCGAATAGGTTGCGCCTCGGGTTCGGCTTGAAGAATGGCGTGGCGAACTTCATCTCTGATCATGGTAGTCAAAGACGAAACTGGCGTTGCGACTTGGTGGGGCAGCAGCTTCTGGAGCTCTTCCTTCACAATGGATCGCACCATTTCCCTCAATGCTTCGCTGTTGCTTCCCAGGTTTGCTGAGAGGACATCCGCAGGAACACTACTCGTGTCATGATTGTAGTGACGGGAGCGCTGCTGCAATGCCCGCTCCATGGATGTGGCTTCGTTGCGGAATTCCGCAACTGTACGAGGTGGGTTGCGTACCAAACCGGCAAATAACTCCTGTTTGACACCTCACATCAAGTGACGCAGCTTTTTCTCTTCGTTCATGTTCGGGTCAGCGCGTTTGAAAAGGCGGGACATGTCGTCAATATTCATGCCAACGCTTTCGTTCGTGCGCTGGTTTCTGGACTGTAGAGCGTTCTCCGCCGTCTCCCGACGATCGGCGCTGGCATATGTAGCTACTATTTGTCGTCGGAATTCTTCCCATGTCGGTATGAACGCTTCGTGGTTTTCATACCACGTCCTTGCTGCATCCTCCAAACACACATTGATAACATCACCCCGGGCATCATATGTTTTACGTGCGAGCGCTGAAGGACGCGCGTGAAGCGACGATGAAATAACCTGCATGCATGGTCATCTTCGTCGCACGCAGGACGTATATGCAATAACAGCGTGCGAGGGTTAAGGCCCAGACAGCGTGTTCCGGCGTGTTGAGCACATCAGGTAGCCCGCGCAGAAGTAAGTATACACTATAGGTACAGGCAGCCAGCGACGGCAGCCAATTCGTCCATGGCCTCCGAGATTGTGGGCACACTTGCAATCTCGGATGTCATGATTCGCTGACATGATTCGCTGGCATGATTCGATGACATGATTCGCTGGCATGATGAGCGCCCGAAGCGCCCATCATGCCGTGGCGAGCAGCTTCGGAGTGGCGCATGCGAGCTGCTTTCGTCGAATATGTCCGTGGTCTTGTCAGATTGGTGTCCCTCTAAAATAACGCGTTCCCAATTTTCTCGCTATCTGTTCTTCAATCCAAACGTTATGGTTAACGCGCGTGTATTTTCTCGCTCTGTTCGACTTGACATCGGAAACGTGTTTCCTCGCAAGCATTGCTTTAAACGCTCTGAGAAAGAGAAAACAGCTGCATATACTGCGAATGCAGGCCCGTGCAATTAGCTGCTATAAAGTTCGTTGCTTGAACGTGGCTTTTGCGTGAAGCGTAGGAGTCGCCTTCACTCGTTAAACGGCCGATAGCGAAAACGTTGCAAAAAGTCTCTCGCTTCGCCGTGCAGCAATCTGAGGGAGCATGAGTACAAATGCTATTGCACGTCTTACTTGCTTAAAAAAAGAACGCAAGCACGTGTTTCGGAAGCAGTAGGCGAAGCACATGCTGGAAGCGTCGTCAGCTTGAAAAATAACAAGGGGCAAAGTTTACAGCTTACCTTTTTTTCTTCAGCATCTCGAGTACCTCTCTGTGTGCAGCAAGGGACGCAGCAATATGTCGGCATTGCTATTATCAGCCAATAGACGCCTAACGTCGATACGCCTTACGTATACGTAAACGTTATCACATGCGTGCTGCGCCTCGCTGAGCTTCTAACATGTCAGTATGCACACGACGGCCAACAGATGGCAGCAATTTTGCATAAGGTCTATACATGCCAACTGTGCAGCCACAAAACTGTTTGATCCGATTTAAAGGTTGACAGATTCAAATGCCGTTGGGGCATATTTGCAAACTCGGAACCTCGCCAATATATACAACTAATCCACATTTAGTTCGATATACTACAATTTGCATGGCGTATCCAACATACTTCCGCCTTTATCATGTTGATACAAAGAAAGAGGAACAGGTGAAGTAAGATAAACCGTAAAAAAATGGCCCTGTATCTGCATTTAATCTGCAATTGTCGTCGACAGACGATGGTCTTGCATGAGGAGAGAAAGAACAAAACATTTCTTTGATGTTCTGCTCAAGAAAATTGGTGAACGGTATTCTGGAGGCGCTGCGTTAGAGTGCCTCGAGCGTGCAGCGGAGGCGAACGAGCGCATCACGTCACGTCACACGTGAGACATAAGCGCTGTCTGGCAGTTTTATTCTTTTTTTTTCAAGAACAGGGCGCGTGGCTCTGAGACGGGTGTGCGCGCCCGCCTCAGAGCCACGCCTCAGAGGTGATAAGGTGTAGAACGCAAGGCAACGACTAGGTGTTACAACCGTCTCGTTTTAGCAAAGCGTTGGAACCACTCGCCTTTCCGTGCAAGCATTGGATGGTCAGCGCTGCGTGATAAGCGCTACGCTCCTTAAAATTACTTATGTGTACCTTTTCTAATAAAAGGCGCACATGCAGAATATATACGTGTTGTTATGGTGCGCCAGACACGCGCAATAATTGCTTTTTAATCGACCATTGCACAAGCATGAACGAACGCTGAATCTTGAGCAACATAGATGGGCGCTGCGGATGGGTTCGGCCGTTTCAAATACCCGATGCTGTTAAGAGTGGACAAACAGACAACTGTACAGACAGACAGACAGACAGACAGACAGACAGACAGACAGACAGACAGACAGACAGACAGACAGACAGACAGACAGACAGACAGACAGACAGACAGACAGACAGACAGACAGACAGACAGGCAGGCAGGCAGGCAGGCAGACAGACAGACAGACAGACAGACAGACAGACAGACAGACAGACAGATCAAAATGTTTGCGTCGAAGGTCCCCAAGAAAGACTATCGTCTTTAAAAAGAAAGATTAAGCGGAAGCACAGGGTGGTTAGCCAGTTCTTGGACTTGCTGGCTTCCTTGTGATGGGGAAAGGGGTGAGGGGAATAAAGTATGATAGAAAACAGAGAGAAAGAAAATGGTGGCTAGATAAAAGCGTTAAGACGTTAAGCAATAAAACAATATAAAGAACGGATAAAAAGTGCCCCGTCTGCTCTTAAGGGCACTTCGTCGCCACACAAAACTCCCCAAAAGAAGGCACTTTCTCCATCTCCGCAGAGGACTTGAGCAACAAACAGTAGTACAGGCAAAAGTGTAGCCCCTGTAACCTGGAAGAACTCGCGAAGAGTGCGTAACACGGCGTAAATATGGCCGCCGCACGCCTTGAAATGACAAATGGGGAGCCGGCCCCCGTTCCTCGTGAAGTTCGCACTCACGATGCCACCGCGAGCGCCCCTGCGTATATTTCTGGCGGCCCGCGAGTCGGGGCCTTTGCGAATCCTCGGCCAACAAGCGGACCTCTTTCTTTGCTGCCGCGGTGGCTGGCTTCGAACTCGAGCGTTGCTCACGGACCACCGCCCGCGCGCCACGCTGGCGTGCCTTATCGGCAGCCGTGGGTGGCTGCTATTCCGACGCTGACTGGCAGCAACAGGTGAACGTGCCCGTAGTTCCGCTACAATGCGCGATAAGAACTTGTAAGCGGTATTCTATGCATTCACATAGATCGAGCGTAAGAACGACACACACACCGGGAAAAATGCTCTGCCAGTATACCGGGACATCATCCTTTCAAATTAATAATGAGGGGTTTAACGTTCCTAAACCACCATATGATTATGAGAGACGCCGTAGTAGAGGGCTCCGGAAATTTCGACCACCTGGGGTTCTTTGACATCCACCAAAATCTGAGCACACGGGCCTACCGCATTTTCGCCTCCATCGAAAATGAAGCCGGCGCAGCCAGGATTTGATCTCGCGGCCTGCGGGTCAGCAGCCGAGTACCCTAGCCTCTGTAGACCACCGCGGTGGGTGATAATCCTTCAAGATCGAGTAAACCATTGTGCCTATTGAAGAAAACGGTAAAGTATATTACATTAACGGATGTTTTCTGTCTAGAAATTTTCGGACTTTTTTTCTCATTCTTTCGGAGGACATCTCTTATTTATTTTGAGGGGATCATCAATCACCCTTCTAGCTTGTCGTGAAAACACATCACGAGTTTAGCAGCCACTGCGATGACAGTCTCATCCAAATCTTGCAGTCATGGGTGGCAAGGAGTGTTTCGAAGCAGAGCAACAGCTTGCCTCAGGCGCCCTCTTTTTATACAGACGCCTGTGCTGACTCTCTTCGTAGTTGCCTGCGCCTGCTGTCTGACGTTGAACAGCAGAGAGCACGCTATTGGTCAATAGCCGAAGCAAATCAAGAGCGGCGTTTGGATCAGATGTACTTCTTGCCACGAGGAGCCGTTGTCATACATAATCTGCTGACATTACACAGTGAGCCACACTCACACACAAGAATAATAATGCAATAATCGTTGGGGTTTAACGTCCCAAAACCACCATACGATTATGAGAGACGCCGCAGTGGTGGGCTCCGGAAATTTCGATTACCTGGGGTTCTTTAACATGCGCCTAAATTTATGCACACGGGCCTCAAACATTTTCGCCTCGGTCGTGAATGTGGACGCCGCAGCCGGGATTCGATCCTTTGACCTGCAGGTCAGCAGCCGAGTACCTTAGCCACTATATACCACCGCGGCGGGTACACGCACAGCAATCAGAACGGGAGAGAACAATCGCGATTCGTGGATCGCGGTAATGATCAAGACAAGCTCTGACGTAACTCTTTTCCTCCCTGCCATTATTTCATATGTAGCATTCAGCGCGCTCATCGGGACAAGGGAACAGAACAAGCACTTAAAGTATGCGACAAATCCTTGCAATTCTTCTAGAGGATGACGGATTCGAATATTGTTACAATCGATTCGTGAGGCTATAACCTTGAAAACTGAGGACATTCTACGATCACTAGAAAAAGAGGCGCGGCACCCCTTAAAATTGACTTAAGCTTATCATACCACAGGTAGGTGTGGGTTATCCCTCTTTTGCTGTTAACTATTTTTGTACACACAGAGAAAACAAAAACCACATTCACACACGCACTCACAAGCCGTTAGCCTGGCTGGCTGCTTGGCATTGATGTATGCCCATAGTTGTAATTGCTTGTAATGTTTTTATGTCTAGTACAATTTCAGGCTGTGGCCACGCAATAATATATGCGTTAAGGAGACTCCTTACTCTGCACGACAATCATTTTTTTAAGGCTCACACTCAAGAAGTGATCGATAGATTGATTAATATGTGGGGTTTAACGTCCCAAAACCACCATATGATTTTGAGAGACGCCATAGTGGAGGGCTCCGGAAATTTCGACCACCTGGGGTTCTTTAACGTGCACCCAAATCTGAGCACACGGGCCTACAACCATTTCGCCTCCATCGGAAATGCAGTAGCCGCAGCCGGGATTCGAGCCCGCGACCTGCGGGTCAGCAGCCGAGTACCTTAGCCACTAGACCACCACGGCGGGGCACTCAAGAATTGGCATGGTTCTGTAGTTGAGCACCAGCTTGCCATGCAGAAGTTTAGGATTCGAGTGCCACTCAAACCGAACACTCTTTTTTATTTCTTTGAACCTGTCTCCAATTCGCAGAAACAGACAAAACCAATTTTTCGCTAAAACCAATGACGCCAACGGAAACCCCGACAGCGAAATTGATTCCTAAATGGGCTGTTCGGCGATATCACGTTTACACAATAGCGGTCACATGAATTAGAGGTGTGAAGTTTTTCTTGAGCAAACGACGCTGTAAAACCTGCTATCGTTGCCGTTTACTTCAAATCTGAATGCTGTTTCCTTGTTTTCTTCTGTTTGCCAGGTGTAGTACTGTTCAAGTATAGCTCATGTTGGCCATTTCTTGGTTTAAATAAAAGTAGAGTGCAAAAGTATACGAGACACAGGAGACAAGTAGACGGGAAGAAAACTACTTGCCTCCTGTGCTTCCTCTTTTTTGCACTCTGCTTTAATTGTCAGACAATGCACCAACGCGCCCAGCAACGCATTCCATTAAACCATTTCTTGAAACCAATAGTCACACATCAAGGAAAATGTCAGGTAAAAGGCGACGAAACAGTGCTGTCTCTCTGTGCTTGGGGATGAGCATCAAGATCTGTTCAACATCAACCTTACCCAACTAACCCGTCTCGCCACCTTGTTGTAATGTGGTGTTAGTACGCGTCAGAGGCGCCGGCCGCAGTACTTCTACCCTGCATGAAAGAAAAGCATACACAACCGTGTTAGTCTATTCTCCCGTAACGTTTCGCCAATCCTCCTCAGCAAATGCACGAATAAATAAACCCGACCGAGTCATTTTTTTCCTTCTGCATCGGACAATGGAAATAAACACGCTTAGGTCTAGCGGGTCTCGCGGTGAACGAAGGTGTCCGCGAGACAACGTTAAGTTATCCGCAAGGGCGAAACATGGCGTAACCGAGTCGAACTCTGACACAAGAGTTACCTCCTCCTGTGGAGAGCATGCGCAGAAAGGAGCCCTAGCCTGCATCCGTCTGTTCCCAGAGTGCACACCTTGCGGGAAGTGCAGAAAGCCTCCCAGGGCCGCAATCATAAATCAGCGGTGCCGCAGCCTCTCTGTCTGTCTGTGTTGTTTTGACCGGCCGTCTGCAACTCCAAGTATTCCCCGAGCCTCTATCGCTCTTTCTCTTGCTCTCCGCCGCTCGTTTTCCCAGGTTCTTCACCGTGCGGACGACCGATGAGTGCTTTCTAAAGCACGACTCAGAAGTCCGAAACGGGAGCCCCGCACTGACGACTGAGCAAACCTAAATTCAGTGCTGTTTCCACGAGCCCAGACGAGCGACGCTGTGCGCCTGCGCAATCCACACTGACGGAGACGTCCGGCGGCGTTCCAGTGCCCTCGCTGGGAAGACCTGTTGCGTCGTAAATATTTTCCGCCGCCACTGTTTGTCCAGTAGGGTGGTCCAAGTGCGAAATACGTTGACAGATGACGCCTGTCTGTAGAACCTTCCGAAGCTTCCGTAACTTTCTGGAGGTTGCAGAAGCACGTTCTTTGAAACTTACCGTCAATACGTTTTATTTGTTTTTTTTTTCGCGCGTGTGTGCACGGCTTCACATAGTGCACGAACTTTCACGATGACTCCTCTAGGATGCAACCGGACTCGCATGGTCCGGAATTCTACCTTCCTGCGTCGTAAACAGGAGGCCGTGATGACTCACACATGTGTTGGCTACCCAACATAAATACACCCTGACGCGAGAGAGGAGACGAAAAAGCAGCTGGAGAAACACTCGGAATAAGTATCAAGTGTGCGAAGGGACCAGTAGCGTAAAAAGAAAAGAATGAGATTCATGAAATTCAAAAATGCTTGGTAGCTCTCCGGACTTTGAAATTACGGCGTAAATATATGTTATTAAAATCAGGGTAGGCCAAAAATTTAGCTAGCCTGTAGTGAGCTTGCATTACATGGTTCCATTCTCTTCAGTTGCGCTGTGACAAGAATTTAGAACATATTTATGCACAGCAACGTAAATATACACGCGTGCATGTTCCGTGCTTCAGTGCACGCGTGCTAAGAAAAGCGTTGGCTGTGATACGGCTTAAGTACGAACCTGTGGCTGTTCATATAGTCAGCGAGGACACTCTCGGTAAACTAAAAATAATTGAACGAGAAAAGCTGTCAAACAAATTTTATGAACTTAGGCAGCTTCGGTAGCTTTTGCGAGTACGTATTGAACCTAAGCTCAAATATTTGGGTTAGTACGAGGACGTACCATTCTTCGGAAATCCGCAATGCGCAGGAGGACGCGGGAAAGAAAAAGTTGTTACTCATTTACAGTTGCACGAAACGCGAAATGGAAAACTGCCCGGGTATATAGGGGAGAAAAGCTTTCGTCCAGGAGGGACCCTGAACACACGCAGTGAATCTGTCATGTTAAACCGATTTGTAATATTTTTTTTTCAGTACAAATAATATGCCGATAAGCAGTTCTGCTGGTGAAAAGGAAACATGGATGACAAGCGCTGACGCATATGGTGCGTTGGATACTTGCACAGGCAGTCGTTTTGCGGACTACGTCACCGATGCAAAGTGTGCGGTGTTTCTCGGCAGGAAGGGCCCATATACATGGCGACATCCACACATTCGCGGGCTACTTAGAGCTCGAAGCTGGGGTTCACCATAAATTTTCCAATGCGCCATGGTAACACAAAAGATAGAGACAACATCCGTTCGCTGAATAGTTATGCTTCGAAGTATCCAACTTCGCAGTTTCTCGTTGGTTTATATTGGAGATCGGCCACCTTTTCAGGCGGAAGGCCACTTTGTTTGATGCAGACAAAGTGAGTATCGGACGGAAAATCGAAAGAAAGGCTCCCTGAAGAGAAAGGTAAATTCCGCGATTCGGCAATACTGTGTAAAACTTGAATATAAGTCACATTCATTGTTTGCACGCATGACACAAGGTTGCAATAGACAAACATAGGTGACAAGTGATAACGCAATCTGAGGTCAAAAGTGTCGCGTTGGCCTTCAGACACTGAGTGGCAAGGGGAGGAGGGTGGGTTCTGACACTGTTCCGAGGCCACTCCCGAAGGCCTAAGGTTTCCGACCTCTGGTTGAGATCAACTGGATTTCACTTTGCACAACCGTTTCAATGGCGAAGCCGTTTAAAACAGGCGTAAACTGTTATGAGCGAACTGAAAAAAAAACTCACTGAGCGTATGACGTCACTCCGAGAACATATGCGCGTGGTTGGCGCCTGTGTGACCCGCCACCGAACACGAAACATTCCGAAAAGCACGAACCCGCACACGCTCTTTTCATCCTCTTCTTTATCGTCGTCGTCTTCTTCATCTTCTGGTTCGCCCACGGAACACGAGCGCCGATTTCTCCGGCGCAGAATGAGTAACTCCCATTGGCGAGACAACGAGCACAGAGAGAGGAAAGGAAAGAAAGCGAAATAAAGATAGAAAAAGAGAGTAAGATTACATGAAAAATTTATTCGCGAAGTGATATTCGAACCCACGATGTGAAGGTGAGCATCGCAACCTTCCGTTATCCTGGAGGCTTGCAGAACATGGCATATTCTATTATGCGTAGTATGGTACAGAAGGTGGGTGAGAAACGGAAGTGACGGTGATGAAGCGTAGGAGGGGAGGGAGAAATCTATAGCATGGAAAGAGAAAGAAATAGAAATAGACAGAATGAAACAGAAAAAAAGGAGAGTAAAAGTGAGAATAAAAATAATAAAAAAGAAAAATAGAGAGCGAGAGAAAGACGTCAAAAGGAAGAAGAAACGAGCAATACCGAGAGAGAGAGAAAAAAAGAAAGAAAGATAGAAAGAGGGAGAAAGAACGAAAGCGATATACAGGGAGGAAAGAGAAATATAGATAGACAGGGACAAAAATGAGATACACATGTGTATTTAGAACAAGTTGTTAACGATTTATAGTACTAGGTACTCTACTATAGGAGAGCATAAGTGTGTTTAGAGAAAGTGGTTTACACATAAAACGCATAAAAGAAAGCAATAGAGGAAGAAAGAGGAAACCTGTAAAGATCAACGAAACAGCGACAGGACTACGTAGGTGTCCCTTTTGTTTCGCTGTCTAATTGACTTTGGCACTCAGTACGAGCCACGCTAAAATATTTTTTATCAAGGAAATATTGTCGCACTTCTTGCAAACATGAATGTTTTTAGTTTCTTCTGACAGGAAAGCACACTGAAAGTCGATGCTTCGGTAGGGCGCTTCGTCGACGTCAGCGCCGCAAATGCTTTCCTTGGCATCGTTTTTATGTATACGCGCAGTTCGGGCCGTCCCGCGAGCCTCCTCTCCGAAACGTTGGCCGCACCGACATTATTTTTTCGACATCTTATAACTCCAAGCATTCCATTTTCCTAAGGAATTACATCTTTTGGTTTTCCGTTTTGAGACCCTGTTGTCTACTTTCATTGTCGACTTTTTTCATGCACGCGGACGCCGTTGGTTTGGAACACCGTGGTTCGAACATTGCAGCTTCCATTTAGAAATCATTCTCTCTCTTTCTTTTTTGTTCTTCTTTATTTACTACGTCCCCTATGGTACGCACTTATGCAGCCTATCACACATAAGTAAAAATAAACTCACATGCGTGCGAAGAATCTACAGCTGGTCTAGTTTATAGTTCTTGGACGTGTTGAAAGCCACGCAAAAAAAAAGACATGGACAAAAGAAGGATGAAGGACACATGGAGATGTGGTGTGTCCTTCATTCTTCTCTTGTCCATGATTCTTTCTTCTCGCTCTTCTCAAGATGTCCGAGAACACACGCATGAGCAATAAATGCGGAACATAGACCGGTATAAGAGTCAACTGCAAGCAGTGGTTCCACTGTACAGTGCCTCCACGCGGTGTAATTTGCATGCATAACCCATCGCCTGTTATGCGCCATCATTTTTTTTTCACGCGGAGGTGGTGTCAATTCCACCTTCCGCCACCCTGTGCGGTTTGCACCACGCATGAGTGCCGTGAGTGGGGCACAAAACACAAACGCTGCAGCCCCCCGGCCACCAGCCGTGCAGTGTCCTATCACACAGCGACTCGATGTGTGCAATCTCAACTAAGGCAAAATGGGAGGGAGTCGAGAACAAAGGGGAGGTTCGGCTTCTCCGCCGAGCACGAAGCGACAGCCCGCTGGCCCGACGCCAACCGTGAGGGCCCCATTGAGATGCATTTTAGGATTCGCGATGAGGCGGGCCCGCCTTTTTCCGCAAGAGAGCGAGTCGCTTTCAAAACAAACGTGTCGTCGTCTTCGGAGAAACACTCGGGAGCAGCTGATCGAGGGTGCCGTCGACGCAGAGCGCAGAGGGCGAAGAGCACTCGGCTTCAATCATCCGGCCCATCATCATCGTATCTGGCCACGAGTGTATCATATGCGTGATGGCTGTCCCTCCTTGTGGACGCGTCTGCGAGTGGCATGGTCGGGCCTTGGTGCAGTAGTGCGTGCGTCTTGGCGACGTTGCAGTTCGCTCTCGCCTTGGCATTCTCGAAGTGTCTTTCGAAGTCCCTCGCAGACCGCTTCCTCACCCCAAGGTCAGATGAGGAAAGCCCCCCCCCCCCCCTGTATGAACGTTTACTAAAAGCGCTTTTGACGTTGGTATGTTCATGTCTCCGCACAATGTCGCGTCAGTCGAGAGCTCAGAGATCGATCAAGCGGCAAGTGCACTCTGTGCGTGCTACACTGTCCGTAAAGCGACACCCTTAGTTCTTCAACAGCCGCATAATCGGTTACAGTGAGCCGTCCACATCACGAAGGGTGAACCGCAGCGACCGGAGGTTTTCTTTTAATCGTAACGCTGTCGATGGAACGGAAACGCTGTTCTTGTGATACAAAGTATACTGTCCAAGTCAGCGCTCAAGGACCAGAAAGCCTGCTTTAGCACGCATACCTATTTCTGGTGAAATTACCATGTATCCTACAAAACATTGGAAAACACCTTGAACGACAAAATATAATGGCGACACCTATTTAACAAGAAGGTTGGTTGAGGCGCTAGCAGTGATATGCTTTGTGCGTTGGAAGCACTTTACCACAAGGATACGCATAAACAGATATAGTGGTAGACTGTGACAACCCCTAGATATACGACACGGCTAAGAAATGGCTGCAGGCAACTTCGACGTGATCGCAGTACAAATAATAATGACGGGGGAAAAGTGACCGACCGACATTCGATGCAGAACCACAAAGTGACGCACAGGTGGCAGCTCATTTTATTGCTGGTTTGCAGATAAATATCGAAGACGGGGAGCAGGTGGGGGCTCAAGAGTTGGGGGCTCCGATTTAACTCTCAACGGAGTCTCACTCTGTGCCCCTATTGAAGATCAACGAAGTTTTGCAAACGCTCCTCGTAGGTACTTCAACGCGACGAGGCTGTGCGATTTATTTTTTCGAAGCAAACATATTTCCAGACGCTGTTCTTGTAAACACCAACCGAACAAGATTTGCGGCTAACAACAATTTATTATTTCCATTAGTCAATACTAATTATGGAAAACACTCCGGTTATTTCACGTCGTTATCAACCTGGAAGTCTTCCCCTTAACGTTAAGCAGTCTTCATCATTAGCTATTTTTAAAAACACATTATTCACCTTTCTGCTGGATACTTTAGAATTCTAAGATGTGTAATATTATCTGCACCTGTTCATATTCATGCACTCTTAATGGTGCCACAGCTACTCATCTTTTTCTTGGTTTTTTTTTCCTTCCTCTGTTTGTTTCGTCAAGTATTATTCGGGTTTTTTTCTTTATTTTTATATGTCCTAAGCAGTGTTTTGTTGTACTTATGATTGTTAAAACTTGTTTTTTAGTCTGTATTTCATTTATTTGTATAACTTATTCCACGTTGCTGTCAGAGCTGCATTTTACTTGTGCATATTTATAAAATTTTTGACAGGAGGTCCCCCTTCAGCCAAGTGCTCTGGGACCTCCTTCTGTATGTTTATGTAAGCATGTATGTTTTGTACGAAAGTAAAAATCAACTGAAACTGAAACTGAACTGAAGTTACGCCTTGCTTTTTTTAGTTTGTTTTAGGGGCGAAGCCCCTTATGGCGTGGCTTGGGCGTCCCTCGTATGTAACCACCAGTGGCACATACCCGAAATAGGTATAACACTTGACCTCCAAGGTGGTGCCAGTGAGAGATTTCTTCTGTGCGTTGTTTAACAATAAAAAATAGTGCTCAATGTACATGCCAATGGCTATTAATGGGGAATGAGAGACATGAGCATTCGGCTTTTAGTCAACGCGCACGCTGCGATCCCCATTAGCAGCCATTGGCATGTACATTGAGCACTATCGGACAAGAAAGGGATGCTACATTATACTCGCTGGGTGTAACCTCCTTAGCTTTAGAAAGGTTTAGCGAGCGTTGAGCCGCAGTGCCATGAATGCAATGAACTTGTATATACCATGAATGAACTCAAGGTGGTTAAAAATGAGAAGTAGATACGAAGCGCAAGCCGTAAGAAAGTAAAAGCCGAATTCTCCTGTCTCTCATTTCGCATTAGCAGCCATTGGCATGTAAATTGAGCCCTATCTGACAGGGAAAGGTTGCTACGTTATACTCGCTGGGCGTAACCTCCTTGGTTTTCGAAAGGTTTAGCGAGCGTTTGGTCGCAGTGCCAGGAATACAGTGAACTAGAATATACCATGAACTCGAGGTGGTTAAAGGTGGGAAGTGGACCCAAAGCGCAGGCCGTAAGAAAGTGTGCGTGTGCCACCTCTCGTTTAGTCCTTGGAATGTCCGCTGGATGGCGGTGCTTTTATATGGGGAATATATGATAAAAAGATGCCAGATGGTGGGACTTGGAGTGTTGAATAGATGAACGAACGGACACACAAACAGATGCATGGATGGACGCATGAACGGCCGCAGGGGTGGATGCACGAAAGAACGCAGGGACGGGCGCACAAGCAGACGCATGGACGGTCACATAGACGGACGCATGGACGGACGAATGCTTCGCCCCACTCTCCATCATTCACTCCGTGGATATGCTGCCATTTTTTTTGCTCGTGTCATCTCTTAGTACTTAATATAGAAAAGGCGTGTAATTGCTGCGTTGCAGGGGCGGCACCAAAGTTCCTTTAAAAAGCAACTGAGGCCGGGGAACTCATGCGTTGTGTTTTGACACCAAAGGGACTCTTCTGGGCTCTTTTGATTCTTGGGGGGGGGGGGGGGTAAAATGGCAGGGATGCAGACCGTAACCCGTGCCCTCTATCGAGCTCCCAAGCAGCATTGTGAGAGTGAAAACGGAGACCGAGAGTGCAGCGCGGCATTTTGTCTGTGTGCTCTGTTTAAGTAACCTCTTCCCTCTCTCTCTCTCTCTCTCTCTCTCTATGTACCTGAGGAAAAAGTCCAAGAACGAAGAACCTATACGCACAGCTTATATATTAAAAGCAACCCCATCGACCGGAAGAGAGCCCGCTTATATACAAAGAAGCGAGACATGCTATACCCAGGAGTGGCTTTTAGTCATCGCATCCCCGCAAAAACAAGAGCGCAGTAACCCTTCTCTCTCCGTAGCGCCTTGGTGTTGCCGCTTACTCAGCCACTTATGTGGCACGGAGACTCGCTCTAAATGACAGCCGGGAGCCGAGTCGCGCGGAGACTGACACGGCTCATACTGCGCGCGGCACTGTCCCGGAGTTACGTGATTAATGTCAAGCGGTGGCGACGACTTGACCGAGAAAACTTTTGAAAACCTGGCACCGAATGCTCTACGACCCTCTCATAACTGCGCCCGCGTATATGCGCTATAGCTCGATCTACAGTCTCGGCAGCAGCTCTCTGCAAACACCAATCAGGCCCTCGAACAAGTACAGGCATACAGACACTCGCGACTCGTATGGACGTCGCTCTAACCACTCGCTTCAGTTGCTTATCTTTTTTTTCTTCGGCTAGTAAGCTTTTCGAAAGAAAGGGAGAGGAGCGGTTAGGTCGTTACCTTTTTGTTCCTTCCTAGAAACACAATAAAAAAAGAGCGCGACAATATAGTTTTGCTTTACCTTGGTTGTTCTCCTGTCTTTCTATATTTTTCAACAAAAGGGTTGCCCCAGAAACCGCGAATTCTGCGAGAGACGGTACACGAGACGAATGACGAAAAGAGTGCGACGAGTCATGTCTGAAAGGCGAGGCATGGCAAGCGACAAACTCTTGGACCTCGACCAAACTCAAGAGGCGGTGGTTGAAGAGTCTGGCGGACGCTTTTTGCGGCGTTCGTTCGAGGTATACAGGAAAGCGAAAACTATTATCCACGGTCTCACTCAACATTCGTTGTATTGCCGAGTATAATGAACTTAATTATTCCAATAGCCAATCAGAACTTATGAAGATAGAAAGAGAATAAGATTGTAGCGAAAGAGAGAGAGAGAGAGATAAGCATAAAGAGAATGCGGGGAGGTTAGCGAGGCTCAGTTTGGTTATCTGCCTTGCACTTGCGAAAGGAGCTATGCTGTGAGGAGAGGAGTCCGCACCTCGTACTGACACACGCCCAGAAAAGATCTTTCAGTTTCCAGTCCGTACAGCTTGGTTCGTCTCATAAACTTGGAGGATACTTGTGCGTTGCCTTCAAGGGGCCTGCTCGCATCGCCTTCTCAATCGCTAGTCCGGCTTCTCCACTCAGTGAACGCCTCAACCGTGCCACAAAGAAATATTGCCACCCACACGTAGTGGGTCGACTGCAAGAGCGGCTCTACCATCTGGAGGAAATAAAGAAGATTTGCGGGTCTCTTCTCGGCTCGAGAGCCAGCCACGACTGGCGCATCGTCCTAGAGCTAGCTACCCGGTCGTTCAATATATCCCCCAGTACTTGTGACTCATCGTGACAAACTGGTGGAAGGTGCTGGGTAGTCTCACGGATGCTGCAGACCCCCCCCCCCCCAGGAAGCCGTAATACGAGTCCAGTGCCAGTCAATACTCCCGTGCATCGGACGAGCCGCCGAATCAGGGGATTGCCTCCGGAAGTCAACGATACTGCTCCCACCACGTCAACAAACATGACCAGCACTTCGGTACAAAGCTTGCCAACCGGCACGGGAAGCACGTCGTCGAACCGATATACGTTGGAAAGCCCACGGGCACCGACGACGTTCCATGGTACGGAGAGCGAAGACGTTGAGGACTGGTTGGCGGACTTCGAGCGCGTAGCCCACTTGAATCAGTGGGACGACGCGGCGAAACTGGGTCGTGTCTACTTCTATCTCGAAGACGGGGCTCGCACGTGGTATCAAAATCGAGAGAAGCAGCTGACGACGTGGCCAGAATTCTCTCGTAGACTTCTGCAGACATATGCCAGCGCTGACCGCCAAGAAAGAGCTGAACGAGCTATTCTTGCCCGCGTCCAGTCGCCAAACGAAACCGTGACCGCGTACGTCGAAGACATGACGCGTCTCTTCCGACGGGCAGATTCAAGAATGACGGAGGACAAGAAGTTGCGTCACTTGATGCGTGGTGTGAAGGAGCAGCTTTTCGCCGGCCTCGTGCGAAGCCCTCCGAAGACGGTCGCGGAGTTCTTGTCTGAAGCCGTGACAATGGAAAAAATGCTACAGTAGCGATCAAACCAATACGACAGGCAAGTCAGTGGCATGTCCACTGCTGACATTTTCGCCGCCGCTGGGACCAGCAATGACTCCTTACGTGAACTCATCCGTAATATCGTACGTGAAGAGTTGCAAAAGGCTGGTGTAACACCTCATCCTACGGTTAGCTCTGTTGAAACTGTCATCAAAGATGAGCTGCACCAGGCCCTCCGGGACACCTTGCCTCCTGATACAGCTGCGTCAGCTCCTGCTGAATACCACCGTAAGACAACCTACGCGGAAGCCTTGAAACGCCCTGCTGCATCGCCGCCATTGTTCGTTCATCCTGTCCCTGCGGTTTCACTCGAGTCAGCGCAGCACATACCATACTACGAAGGCACGTACACGCCACCGCCCCTGCCTTTTGGCCGTAGTGCTTCTGTTGCCCATCGTTCGGTGCAACCGGCCCAGTACATCGACGATCGGCACTCGTATCCTCGGAAGTCTGATGTCTGGCGCACACCCGATCACCGGCCTCTATGCTTTCACTGCGGAGAAGCTGATCACTTGTACCGCCAGTGTCCTTATCGCCGTCTTGGGCTTCGCGGCTTCTCTGCGTACTCGCCGCCCCCCCCCGTTACGGTCAGAGACCACGCGACATCCAAAACTACCTCTCCCAGCAGCATGAACCACCGTCTGCCGGGCGCCAGTCGCGCTCGCCATCACCGAGGCGATTTTCATCAATGCCCCAGTGGTATTCTACCGCACGATCTCCCAGCCCCCGCCGGGAAAACTAGCCGAAGCGACCTCTGGGGGCGGGGTCGCTGAACGTCGAAGCGCTGAAGACCTCCTATTGACGCAGAATCGTACAGAAACTGGTCCGACATCACCTGCTGCTGCAAAGGATAGCCGGCTTTCACTCGACATATCAGTAACAATTGATGGTTGTGTAGTTAATGCGTTAGTGGACACCGGCGCAGACTATTCCATACTGAGCGGGAAACTGACAACGCAGCTGAAGAAAGTAATCACGCCGTGGCATAACTCGCAGATTCGGACAGCTGGTGGCCATGTCGTAACTCCACTGGGTGCCTGCACAACTAGAGTACAGATTCAAGGGTACACATTCGTAGCAAGCTGCCTTGTTCTGCGTGAATGCTCCCGTGACGTCATTCTGGGAGTTGATTTTCTACAGGAAAATGGAGCTATCATTGATCTGCAAGAGCGCCGCGTCACGTTCTCAGCCCAGCGAGCAATCAACGTGCAGGATGACGGAATGCGTGTCGACGTACTCCGTATTTCTGAACAGAGCGTGACGCTTCCTCCCCGAGCCAGTGTTCTAGTCGACGTAACATGCTGTGGTTTGAGCGATGGCGATGTGATGGCCGAGACAAATTTAGAACACCTCCTGCAGCAAGGTATATGTGTAGCGAGAAGTGTAATACACGTTCGCGACGGCCGATCTGAATTGCTCGTTACCAACTTTAGCAACGAGCATCGACACCTTTTCCATGCCACTTCGATAGCGTTTGCCACGAAGTAGCAAACGTAACCAACTGTCTCACGTCAGAAATAGTGGATAACGCAGACACATCAATGAGCAACATTGACATCAATCCTGATCTGTCCACCGATAACCAGACTGCGCTGCGAGCGCTCTTGTTCGAGTTCAGGTCTTGCTTCGCAAGTTGCTCAAAGATCCGCCAGACGTCCATCACTCAGCACAAGATCATCACGTACGAGGACGCACGCCCAATACACCAGCACCCCTACCGCGTGTCGGCTAAAGAACGTGAAGCGATACGTACGCAAGTTCGCGAGATGCTTGACGATGGCGTTATCGAACCATCCAACAGCCCGTGGTCAGATCTCCAGTCGTGCTTGTCAAAAAGAAGGACGGATCGCTACGCTTCTGCGTCTATTACCGAAAGCTTAACAACGTGACCAAAAAGGATGTGTACCCGCTACCGCGTATCGACGATTCGCTGGATAGACTTCGTCGTGCCCATTATTTCACTTCTCTCGATCTCAAAAGCGGGTACTGGCAAATCGAGGTAGATCAGCGAGACCGCGAAAAGACAGCCTTCGTGACTCCAGACGGCCTATACCAATTTCGAGTACTCCCTTTCAGCTTGTGTTCAGCGCCGGCAACTTTCCAGCGAATGATGGACACTGTCCTCACAGGGCTCAAGTGGCAGACTTGTCTTGTCTATTTTGATGATGTGGTGGTCTTCTCTGCCACGTTCGAGCAGCACCTACAGCGCCTGCGCAGCGTGCTGGAGGCTATCCGATCGGCGGACCTCACTCTAAAGCCACAGAAGTGCCACTTCGGCTATGAAGAACTGAAATTTCTTGGACATGTAGTTAGCGCTGAAGGAGTCCGGCCCGATCCAGACAAGCTTGCCGCTGTTGCCGAATTACAAGCTCCTGTCCATAAGAAAGCCGTCCAGCGCTTCCTTGGTTTGTGCGCCTACTATCGCCGGTTCATTCATGGCTTTTCACAGATAGCAGAACCTCTGACTCGTCTCACAAGGGACGACACGCCGTTTGTCTGGGAAAACGAGCAACAAGCAGCTTTTGATGAACTGCGACAGCGCATGCAATCAGCACCCGTTCTCGCTCATTTCGACGATGATGCTGACACGGAGGTCCATACTGACGCTAGTAACGTTGGGCTTGGTGCAGTGCTCGTTCAGCGTCAAGACGACATCGAAAGGGTGATAGCCTACGCCAGCCGCTCCCTATCCCGTGCCGAGGCGAATTATTCCACTACAGAGAAAGAGTGCCTCGCAGTCGTGTGGGCAATCACCAAGTTTCGCCCGTACCTTTATGGTCGTCCCTTCAAGGTAGTGACGGACCACCATGCCCTCTGCTGGTTGGCAAGCCTGCGCGACCCTTCAGGACGGCTAGCACGGTGGAGCTTGCGGCTGCAGGAATTTGACGTCACCATCGTCCATAAGTCCGGCCGTAAGCATGAAGACGCTGACACACTGTCACGCGCACCCCTTCATGTCGTCAGTCAGGAAGCAGAGGAAGACGACGGCTTCCTGGGCGCCATTAGCTCATCAGACTTGAGTAAACTGCAGCGGGATGACGCAGAGATTCGTCCGATCATCGATCATTTAGAGGGCCAGGGCACAATCATACCACGTCATTTATCCCGCTCGTTGCCGTCGTTCTGCCTTCGAGGGGGTGTGCTGTACAAGAAGAACGCTCGTTCGAACAACCGTACCTACCTCCTGGTGGTTCCTCGAGACATGCGAGACGACGTCCTCTTCGCTTGCCATGACGAACCCACATCCGGTCATCTGGGCTACTCACGGACACTTGCCAGAGTGAGCGAGAGGTACTTATTGGCCAGGACTTTCGGCAAGCGTCAAGAAGTACCTCAAGAGCTGTCGGGAATGTCAGCGCCGAAAGCAACCATCTGTTAAGCCAGCTGGTTTGCTTCAGCCCATTGAAGCACCCTGCACGCCGTTCGACCAAGTCGGCATGGACATTCTCGGGCCATTCCCCCTATCTGCGGACAGCAACAAATGGGTGATCGTCGCGACCGACTATTTGACACGCTACGATGAGACGCAGGCGATCCCACGAGCCACGGCTTCTGAGGTAGCACAATTTTTCATGCGCCACATCGTGTTACGATACGGTGCTCCTTCCAGTATAATAACGGACAGAGGGACGGCATTCACGGCGCAGCTCATGGACGAGGTTTTCAAACTGAGCAACACCAGACACCGAAAGACAACTGCATACCACCCGCAAACCAACGGACTTACCGAGCGACTGAATAAGACCATCGCAGACATGATCTCAATGTACATCGACGTACAGTACAAAACATGGGACCGGATCTTACCTTACGTGACCTTCGCGTATAATACCGCCGTGCAAGAGACCACGCTATTCACACCATTTCGGCTTCTCTACGGCCGCGAAGTGCAGACCATGCTGGACTTTATGCTACCGTGTCAAGACGAAGACGAGTTGGCAACTGACGCCGATGAATTCGCAGAGCGTGCTGAGGAAGCCCGGCAGCTCGCGCGACTACACATCGGCCAGCAACAGCAGGCAGACGCACGGCGCTATAACATCCGCCACAGTGAAGTATTTTACAACCCCGGAGACCAAGTTTGGGTGTGGACGCCCGTCCGCCGCCGTGGCCTTAGTGAAAAGTTACTGAGCCGGTACTTTGGCCCTTATAAAGTGTTACGTCGCGTCAGTGACGTGAACTACGAAGTGGTTCAGGACTCAACATCGCAGGCACGGAGTAGGACACGACCGAGGTCGGATGTCGTTCATGTGTTGCGCATGAAACCATTTATTGCGCGTTGTTCATAACTTTTTTCTTGTCGTACAGCGTTCTTTGTGTTATTTATTTATTTTTGTGAACTTGCTTCTTCGTTCACTGATTTTTCCTATATTGGCACGCTCGTTCATTTCTATTTTTACTTTATCCGAATTTCCAATTTCTTTTCTTCCACGTGCCTATGTCGTAACATCGTGGTGGTGATATGTACTTTTCTTTCCCCTTTTCGGGACTTTTTTTTTCTTTTCGAAAGGGGGGATAATGCCACGCACACGTAGTGGGTCGACTGCAAGAGCGGCTCTACCATCTGGAGGAAAGAAAGAAGATTTGCGGGTCTCTTCTCGGCTCGAGAGCCAGCCACGACTGACGCATCGTCCTAGAGCTAGCTACCCAGTCGTTCAATATATCCCCCAGTTCTTGTGACTCATCGTGACAATATTAATAAATAACAACGTCTGTGCGCGTAGCAATGAGTGGTTGATACTATCTCCTACTGCAATTACAGTTGCGAAATTCACACTACGCTATAATCCATCCTTTTGCGAATTTGCAAAGTACCCACTACTCATTGATATGGCAACATGTGCACCTGTTCAACTACACACTTCGCTGGTGCTGTTGCTTCTAATAGTAACTAATAAAACTATAGAATGTTTTGTGATGGGTGGGCTTTTAAACCACTCGTGGCGCCCCTGCGCAACCACTCGCTGCGCGCCAGTATGCTTGGCGCGACTCAACGCTTCAGCCACGCTTCGCAACTTCTCACATTATTCCACTAGTAAAATGTATTTGTTTTGTTTCTTTTTATTCATTTGAGAGAGAAAGGGGAAGTGGGAGGGTTAAGCAATGGTGTGACTCTGTGGCAAAACGCCTGCTTGCGAAGCAGTAGATCTGGTTTCGAGACCAACTCAGAGCCACGATTTTTTTATTATTTGCACCCATGGCCATTTTTCGCTCACAATAAACGACGCCAACACCTGAATTTCTGCGAAACAAGCTCACAAACGCTATCGCGCTAAAAGCCACTGCGACGCAATGTACTGTAAAACCAGTTAGCTATGCATACGGTTATATATACACTATGAATTTACGGCCTTGCAGTTCGTTCACCGTCGCAAAATATAGAAAGTTGGGCGAGAGTACTCCATGCATACTTTTTTTTGTTTGCGCCTTTTTTTACGGCGCCGTGTCTTAGAAACCACTTCGGAGAGCCGCGAGAGCTTTAGAGACGATGTGCCAAGTTTAGTGGAACCGTTTGACCCCGATCCGGCGCACCGCTGCGTTGCTGTTGTTAGCTCGAAACTTCAAGCACTTAAACCGTGTCCAAGTCCTTCCACTCACACGAAAACGGAGTGTGCGGGGATGAAAGTGGCTCTTTAATCTCATCCAGTGACGCAATTCAGAATGCGCCGGCAAATTTGTATTGTCTGGGTTGGCGAATTACTGGGAAAAAGAGAGAACAGTAATTTTGGCAAGTGAGACAGGGGAGTCGGCAGGCTGGGTAAGCGCGAGTCGGCGAGGATGAAGCACATGTCGCGAAGCGGTTGACACGGCATTACAAGAGAGAAAGAACACAGACAGGCGCTGGGAGTACGATGACCGATCACAAAAGAGGTCGCGCAAGCTTGAAGTCTCTTCGTCTACGAGCGAGCTTTTTTAAAGGCGTACTAGGCAAGAACCCTGAGTTATGCAAGATCAGTCAAAAAGGTTCAGAAAACGACGTGGTACCAAAGGCCACATTGCGAACTTAGAGTCTCTACCTGTCCGGTTTTAGACCGGCCCGGTAGGTTTTTGAGATAGCAGGAGGGTGGCCGGTTTGCACTCGAAACCGGCCGAAATTCGTGGATTTTTTTTTGCCATAATGTAGCACTTATTTGTTGTCTGGGGTGTTTTATAAGTGTCATTTGAACAACTGCAACGGTGAATATCTATTGACAATCACCAAAAGTATTACGCTATCAGTCAGACTCTTTGTAAGATCCCTTCAAATGTAACGATTATAAAAGTGCAGATTATTGCACTTGTATGTAGGATGGGGTGGGGTCAAATGCGGCAACTTTTTTTAATAGTGAATATTTCTTTTTATTTCACTCCTTACAATTACGGATCAATACACAAACTTTCTTTTGTGCACAAGGCATGTGCTACATATATGTTGTCATGTTGGCACCATTCATACCTATTACTTTAAAAATGAATAAAAATGCTCGAGGTGTCTCATTTTGCCCCAGCCTGCAGGGCAGAACGAGACGCTGCATGGGAGACAGTGTGAAAAAATCATTCCTTCAGTTTTTGCAACAGAAAGGCTCAAAGTTTACACTGCGGGTCCTTGCGCAGCCTCAAGGAGCCCAGTCCTTGAACGCCATGCATTGAATCTAGGAAGAACGTGGTGTTGTGCTGCTCCGAAACACCTTGCAGATCAAGCACCACCAGTCGTTCTTCGTGCCAATGTGGTCTTTTGTTGAACGTTTGCATCTAATTAGATTATTCAACATTTAGATTCTAGTTATGTTTTGACATATCCTCACCTTTTTTTTGCCATTCTTGATGCAGAAATGCTCAGGCGTTTCATGGCTTTGTCCACCAGGCTTTGAGGGGTAATGAATTTAAAACTGTGTTATTCTGATTTTCTAGCGCTTACTTTTTTTTTCGTTTAGGGTCGTTAAAACGCAACCCCAAGACGTGTTTGGGAACTTTCTTGACTTAAAATTCCCACTATCTTTCTTTTTCTTTTTTTTATGCGTCTG